>OZ023163.1:24771251-25151251 GCA_963678695.2 Diplodus puntazzo
CCAGTGGCTCAGCGGTCTGAGGACGCATCACATGATCCGGAGTTTTAGATTCAAACACCACAAGACCTTGACGTACATCTCATTCTCCCATATTGTGTCTAAAACACAGATAATGTAATAATGTATTATTGATATAACAATATGTATCAGTAGACGGTGTGTGCTGTTGCCTGGCCAAGGATGTGAGCGTTGCCAGAGGGCCCTGACCCTCCGACAGTCCAATGGAGTGCATAGATCTGAGGTTAAGTCATCTGACCTGGCTGACTGGTCAGTTGCCTGCTTTTCCTCATAATTACTGCTGGAATCCCAACTTTTTTCCCTCCCTAAATGAACACCAATCCATCCCTTAGCACCACCATAACCTCTATCCTTCACCAGGCACTGACAAAACCTGTGCATATTGGTCTACCAGAATCCGTTTGTCAGATTCAGTTTGAATCATTAAATATATGTAAACACACACACAGGTTTGGACTTTTCAAAACAATCTAGAAAACATCAAACTCTTCCCACCGTAGCCTTGATGTTTAAAACATTAAGTACTTAATACTGAAGTACGGAAATATTTATAAAGAACACAGAAACCATCAAAGAATAGCTGTCTATGTTCTGTCACAGTTGTCTTTAGAACCGATGCTTTACACAGATTTGTTTTGTTTTTGGCATTTTGGTTATATTCAGTTGAAGAGAGAAAACAAGAAATATTGGAAACGGAGGAACAGGATTGCTGGCAAAAACATGACAAATGCTCAGAGATTTAATGAGTGTATGTGTACAAGCAGGATAACACTGTCAACTGTCAATGCACCAAACTTATGCATTCAAGCCAGAGCAATCCAAATCCAAACAGCTTGTTCTCTCTCACCAGACAACAGACATGCATATGTAACTACTGCCGCCTGCTTGATCTTGAGTGGATGCAAAGCAACCCGGGTAAATAAAAGAGCAAAAACGGAATAAGCAAGCCAGTAGAAAATAAGAGCACACGCAGAAGGGGGGGAGAAAAAAAATGAATAGAAAGAAAGAAAGCGATGGAGAAAGAAATCAAGTGCAGGAGAGAAACAGCAGAATGGCTCCTGTCAGCAGAGGCCCAGCTCAGTGAAACACTAACTGTAGCGACAGGCTGATGAGTCAGTGTCTGTTTAAATGGCAGCTTGTCAGGCCTCCAGCTCTGAGGTGGGCTGCCGACCTGTCAGGGCCCTCGCCACATTAACCAGCTGACCCTATCATCCTTAACATTGGTCCACCACCGAGCCGCCTGTCACTAACTCTGCCATTTGGCTTTCCAGAGATCTGCCAGAGAGGGCAGGCACAGCCACCTCTTAGTGTTGTTTATTGATTTCTGACCCGCCGCTTAATAGTTTTCCCAGTCCCCCTGAATGGCTTTTGTAAGCAATAGGGTTTGTACATCTCGCAGATCAATACCTTTTATATTTACAATAAAATTGAAACGGCTTCTTGGTGGGTCTCGCAGCACCTCGGCATTTGTCATCCTTCTGCAAGGGAAAACTATGTCATTATCTGAATTAAAACATTTATTTCTGATTAAGAGAATGTCCTATCTCATTAATTTTCCCCTTTCCAATACGAGGGGAATGGAATCCTATTGATTTTTGTACTTTTTACACGTCTCCACTACTGGGAAGATAATTGAGAAGTTAGCCAGAATAAATGAAGTTTCTAGTCTTGCAGGGCAGCCAATACTCTGGAAATGTGAGGTGTTTTTGTGGGAGCAGGCCTTTAATTTTGTGCCAGCAGAAGACAGGGGGACTGAACAAATTGGATTAAGGCTGGGGATGGGGGGGCCGGGGGTTTGAGGAGGTGGTGGGTGGGTGGTTGGGGGGTGTGTGTATGTGTGGAGGGGGAAAACTCGGTATTTCAGCAATAATAAGACTGCAACCCCCCTTCCTTCAATTTTTCCAGCACAAAGACGCCTCAGGAAGCAGAGATTAAAGCATCTTAAGGCCAATAATGATAAGTTGCCTCCCCCTGCTTATTGTTGAGGAAGAATTGAAAGACAGTAATCAATGTTTGAACTAGACCTTTTAACACAGCGGGGCTCATTGATTAAGCATTATCAAATTAATGAGACTGAATTAAGTTGTTCCTTTTTTTTTTCTTCTCGTACTGCAGGAGACCTTCTAGTCAGAAAATATTTCAATTTTGCAAACATAGAATTGTTTTACGAATTTGCAAAATATTTACACAATCGATTTTCTGGTAATAAATAGCCAATTGATTATTTGATTGTTTGAAACATAATTGAATTGGTGATATTTATGCTGATGTAGGAATTTACTTAATTCTATGCAGTAAGTATGATGCATAAACTATAAGCTAGCATAACAATGATACGAGATAGGGAGGTAGTCTTATTTACTGACAGGTCTGGATGTCCTTATACGTAGTTTTTTTTGCTGTTTATGATCTCATATTTCCACGTTGCTCCTTGTGACAAAGAGGAAGAGAGAAAAGTCACAGAGTTGAAACGTGGTTAAATGTTGTGGCATGGCCAGTGTGCAGATTTTGAGAAGACAGGGCCGTGTGGTCAGCTCCAGTTTGCACAAGCCCAGCGCAGCTTATATGGGGGTCGTGAGAGGGGTGACTGAACACAGCAATTGGACCTCACAAACACTGAAAGAGGCCAGCGCCGGCCTACCTCTGATGCTGCCCGATCTTGCTTCGGGGACTGAGAGAAAATGTTGTCGGACTCAGAGAGGGCATCGTCCATCATGGCCCCAGTCCGCCTGTCAGCCGGCTGATTGTGGGAGAAAAGAGAGAGTGAAAAGAGAGAGAAGAGAGAAAGAAGCCCAGGAGTCTACCAGGAAGGCAATTGTAAGAGAAACACGAGGAGAGAAAGAAAAAAAGAAAGAGAAAGAGAGGAAGACAAGGAGAATATAGCCTATGCGCCCATCCACTGACTCACTGCCTGGCTTTAGGCCACAGGGCCCTGAATGGATACTCTCCTCTACTCCATCCCACCTTTCTTCAACCATATCTCTCCACTCCCTCTTCCCATCAAGAACCCATCCCTCTTTACTCTCTATCACTACATCTCTCCATTCTTTGGCCCTCTGAAGCCTGATCTCTCTCACTCCGTCCAATGATCCCTCTGTCCTTCCATCGCTCCTTCATGGACAGCTGAATGTGAGGCTGATAGGCCGTGGAGTGAGTGGGGCAGCTGCCAGCGCCCTGCAGCAGAACCATCTCTGACAGGCCACTAATTCAACTGACAGAAGAGAAACCTCAACCAAACACTCAGATTATAGGTCCAAAGAGAGGGGAAGAAAAGTTTAGAAAATGAGAAAATGAACTAAGAGACGAGGAGGTGGTGGGTTGAGGTCTGGGGAAAAACATTCTCCTGCTTTGAAGGGAAAACAAGAAAGACATGGAGATCCAAGAAGAGAGTTTTAATGGGAGACTAAAAGAGAACCGAGAAGAAGATGGAGAGTGAGATTATGTTGTGGAAGTAGGTGATTTGCTGAAATAGTTCTGGTTCTTTGGGAAGAACAAAAAAGGCTTAATGGCTGAACATTCTTGTAAATTCAATCCAGTTCAAGAACTAGAGATGCAGCAATCCAATTAGTTTTTCTTTTTTTCAGTTTTGATCTGATTCGAAATCCTGATCTCAGATACAGTATATACCAGTATATCAATACAAATTGATGTCTTGCTTTTCCATGTTCCAAGACTAAAATGTCTTCAAACAAAGGACATGTTGAGTTTACCGTGAGTTGCTCACTCACTTACAGACTGACATTACGGCAGAATCATGGTTGCAATTGTCATCTAAACGTCTAACTTAAAGAATTCTGGCAGACAAAAAACTGTTTGATATGTTTGCAGAACTGTTTAATGATCAATTCAGGTTTTAATTTGTGGTACAACGTTTCAGTCATGGCCTTAAAATAGTATTATTTCATATTTGTAAATCATCCAAACATCAGACTGTTGAATCTGGATCCGTGTGAGACTGGATGACATCAGTCCAGTGTCCAATGAGTGAATTACGTCTGACTGACTGGGCACCCAATAACTTTATTGGGTCGATTGGTCTCAACTCTAACGAGTAGATCCTCCCACTTTTCCATGAAAGCATTTTTAGGGAATTTAATATGGTAATCAGTGGGTAGCGTCTCATGAAAAGACAAAGCATTTATTTTAAGTGTACTATAAGACATACGATATGCACTAAAAATGTGGATCTAAATCTGGAAAATTATAGTCATTGCTAGTGCTGAAGAAGTACCACAATGTACCATAAAATAGCTTTAACTTATGATACTGTCAACAAATCTCTTTCAAAAGATTTGAGACATTCTAAAACATTATTCTAAATGTCTAATCATATCTGCAACATGTATACGATTTTTCAAGAGAAGATGGAACAAGAATTTAAAGGACAAAAATACAATATAGCCCCTCTGCAATAGACCAGGCATTAAAAACCACTACACCACCTCTTTCCATTTGTTTATCTGTATAAACTTACTCATGGCCGACCAGGAGCAGTGTTCAATGAACAGCTTAATTTGTGGATGCATTTCTATGCCTAGAGTAATCTAAGGAGGGATGCAGAAAGGTTGGATACATTCATCACAAACACAAGCTTAACATAAGTGAAAAATTACAGGATTCTCAATGACCTTCCAACCAATCAGGCCTGGTAATTACACTCATTCATTACGAAGGAAGGGAGAGATGGAGGAATACAGAGATGACCCTTCAGGACAACAAAAATGTTTATAGATGGGAACAAAGAGGAAAATGCTAATGGCCCAGCTATCTGGCTGGATGGCCCTGAGACAATGCAGAATAATAATTTCCCATCATAAACCAACTATAACCTCTGCAGAATGTTGCAGGAGGTTTTCTGTTCATGTTTCAGGAGCACACAGCAGCCATATTTAGTGTAGAATAGTGAAATGTCCGACTGTAAATAAAAATGCCACTCATTCTGCATTATTTTCATTTTGTACGTTGTACATAAATGACATAACATAACCTCTCTTTTAATACCTGAATTTTTCCTTTGGCTCTTAATGGCTACACTGAATTCAGTTATAATCATAACATTGCAATAAACCAGGCAATATGTGTTAACAACATATATCTACGCTTCACTTTTGGAGTTGTTGTTGTATACTTTACCACAGAGGTTTTGGTGTTGCATCAGTAGGTTTTTTAATAATTTAGCACCAACCACTAAATATTTTAGTTTCTATATTACCAGCCGTGATATTGTCAGCTAGTAATGCTTTCACCTTGTGAGTCTCTGTGTATGTCATCATGGCAGAATTGAAGTATATTTGTCATGTGGGCAGATTTTGTCAGCATGATAGAATCACAAACTTGTAAGTTGCAGTCACGAAACTTTACAGGTGTGTATTTGAGGTCAAAACAGAGGCAAAGTTTAAAGATGGGTGTGGTCCGACCCATGAGGACTGAGTACTCATGTATTAATGTAACAATGACTACTGATTAGTCATGGGTCAGAGTTTCCTCAAACATTGACGGGCGTCATGGCTGGTGTTTTCCAAACTCAAGGTGGTCTCTATTTCTCTTAAATATTTAATAACTTTAATCCCACTGTCCTCAATGTTTAAATCGGTCCAGTTCAGGACAATTATTTAACAGTCCCAATCACACATTGTTAGGGAAGTATAAATATTCATATCACATAGTCCAATTAAATTGTTAATTGTTTTAGACTACATCAAAGTTAGCATCAGAATATAGTGAAAAGTGCCCATTAGTCCAAATCATCGAAAGACTGATACGTAATCACTTGGTCCAATGGACCAATCATCAAAATATTTGCAAATATTATTCTGTCGAGCACCTAATCCATTATTCAATTCATAATTTAAGCTCCAGTGAAACATTAACATAGGCGGTATCTTGTTGAACAAGATTGGTCTCAATCTAAAGATTAAACCTGGGTCATTTGGGGTTAGTGTTGGGACTGAAAATTGTTCTAGTAATAGTCCAGAGGTTCCCAAACTTTTTTGGAAGACATACCACCGCTGCCCAGTCTGATGAACTCAAGTGTCCCGTCATCAACAATGCCATTTCTGTTGCAAATGTTTTCATTTGAATTCAAACTGGATGTTTTTTTTTAACTATTAATCATATAAAAGTAAATAAAACAGTGGATGTTACAGTATTTCCACACAGTTGAACTGTCTATGTTGAGTTTAGGTTTGGTCAAGTTTGCCTTTGTTCTATAACCACATGAAGCAGCAAAAGCTGGGCATTCCAGTCATCTATTCATTACATTTAGCCATTTCATCTCCTGTATGTGCTTGCTAACTGGTTTTAACACACTCTTGATTGCGAGTACACCTTTATTAATTGTTATGAATTATTCTATATGTAGATGTATTTAATTAAATCAGTTTTTTTTTGTTTTTTTTAAAGTTGAGCTGAGCTACTTTACACTAGAACCCCTGGCTTGGATTCACTGCTCTATGGGATACATTAAAGTCAAGGGGACACTTTATTCAGTATCTAGTTTTTATTACCTGATAGATGACAAAGTGTCATCAGTGAGCAGTCTAAATAAATTATAGTGTATTAGTGTAATAATTGCATTTGATGTGTAGTATACTTTATTAGGTTGTGATCATGTGTCAGCTCCAGTCCCTCGTCTCGTCATGTAAACTCTATTTGTGTATGGGACTAGATTATTTTTTCCTCGTATTTTGCTTGGTTAATAGCTAAAGCACCCAGGGCACGCTTATTCCCGGTGCGCTAACAACATGGAGATTCGTTGCCGGCTTTAAATCGAATCACTATCATGCATAAATAGCACGACGCTCCGGCACTGAACTTTTCGATTCATTCCACTTCCCAGACGATGGTTTCTGACTGCTTTTCTCTGATTATGCAGATGATATTGCTTTTTTTTTTCTTTGTCGATATGTGTTTAGGTGTCATTTGCAGTGGATGATGTTCTCATTGCTCAGTTTACTGCGCCCATAATAAGATCACCTGTGGTATGAATACATTTTCCCACTCTGCTTGTGTATTTGGATTTGCAGGGTAAATGAGTTTCTCTCAGCCTCGGATAGAGCGAGAGAAACTGAGAGAGAGAGAACACATCAAGCACGTTCTTAGATTCACTTTAGAGCTTGACACCTCGGCGCTTGGTCAGTAAATGGCTTTTCTACAGCAGGAGGTGGGAAAGGGGGTTTGTGTGTGCGCGCTTGCATCAACATCTGTGGATATCTCTGTGTGAGTGTCTATGCAGCTGCGACGTGCAACGTGTGTTGTCACATGTTTGCGAGTGTCTCTTGTAAGTGTGTTTGCGCCAGTGTGTGTGTGCACGGTGGAGAGGCCGAATTTTGCGGCCACATCTACATCCATTCGCCCTCTTTGTATTCTACCCTGCTGCCCAAGAACGGGCCTCAGCTGTCATTATTCCCTGTCCATCCACAGAGAAGTTATAGTTGGCAAAAAACCCATCAGGTGGGCAGGACAACGGATAATTGAGGTGATGATCGGAGCTGTTCAAAGACAATTGATAGTGATGGAGACAGGAGGAGCGGGGGAGCTCAGCCGGCTGACCGAGCTCTCCGGGGGCTCAGGGAGTGCCAGACCAGAATGTGGAAGAACACATAGCAGAGATGCTGCTGCTCTGTTAGCAGGAAAAGTAGCAAGTCCAGTTTGTCATCTTTTTAAAAATGAAAGTTAATAAACAAAATATTGTGCTACGGCTATTTTTTGCTTTTTGCACAAAAAAAGGTTGTACAAGGTTTGGAATCCTTGAAAATAATGTAATTTGATGTGGTGTTAGCAGTTGACCGATAATGTTATTAGGGAGTAAAGATAATTCCCATATTGATATATTGATCAATATGGTTATTAGACATTTGTGACAAAGATATGTACATGACGGATGCAGGATATTTTACGGTTGAACAATAAACTTCATTGTCCAAAATGACATAAGTGCACTAAAACTGTAAACTTCACTGTGGATTTAATGATTATAAAACACATCAAAGCCCCTTTTTTGCCCAACATTTAGGCCAGTACTGATGAATCTGTGACAGGCCAGTATCGACCAACAAATAACAGTTGTGCTCTAGTGGTTTTTTCACAGTTTGTTAAATGCTTGAAACTGCTTGAAACCCCATTACTTTCACAATAAATTATTTTATATTGGCTCGACCAGATTAGTTAGGATGCCAAGTCTCCTTGTATACAGGAGACACATTCTGAAACATTAAACTTCTTTGTGTTTTCCTTTAAAGTTCCTATTTGTAAGAAGAGTTTGTTTTTGAGTGTCGCTCCCAACTTGTCATATACTGACCTGATGGGATTGTAGGTTAGCTCAGCCACCATCCTGGTGACTAAGAAATACATTTTTCTCACAAATAGGACCTTTAAGTTGTCACCTTTCTGTAGCGTGCTATAGCAAAACATAATTTGGGTTGTTTGCATCACAATAACAACTGATTTAGGGCTGGGCAGTATTGTACAATATATATCTTGATGACAATTAGCATGCTTTCTCAAAATACTAATATATTATATATACGTATGTTAGTATGTAATTTATCATAGGTGCAAGCTGCTGGAAAAGCTTCAACCTTAAAAAATGCTTTAAAACTGCTTAAATTTGACTATGGAAAAGGTGCAGAGACCTGAGTTATAGTTTTTTTTCTTTGTCAACAGCAGTACAATATGTGCTGGCCCAGAGACCACCCTGGGCTTTATTAATAGCCCAAATCCCCCTCGCCAAGCCTGCCTCAATCACACAGCAACATATTGAACTAGCAGAGAAAGCCATGACCTGAACATCATATTTCCACCAGCTCCAATCCGAGTGACAAGTTGCCAAACTTCAAAATCTCCCAGAAAACCCAGTTAAGGCAAAGCAAGTTGTAAAGGCGTTTTTCATAAGCCGAGGGACAAGGGGGAACAAATGGAGGTTATTACTTTCCTCCATTCCAAATAGCCCCCTACTGTCTGGCTGAAATAGGGCTGGCAAAAAATGTCTGTATATCTCACATCCATACCTGACATCATACCTCTGGATTTTTCTATTACCCACTGGCACCTATTTTCCTTTTTCTTTCTATCCATTTTTCTTTGCCCACACGCAAATGTTATTACCTAAATGTCATCAATTGTGTACATATAAAACCAGCCCATAATGTAGGCTGATTGAGTAGGTTCAGGAACATGTGTCTACGGAGTCCTTGAACGTCTTTGCTGAAAACTTTGGATTTTGCCAGCAAACCTATCAGTCGCGTTTCTGACATGTGGCGGTTTTACCCGACTTGCATGCAGGTGTTGTGTTTCTAGGAATCGATGGGTGGTTCGAGTCCAAGTGCGCGATGTCAATAACTCCATCACACATATAGTGACAGCTCACATGCATAAAAAGTCATAGACACACATAAACACAAGCACATTACAGAGGCACCGTATCAATAACTCCCTCATTCGTACGATGACGCACACACGCTGACACACACACGCTGTCACACAGAGACACTGTATCGATAACTCAATATTTCAGGTGTCAGTCTTGTGTGGTGTGCCATGCCCTCTGAGTGGCGGAGGAGGGAGCTCGTTGGCAGCAGAGGACAGGGAGGGACACTCCCTGACAAGGCCGTCACACCTTTCAATACCTCCACTCCGCCTGTCATTAGCTTGTACTGTGTGTGTGTGTGTGTGTGTGTGTGTGTGTGTGTGTGTGTGTGTGTGTGTGTGTGTGTGTGTGTGTGTGTGTGTGTGAACTCCTGGCCTGAGCTGGCACCGTCAGCAACTATCACTCCCCCCCCAATTTCCAGCACACTCACACACCTTGTCGCCTCAACATTTCTGCAGACTTCACCTTAAAGCTGGCTTATCTGCGACGGCGACCCACTCTAACTCCCCCTCGTGACTCCCCCCCTTGACTCCCTCCCCACTGCACGATCCTCCACCAGCTCCTGAGTATTGACCCAAGCTGTCACCCTGGCCGGCACCCCTGACCCCCCTCGGCGGCAGGGGATCCATGGCAAGGCCGAAGGTTCAAATGATTTTCCTCCACTTCCCGCCGGCCTGTTTTCCCAGTGAGCTGATTGCTAATGACAACATTAGAAAAGGGCATAATGGAGATTCCACAAACAATTTGCCCCTTGGATTTGCAAGCCTAAATATCTGCAGAAGTTTCAAAAGGGTGATGGATGACTGTTGTGTTTGTTTTTGCTCATAATGTAATGTAAAAACAGAGACAAGGAAACATTTGGTGCTTTAAGACCTCTGCGGGCCTCTGTGGGCCTTAGCCTGGAGTAGTTTGTTCATAAAAAGAAACTGAATAATTGAAATGAAATGACTGTATGCATTCTTGCTTGTTTGTAAAAAAAAAAAAAACTATGTTCATGGGGTATCCTTGGTGGAACAGAAGTTTAAGAAGGTGACCATGCAGTGTCCCAGACTTTTGTTGCACATCCTCTTTCACCTCTCTCCCTTAATTATCTGTCATCTCATGCGAAGACATTGCCCAAAAGTGCTTAGAACACTAAATGTACCAATATCAAACAGCTGTACGGGGACTGTAGCACTGATCAGGTCAGAAAGATGTAGTCAAAGTATAAAGAAATTGCTTTGGAACCATTTTTACCAAAGGAAAATGCAGCAGTTGAAAGAAGAGCCTGTCTGACGATAATAAAACAGTCCCCGCAGTCTTTTATCTTGTATCTTGCGGATTAATGCTAATGTAAGTTTCACTCTCAGCGCAACCAATAACATCCTGCCAAATATCCTAAAAGGATCCCCAGAGCAGCCCTGATGCTCCTCCATTACAGGCCTTATAATAGCTGCCTGAGATATATGTATTTATGTGGCAGGAAATAACATTAGAGTGAATTGCCATAACAACTTTATAAATCAGGGAGGCACAGGGATGGCAGGTACAGGGGAGAGAGAGAGAGAGGGGAGAGAGGCAGTGCCAAGGTGGCGGTAAAGCTGATGAGAGGTATCTGAGATGGCATCCATCACCACTGTGCAGCCATACGTTGTCATGAAAATGGGAATTTTTTGCACCCCTTCGTCCCAAAAAACACAGGTCCCTCCATAGTACATCTAAGCAGATGTTTAAAAGCAGCAGCACCATCCACGTTGAACATACTGGTCCTGCAGGTCGTCCTGCATCCCCATCCATCGAGAAAAACAGTGGCGATTTACCCATCAATCAAAAGTTACAAACAGACTTCGCAGTGTCATAACTCTTGCGATGGGCTTCTCCGTTGATTGATTCCTATACACACATACTGTCTGATTACCATAATGTGTTCTTGTGGCGAAAATTCTGGCGGCAGGGGCGAGTGGGGGTGGGGGCTGAAGGGAGGGTGGTGTTGGTAAGGGGTTTGACGAGGGAGGGGAGTGGGGGGGGGGCGAGGCGAGGGAGCGGGAAGTAAATAACAAATGGCCCAGACCCCACCTCATCCGGAGTGATTTCAATCCAATGTTCCATCATAGCTAGTGGAGAGAGGCGAGTGTTTGGGGTTTGGGCTATCAATTACAGATATGTGTAGGCAGACAGACACTATCATTTCGCTGATTGTCACCAGTCCACCGCAGTGACATCAGGAAGTGATTCATCAGTCTATTTCCTGTGACAGCCAGAGAAAGATGACATGCTAGGGCCCGTGGAATTATGGGGGATCCTGAAAGAAGGGCTCTTTAACATGCTTGGGGGGCAAACACATTCTAATGCAGACATTTAACCTCTCTCCGCCAGCGATTGCTCTTGACTGACTCGGTCCATTCATTCATTTCAGCCACAGCCTGGCTGTTGATGAAACTATCGGCACTATTTGTTCACCAACGTGTCAAAAAGTATATCTGTGGCGCCAGACACACTGAAAAGTCACCTTTTACAAGCAACTGCAAACAGAATCTTAAGTTTAAAAAATATATCTGACATATTAACATCCATGAGAAAGAAAAAAAGGATATTCGATAAAGCATTGTTTCATGATTTTTTGTTATTATCACAATAACAGACAGCAGATATGATTCTAAATCTTGTTGACTTTAGATAATGTTGCAAAAACAAATTACAACAAACAATGTGCAGTACAAGCACGGGTAAACACTAAAACTAACTATTAAAATTAATAAACTGTAATCGTAATCTGTAATTATAGGGTAATTATCTCAGTGTGTAATTTATTCTTCATTAATAAAAGTAATAGTGTGATTGTGCTGAATAGCTCAAAGGGAATTACTTAGGAACAAATGGATTTAAAATAATTAAATGTGTGCTCAACAAACAGATTGAATGAAATTACTTGCATCGTTTGTTCTATTATACTTGACCCACCATATCATACAATAGATAACTGTCTTTTTGATTTTAGTGATAATAGTATGTAGCTTTCTGATTTCAAAAGATTTGGTGAAAATATTTATTTTATTTGTATTAGTATTATTCTATTATTCTGTTCTGTTTATTTCCTGTCCACTAATACTGTAATATGTCTATACTGTATAATGGTATTGACAGAGGTTACTTGTTGATGTATACCTGCAAATTGTGTAGAAAATGAATTTCAAAATCACAAAGAAGACACTTCTTTTAGTTCAAAAAACAATATAAGAGGGGCGGGTTTCGAGCTGCAGCTAATGATTGTCTTCATTGTTGATTCATCTCTTAATATTTTCTCGGTGTATCTGTTGTCTATAAAATATTTTTTGAAATGTGAAAGTGTGCATCAAAGTTTCGAACCAACAGTCAAGAGTCCGTACATTCAGTTTACAATCATATTAGACCAAAAGCAGCAAATGTTCACATTTGAGAAGCTGGAACTAGATAATGTTTTGAATTTTTGCATCAAGAATGACTTACACGATTCATTAATTTGTTATTTAATTTATCAAAATGCATCGCTGCTTTTGATTTTGATTGATTTTGTTGATGGTCTGATGCTGCGCGTTGACCGTTAGACGTGACAGTAACCTGACTTTGGTGGCCCATCACAACTGCATGGATACAAAGGCAACAGAGGTAAATGTCCTGAGCCTCGTCTCACTCACAGGTCATCCTTCCTCAGAGATTCATACCAAGCTGGCAGTAAGCACAGATGATACCAGCAGGCCAAACTTTATTCCTCCCCGTTGCAATTGCGTCTGTGAGCAGTGACTCTATCAATCTGCTGGCGGTTGGGAAGATTGCCTAATCCGGTAGCCAGGGGACTCTTATCATCAGTCTGCCTCTTCATTGTGTGTGTGTGCATGTGTGTGCGTGTGTGTGCGTGCGTGCGTGTGTGTGCGTATGTGTGTGTGTGACCAGCCAGAGCCTTATTGGTGGGAAATGTATGTACTGCTCCTCTGCTTAACATTGTCACCCTCATTTGTAAACACAGTCATCCATCAGCTGCCGACCCCCCACTTATCCAAACAGATGAAGAAGGTGTATGTTCTTATAATTTGCTCTCATCTCAGAGAGAGACAGAATAATAATAATCTCTCCCTGATGTACAGTTGCCCCCTCCTCCTCCTCCTGCACCTCCTTTTTTTTTTTTTTGCTACGCTTTCATTCTCTCCTCTTTCTCTCTTTCTCGCTTGTGGATAGTGTATTAATGAAGCGGCCTAATTTGACACCGCACCGCAGTGTAATGGATTAAAACGCAACACTGCCATCCGTCTGCCAGCCACAAATAAAGCACGCCATATAAATATTGTAATTCGTACCTGTGATAGGAATCACGGTGCCACCTCTTGCCTGTGTGATAATAATCTTAACCTGCTGATGCAGATTGGAAAAAAATCTGACTGTGTTCCTGTGTGAGTGCGGGCATTTCTGAATTCATGCTTGTGCTGCAAATAATGCCTGTAAGTGGATGAACTTTCAACATTTATGTAAAACTGTGCAAATTTTCTTGTTTTCTGCTCTTGTAGCCCATGAGGCTTTTAATGAACACATGCAGCGTATATGCTTGGCATTTGATGAATGTATGACTTACCTAATATTCTAATATGTTCATTGTGAAGATAGAGTTGCGAGGTGGGAGGAGCTGCTGTTTCCAGAGGTAATTTCCCCATTCTGGGTTCCCATTTCAAAGTTTTCATCAACCCCCAATGTTACTTAACATAGAAACAAAGCAATGTAACAATCACGTCAGTTTGTTCTATGAACACCAGTTTATATTTCAGCATAGTTCAGAGATATCATGTTTTATCCATCAGTTTGGTCGACGTACTCTGCCCCGGTCCCATCAATCTGCATACAAATAACACAACTTTACACTTTCAAATTGTGTGCAGTCCATATGCCACAGTCCAAAAGCAAAGTCATCTACATCTAAATATGCTAGGTGCTGGAGAGAAGTACACGTGAAAAATGGAAAAATACAGTCCACACCCTAGACAATGCGCCACTGAACATTTTTTTACGTCAGTGTGACATTTTTCAGGCATTTGCCAATGCTTCCTATTAACTCCTGTGAAGAGCAGATCCACAGTCAGGTGACCTTTGTTAGCATGTAAACCTCGCAGTTTAGTCATCAAAACTATTTGGAAATTTTGGGGGAAAAGATGAGGCAACGTACATTCATTAACAGACATAGTTCAAACAAGCCAACATTGACTTTTGGTTTGACATGGGACACAAACACAGGCCTCCGGGGTGAGATTTGATTGACCGATGCCTCAAACCCCACATCCACTCTACTTTGGACTTTCTCAATCTTAACACTACTTCACTTTTTTATGAATCGATTTTGGACGTATCTGTTTTCCACAGAACTTAATGGGAAAGAATTCCTTATATACCTGTACATGAAATTGGACTTTGGACTTAATTGCTGATTTTGTGAGCAAACAAAAGAACGCTCCATAGTTGCTAAATTAATCAGACAGTCTTGAATTTAATTGATTTAAAATGCAGATTGCATTATCAGTTTTCTCAACACAGTCATCTATAGCTGCCTTCTTTTAAATAGTAATTTAATTTTAAACTAGGTGATTTTATGTTTTATTTGCTGAAAATCACCTTGAGAGACGTAGTTAACTCACCAAAAATTGTCACGTACACAGGATTGCATCTTCAACTTTTTATTCAAGAATCAGAAACACAGTTGCTCATCTTTCTCACTGATGATTGAACCAGGTTCAGCTAGGACAGTTGTATTCTATATATACATATCGATAAAGCCATAGAAGGGCTCCAACTCCTAACATTATTTATAGGAAAAATAAATGAGGCTACTTCTGGAACCAAAGACACTCAAAATAACACCGTAGCACATCTATTCTCATCAGTGAACATCACCTCCACTTTTTCCACTTTCATTGCAACCCCACCTCCACATTCTTTTTCCATTGCTCCTTCTGTAATCATCATCATGCTCATTGTCATCACCGTCCAGCCTTCCTCTTTAGCAGCAGGTGTCTTGACTTTAACAACTCTTCTATGTAAGCCGCTCAGACCGTCAGCACTTTAGTCATGCTCCTGCAAGGCGCTTTAGACCTCGCTCCTGATAAGAGCCGAGCCATTGTGCTCCCGGCTTTGTCTGTTGCCGAACATGGCTGACCCCCTGAGATAGTCATCTGTGACAACTTTATAAATGGACACATGACGGGTGGCAAGCTCCATAGGAAAAGATCAGCCAGGCAGTTATGAGTGGAGATGTTGTTGCCATCTGTTCAGGACTCTCAGAGACTTAACTCCTGTATCTTCATCACAAATATTTCTGAGTGTCGGGTACACTTGCAGCTGCTGCTCAAAAACAATTTATTTGGGAGACAAAATGCCAAACCAACAACATTTTACATGTTAAGTTAGGCTTTTGGACATTTAAAATATGCAGTATGGCTGCAGGTGATTCTTCAGGCTCCTTTCTCTGCTGAGGACGACATCATTAAATATTGTGAGTTAAGATGGACTTTGTTTGAGAACTTGATTTATTCTACATCTCATGATGCAGCTTTTCTTATCATAGAATTAAATACTTTTACAGAACTTGTTAAATTAAGTTTTGTAATAGTTTTGAATAGTGTTCCAATGTTATGCACCGTAGCCACAAAATCAGCCTAATCCGCTCAACACCATTATGGTCGACTATTGTATTCAGAAGTGGACCTCTTGGATAAGCACTCTTACAAAGAGAGCCTATCCCAACCGATGCTTTCTGAATAGCAAACATCCCAGTGCCTCCATTTGCAATGTAGATGTGCGTGTGTGTTCTCGCTCTCTATTGAATTGTTTTCTTAATCGTTTCCTTTGTGCCAAGAAGTAAAGAAAACAGATTGTGTCTGAAGAGCATTAGAAGTGCCAATGACCCCTGGTCACGACAGCAACATAAGGAGTGCCAGAACAGCAGATAAAGAGCCAGACGGGTCAACTACTCTGTCCTGCTGTGATTGCTAGCACCAACATTTTCTTAAAGGGAGACAAATTTTGAATTCAGTGTAGCCTCTTGCATTTTAAAGAAAGGATGTACTGCTTTTGCTATAAACCCACCATTTACTGGTTTTAAAATCATTTTGACACCACTGCTCCATCTAACGTCACACATTTGTCCTTACTGATAAGTTGTTGGTCTATAAAACATCAGAAAATGTTGATACGATCCTCAGCCCAAAGATCATCAGTTTATTGTCATGGAGGAGTAAAGAAACCAGAAAATAATCACATTTAAGAAGCTGGAATCAAATAATAACATCATAAAAACAATTATCAAAATAGTTTTCTACTTCAGAACAAAAGCTTTAATAATTATTCTATTAAGTCATATCTCATTATCTAATGCTGTTATTGAGCATCCCATCCGGTAAACATGAGATATTATTGAAACAGGAGCCAACCTTCAACTCAATGCTTCTCTTATCTCAGAACAAATGGCGCATTCTCGACATATAAATGTACCGAGCGCTGTATGGCAATGATCAAAAGGCCAAAACATTGTATGATTGGAAAGAACCCTAATTGCCTTTCAAACCTCTGCGGCACGTTCTATTTATTAATCTGAAAGTGGTTTCCAAATCTTGGGGATAATGAAACTCTCTTTTATAAATATGTATGCAGTGAAGTCACAACATAATAGGGGGCTGGTGAAAAACAGGAGGCAGCAAGGCGGCTGAAGGATGAGGCGCAGGCCCTGCAGAAAAGAATGTTCCCTTTGCAGAAATTGGTTTAATTAATAGGACATTTTACATAATGATTACAGTGTAATTGCACCGACTAGCAGAGTGTCATTAAATATATCCTTGCTCCTTTACAACACCCTCCAGCTAAAAATAATGAGTTACATTGGAAATCACTATGCAACAGGTTCATAAATAACATTTAAGCCCATACAAGGCAAGTACTTATAAATAATAAATATTTGCCTTTTGTAATTGAAGAAAAAATGATTGCCTCTTTTTTCCGCCGCTGCGCGCTGCTTTGTCCTGTTGTAGCTGCGGAAAGGAGATTTCTCCCATTTTTTCCCCTCTTGTAAGTGCTGAATAATTTATTTGCCGGCTAATAGTCAACACTGTCAACACCCGGTGGTTAAAATATACCTGTGTCCAGATAAATGCAGCAGCAGGCTACAAAGCGATTATTCCCTGCTTCCAGATATTTTGTTGGATGCAGTCCCTGTATACACTGCAGTAAATCACCAACTTCCAATTACCTTCCTCCATAAAACAAGGCTCGTATTCAAATCAGGCCCCAAAAGAGAGAGACAGAGACGGGGACAACTGAACCCATGCCTGAGGCGCTGACTGAATGTGTGCATGCTCGAGTGTGTGTCTGTGTGTGTGTCTGTATAGAGGGGGTCAGGGGGGTAGGATTTGTTTCTTCGTTTAATGCTTATTCCCTTTTACTGCAAAGTGGCACTACTGCAATAGCGCTTTCATGCTGGCTGGGTTTTCATTGGCTTAAAAAGTTGGCTACTGAAATATTTTCATTAGTCTTTCTTCAACTGAAGAGCCAAAAGTTTCTCTTGAATATCGTCCAAAACATGATGAAAGAGTTGGATATGCCATGATCAAGTGTCGTGATTGCAGAATTACCAAAGCAGTGGTAATTGTTCTCAAGGGATTGTTGTGCTGTAAGTGGATCTATCAATCATTGGAGCTTGGAGGCGGATATCAGAGGCCTCCCGCTTAAGTCTCTGCTACTGTTGGATGATTATCTCTCATCTTCAAAAAGGCAACCTTTCAGGATTTAAGAAAAATGAATAATTGGCTCAAAATATTTTTGGATTAACACGTATGCTTTTGAGAGTTTTGAAAAATGTGAAACTTTTAGTTGACAAAAACAAAACATTTTGTGCAAACAGCGAATAGTTTATTATTTTTATTATATTAGAGCTGGTCATATCTCTGCATCAGCTTATCAGTGGAGCTGCAGGATTAGTGATGATTCCAGTTTGTTCTCTTTGCCCCCTCAATGAACAAGTGTGAGTGTGTCTCTATGTGTGTGTGTGTGTGTGTATGTGTGTGTTTGACAGATATACTGTATGACTTTATCAGGATGTTCAGATTAAAGTGTGTTCACATTTTTACATAAGTGGTTTCAGCTTGCATTCTTGATAAGTTCAGCCATGTAATTTAGGTTTTAAGGTCAAGGTTTTGTTTTAAGGTTAAGGTGGAACACCTTTGTGCTGTTTGGCTTCATCTCTGCAACCCTTACTGGTTTAATTCCAGCTGGCAATCTTTGTTGCGAGTCATATCCTCTATACCCCATTTCCTGTCTGCTTCTTCACTGTCTCAGTCCAATAAAGGCAAAAAAAAAAAGAAAGAAAAAAGGAAAGAAAGAAAGAAAGAAAGAAAGAAAGAAAGAAAGAAAGAAAGAAAGAAAGAAAGAAAGAAAGAAAGAAAGAGATTTAAAAAAGATTTAAAGATTTAAAAAAGAAACATTAAAAAAAAAGTATTATGACTTTGTTAAGTTCAGTAATCAGCAGTGGAGGAACTGTTGAGAATCTTTAACTCGGGTAAAGATAGCAATAATATGATTTAAATGAAAATTCTACTTAAACATATAAGTATTATCAGAATAATTTCCTAAATAATACTTTTATATGAGTAACATACATTACTATAGTAGTAACAATAATATACCATATTATATTATTAATGATGCTGCTTTAATGTGGAGTTGGTCCAGGTGAACCAAACCTACCATTTTGTTCATGGTTGGTTAGTTCAAGCAATAACATGTGTTAGCTTCATATACGCACTGTATATTTATTTTCAATTTCTATCAGTAACACATACATAAGATAAATGAAAATGTATCAAGTATGAAGCATCATTCCAGAAGTAAATGTAAACCAGTAGTGCAACTTTGCATCTATATATGTATGTGTGCCAACTCCATGTTGCTCCTTTTCACACTCCTTCCACCTTCAACGACCTCCTTCATGTCCTCTCATCACCCATCTCTTCCATTGTTTTGGCTCCGCTCCTCCTCGTCCTTACATCCTTCTTGTCCCCGCTGAACTAGCACAGAGGGTCTGATAAATGTCTGCCCAGGTATCATCATCACACATGCAGATTCTCCTCGAACACGATTCACTTTTGATCAGCTCCTCTGAACGGCAGCAGATAAAAAACATTCAGGATGCTCTCCCTGCTGCTCGCCTCCCTGCCTCTGGGTGTATTAAATACCCCGCTTCCATTCCACACACACATACACACATACACAAGCAGCCACCTTCCCCCCATACCTATATACAGGCGGCAGACACCATCAATGGATTACATTTATGCAGGATGCATCAATAACCAGAAAAACTAAGAGGCCTTGTCAGGGACGGGGAGTTGTCACAGGCGCGGGCAAACGATTCTACGCGGTGCTCATCTGAGCTGCAATCAGCCCATAATCTGAGTATACATCAGGCCTCTGTGACATGGAAATTTCCTGCTCCTCCGCTCTCATTTTCAGAGGCAGTAATCACAGGGAGAGGCGCTCAACCTCACCAAAATGTATAAATAATTTTCATTCAAACATATTAACAGTCAAAATACCAGAATCCATCATGGCGGCGCGGGGAGCTTCTTAAGAAGCAATCAGGGCCTCTGCATGTGTTCTTTGTCTTTGGCAGCTGAGAGACAGGGCGCAGATTACTTGTGCGAGTCCTGTTTTGCATAATGGCCTACCCCCTTGGTGCTTTTAAACTTTCCTGCCGATCCATTACGTTTACCAAGCCCAGTTCCCTGCCTGTCTTTAATATCATGCTTCCTTGGGAAGAAGATCTGGACGAGGGTTTAAAGACCTTTTTATTAAGGCGGGCATGTGGGCCTCCATCCATCTTCCCCAACCGGCAGACACGTTTATGTTCCATGGACGGGTTATGTACCGCCATCTTAAAGAGCGAAAACTTGCCCTTTTTACCTCATTGGGAAAAACTGAATTTTGGAGACGAGTTGGTAATTTCAAGGTTACCATGCCAGATGTGCCCTTAGCAGCAGTGGGCTAAAATGCTCTTAAAGTGCACTTTGTGTGCCATTTAGGTCATTTCACGTGATTCTTTCAACAAATGTAAGTGAAAGACAACATTGGACCTGAATAGAGACAACTTGTGCAACCACAGACAGTGTCATACGCTCAACACATTTATGTACAAAGATGTAAAATGGCATAACCGAGGCATAACACCATCTCATTAAAGCACAGCAAAATATCCTTTTTTTCATGCCAGAGGAGAAAGAGGATGTTAGTGCAATTCACAGGAGGTGAAAATTAAGGCAGTTTGAGCTTGGAAGCCACCCGAGCTTGACAGGACATGGGCTGCAGTTTTATGTCACGTCGTTTATCTGCAGTTTATATTTTCTATGACCGCATTGTCTCTTTCAAGAACCTTTGGAAAATACACAGGCTGTTAAAACAGCCACCTTTTGTCTGCAGTGTACCTCACAAATGCTAATGTTTTTGTAACAGTTGCAGCCTCTTAATGATCCACAAACACTTTTTTCAAGATATTTCTTTCTAATATCAGTTTGAATGTCTTTGCTAAGCAGCAGATGTGGGGTCAGTGAAGGTGGAAGGTGGAGAGTAATGAAACATTCTGAAAACGGCATAAAGCTAGTGAGGGATGCCCTCATCGTCGACGATAAAGTACACTGAGGCAAAGCAAACACCCATGGATCACAACCCTTTTCATTACAACAGTAAGAGGATCCATACTTCCCATTTCTCACCATCAGCTTAAAACAGTAAAACCAAAACTTTGATGTAAAGTTCCATAATAAAAAGAATAATAATGGCTCTCTGTGTGCTTACTGATTAATGGGTTGGATCCTTGCTTTGTACAGACAGAGAACAGAATATATTCTTTTCTAGCTAGGTTTGAACTGAAAAATAGGCATGTCTTATCTTTTAAACCAAATATGTGGTACCTGCACCTTGCCCTTTGACAGCACATCCAAAAGAATTTGAAAAATAAGAGCACTGATACAACAATGAATACGATGCAGACAACACACTGCAATAAATTATATCCATTGAAAATACATTAACAGTATTAAAATCCATCTGCAATGGAAATACAAGATAGGAGCAAAAGGACTGACAGAGAGTGTTATTTACAAGATCTTATCAAGTGGACTTCACAGTGATCACCGACAAAGTCAAGCTCAAATTCCCTCTATACATGGTACTACTGTAAATAGATATATCTAATTAAGTAGTAGCTTTTATATGTCCAATCTCCAAAGGTTCAACTCCTAGCCAATAAGATGTGTAAAAGAAAAACATATAGAAACAGGCTTGTTAATGTTTGTTTATTTATTGTAAATCATATCGTCATCACTAAATCAAACAATATCATTGCACACTGCAGATTTTCCTCATCATGTGCTGGATGCTGGGTGGTAGTTTATGTTGGACTCTGTTTCTGAGCTAACGTTAGCTACTTTCGCTCTCTGTTAGCAGAGCACAGAGAGGCACTCAAGAGCATGCAGAAAGTCATGTCCTTTGAACTGTCGCAGAAAATCCAACCAATCTGATTCGAGGCCTTCACAAGGTAATCCACGGTCCAGAAGCATTAAACAACTTAAACAAATCATCCACACGTTTATATAGGCAACTGAGAGAGACGGGAGGTCTCATTTTTGACGTCAGGTTACAATCTGTCCACATACGACTAATATAAAAAAGTGATTAATACATGTAAATTGAATAAATTGTGACATTGCCCCTTTAAGTTGCAAATCAGGATAGTAAAGTGTAAAATGCTTGCTCTTGTTATATCCTTCCTTTGGCCCTCCCTCCCCGTGTCTCTTCTTCCTTTCTTCTCTCTGGCCCTCTAGTCTGTAAGGGCAACAAGGAATTATAGCTCAGTGAAGTGCAGTGGCAAAGCCCCAGAGATTCATAGACAGTCTCAATGATAAAGTCCAATCCGGGAGAATCGCTACTAGTGCAATAACAGCGAGAGAGGGTCACAATAAAGTTTAGTTTAATGACAAGAACAAATAACTTTAACATTTGGCTGGGGCACTGAACCCCTTCCCGGGGATCGCATCTGATATATCAGCGGGCAACTGCCCGTGACTGCTGGGCGATTGTGCTCGCCACTCTGGCACTAGTGATGCATGTGGGGTCTCGTGGCAGGTGTCCATTTTATAGACTTATTCAGTTCGAATTGTTGGACACTGGCTGAGGCTCAGGATGGGGCGGAGAGGCCTGGCTAGATTATTGTTACTGCACAGCTGACATCTCCCATGCTCCTCTCTGTACTGCTGTCTGGCCCTGAGACTGTATCTAGCTTTTAGCCACTGAATAGCTAACAGCCAGCGTCTGAGGTGATATCAAGGCTACTGCTGCAGAGCTTGGACAGCGTCCTGAGGACAGGGCCACTTAGCCACTAATCGGCACACAAACGACAGAGCAGAAGAGGAATTATAGGTGACCAGCTGTTGGTCTGTTTACTCTTCTGCTTCTGCCAGCCAATAACATTAGAATTTTGAATTCAATTTTTCATACAACTGGGGCTTCAACTAACAGTGATTTTCATTATCAGTTCATTTTACCATTATTTTGTATATATATATATGTATATATATATATATATATGTATATATATATATATATATATATATATATATATATATATATATATACATGTATACATACATACATACATCTATTGTTGATTATAAAAAAATATATATATAAATAAAACCAACTAATGATTCATTAATTTTAATTTATGTTTTAATATTAAAGTTGTTAATAAAGTAGTTAAAACACTTGTCTTACACAGATGAGGATAAGAAAAACTCCATTGGTTGACGCTTACAGAAGTTTTCCCTTACAAGCTGCTCTGTTTCACATCAACAGTGCAATGATGAGAAAAACCTAGGGATGATAACAATATTCAATTTGCAGCCACAGCACCCTCTGACAGGCTACTTAGCCCCTGTGAGCGATGAGTGCTGATGGCCCTGAGGTGTTGCTGATGGCTACACGGGTCTGCTGGGCAGCTGCTGGTCTGTGGCTGGATCAGGGGGCTCAGGCTGGCAGCCATATTGTAAAAACCAGCAGGAGAAGAGGCCATGGGGAGATGGATAATGGTAGATAGATACTGTGCACCAGATCTGTATCTCACACCTGAAATGATGGGATTAGATGCTGGTGATCTTGGGTTTAATCTACGTGGTTTGAAAAAAAAGATGATGAATACTAGGGCAGAAAGATTTTAAGAGAAAACACAGCTTTCAGCAACTTAAAACCTCGTTCAGGAGACTCATTTTAATGCTAGGTCCCTCTATCTGCAATCGCCCATCCAGGAAACCGTCCTTTTGGTTATTTGTTGCCACATTTCTAGTTTACACGGCCTGAAAAGGCCCATTGAGGACAGCTATTGTTGTATGCAGGCCTCATATGCAGATCAATTTGAAGGGCCATTATCCAAAAAGAATGTGGGAGACAAAGTGAAGACAGGCTAGTGACAAATGATCAACCTGATAATAGGCTGTAAGACACACTTACCATGCTAACAACACGGCGTGCAGAACGTACGCGCCCCCCCGTCGCAAACAAACAATGTGCTTCCAATCTATCATCGTTGATCCGTGTCATCATTACCCCTCGATGGCCATGCGGACATCAGCATGACAATGCAACATGCAGGGGCCACATTAGCGCGATAGATTATTATCATAGAGAATGTGGCACAAATCTCTTCTGGAGCATTATAGCCGGTGTGGAAAGTAGCAAACAAACAGATTTATGTCGTGCTCTCTCTGAGGGGGCGTCTTGGCTAGGCGGACTGTGTGTGCACATGTGTGTGTATTTGCATGAGCGTGTCAGTTGGAAAGCTTTGCAGGTGAAATGTTGTGCTAATTCTGTACAGGTTGGGCTAATGTCAAGCCCTCGGGTCCTGTTCTGTTGGCAAGCTGATTGGTGATTAGAGATATAATTAAGAGCAGCTTTGACACAGGCACTGTCCTCCACCTCCTCGAGCTCCTTTGTCAACCCCCCCCCCTCTCTGCACACACACATACACACACTCCAACTGCCCCAGCCACCCAACCCGCAAAGCCCCCCAGGCCACTTCCCATCGCTGTTTATGGTGCTTCCTCCATTATCCGACAACAAAAGGAGTCCTCAGCACACAAAACCCCGGCCAGCTGTGTGCCTGACATGCTGGGGAATACACAGCCCCTCTCCAGCGACAATAAAAAGAAACTTGAGTTTAAACAAAAAAAGTTACACCATATTTGCTCAGACTAACTATGATGAAAGGCAATGAAGACAAGGGCTCCTCATGTAGGTATCAATATAAATATTACTGGAAGGTCAATTAATATGTAAATTAACTCCTCCATTTAATTAGCTATTTAACTATTTTCCAAGGCATGGACATATTAAATCATGCTTAAAGACCCCTCTAACTAGCCTCCTGACAATAGTGCCAGGGAGTCGTGGGCTCATAAACTACCGGCTTGACCTATAAAGAGCCCCGAGTCTGCTAATTCCATCTCAGCCTAATTTTATGACTTGCATAAAATAACCATAGTGCAGCTTTGTAGCTGTAAAGAGGATATGGGTAATAAAACGGAGCCGGGGAAAGCATCAGAAATCTCCTCTTCACTAGTGTCCTCATTTATTATTCTATTATTCTTTGCAGGGTACCGGGCTCATGTGAAAGACAAATGACCTTATTATATTAAATAATTTGTGAGGATATTAACCGTTAATCACACGTAAACAGCATTTAAAAGGTATTGATTTTCC
This sequence comes from Diplodus puntazzo, assembly GCA_963678695.2. Lineage (NCBI taxonomy): Eukaryota > Metazoa > Chordata > Actinopteri > Spariformes > Sparidae > Diplodus > Diplodus puntazzo. Next base: position 24,796,426 of record OZ023163.1, read on the forward strand.
CGAGCTCTCAACAGCTTGTTAAATTTACGTCCAATAACATGATAATAGATAATCAGGTGAATGATACTCATTTGTAGGGGACAAAGGAAAGGTAATGGGCATCAGTGACCCCGACTCTACCCTATCTCTCCATCCCACCCTGTCATGACCTTCTCACAGGTATATGACCTTGAGCACATTGCAGTGCAAGTCTTCAGTGATTGACAGCCACGTGTCAGATATTATGTCCAACCAGGGAATTTAGTTTCAGGTCGTAGCTCATGCCCTTTAGACGGGGCCTCTACTAAACCACCTCAACCTGTAAAACTTTTGTGCAAGACTTCATTGTTTCATTGCATCCTTGATTCAGTGTAGTATTCCTGTTATTTCAACATTGTAACTGTAGTCTGTCTGTGCTTTTTAAACGTGATTCCAAAGCTTTATTTCAGCAGGGATTAGCCAAATAATCCAGTCTTTAGACAGTTTATCAGCTACTTTTCCAAAATCTGGAAATCAATAAGGTATTTTTTTTTATTGCAAACATATGTAAAATATTATCTTGTTGCAGCTTCTTCAGTGTGAAGATTTGCTGCCCTTGTCTTTTTTACACGATAGCTTTAGGACTGTTTGTCACTGAAACAAGACATTTGAAGATGTCACGGACAGCTTTAGAAATCTGTCTATCTGGGTATTTTTATAGATCATAATCATGATTGTTTTTGGTCGATATTGAAATCATGATTATTTAACATGATTACTCATTGACTTTTAAAATAACTTGGATTTTCTTGAATATTAACCTACATAAATAGGCTATAATTTATAATTTAACTGGAAAAACACATTTCAAAAAAAGTGATGGAAGACACTGAGGAGGTTTACTCTTCTCTTTCTTATGTTACATCATTGTTGTTGACCACTTTAGCATTGAATTTCAGGTGAACGAAATGGTTGTGTAGATACCTCCATATAAAATCTTGCACATTATTTCTGTTGCTCTTCATCAGACTCATTGAAATCAAAGTGTTTCCCAATAGCTGAATGGGTTTTGCCTTTTGTTGTTGACCAAAGACTTTTTTCCATCATCTTGTCATTAAGCTGAACTTAACATGCAACAGCCTGGATAAATGTGAGTTTGGGCTTTTAGAGGGGCGAAAGTGCACTGAGATTATGTTGCGATATATTTCAATCAGATATTTAATTTGCAAAATGATTCATGATTATTGGGAATTATCTTTTATTAAGACAATTTTCATTTTCACTACAAACAACTGTTAAAATCATGATGATGTAAAGAGTTGTTAGCCAGGGCATCACTACAGCACAAGCTGTACTTCATTAAAATGCTGTATTGTCACACATTTGACTTTTTTTTTTTTTAAATTGCAGCTATATTTTGATCAATTGTGCAGCTGTATTGTGAAAGGATTGTGACCCTATAGGGTTGTGATGTATTTGTAAAAGAAGACAAACTAGAGCATCATTGTGAAATGAGAAAATTGATAACCCAGAAAATTGTTTTATATTGTTTTCATAATCATTTGAAGCCAAAATCGGAACCGAAAATAAAATGTGATGAATCGCGATTAATAAGAAAATACTGTTGCAGCTCTAAAATGGGTTTTAATTGTGTTGTTCAATACTGATCTACTGACAGCCCACTGCCAAAGAATTTGTATTGATTCAACTGGCTGATCTGAACGATATAAAGAGACAGGAAAAACTGGTGGATAGAGGAGGATGAGCTGTGACAGGGGTTGAGCTGAAACATAATATTACAAATATCGTATGTAACATGTTTTAGCCTGCTGAGCCTCAGTGAAGACCGCACCTTGAAGCATTATCAGGGCCAACAAACTTTGGGTGAAAAGTTGATACCTGCTTCTTTGTTTCTGAAACAGCCTAACACTTTATCAGAGGCATCTCTTTTTGTTTGGCACTGTTGACAGCTGTATTCTGATCTCCATGATTACTTTTTGATGCAGCTTTTCCCCTCCTCTTTGTGCGTGTGTGTCAATGAGAGAGAGAGAAACAGAGTGTGTGTGTGTGTGTGTGTGTGTGTGTGTGTGTGTGTGTGTGTGTGTGTGTGTGTGTGTGTGTGTCTGTGTGTGTGTGTGTGTGTGTGTGTGTGTGTGTGTGTGTGTGTGTGTGTGTGTGTGTGTGTGTGTGTGTGTCTGTGTGTATGTGTGTATGCGTGTGTGTGTGTGTGTGTGATTTCTATGTGTCTCCTGACCGCCCGCAGATACCATTTAGGTTTGAAAAGTCCTCCAAGTTGCTGTTGGGGAAGCTGACTTGCCACAATAATAAATTTGCAGCAGGTAGCAGGGAATAGCGAGTGGCATGCAAATCCGTCTTGGTGTCCCTCTGGGGCCCCGGTGCTCACTGCGGGAGAAAATGAAGCCATGCTGCTCCAAACACTGTCTCTCTTTCTCTCCTGGGCCTAAAGTTAATTTCAGTGGAGAGAGCCAAATAGGGTGTCGACCGGTCTCTTTTCTCCAGCCATGTAGACACACCGGGGCTTGTTCCAGAGATGGATATGTGAGAGGATAGACTCACACTACCTACCTGACACTGGCCCTCTTGATTCATTATGACAGGCCAATCTTTTATTAGCCTGGGCCTCGTATTCAAACCCTATCAAGAAAAAAAAAGTGAAGAAGCTGAATTTTCTCTGGATGAATACAGCAGATTTATTATGCAGCGCCTCCTCCACGACCCCCATATAGAGGCATGTAATTATTAGCCTCATGTTTTTGACAGATCTGGTTAGCAGGCTGTTATTTGATATCCATGTTAACAGAGACACCTAGATTGACAGATATAAGCACACACAGCCACACTGCTTTACAAACCATTATTTTAAAAGAGATAATACTCTGAAGGACCTTTTTTAGTGTGCTGCCTGAAAAGATCGGATCAAAAAACATCCCGTTTTACTTGTACTTGCAGATATCAGAACAGTAAATGAATACAAGGCTGGACGGTAGAGTAATTCAATTACTGTGTGGCAGTGCAGGCCCAGTTTTATAGCCAGCTCTCTGCTCTGTGAACACATCCACAGTTAAATGAACATGATAGGCAATGGTCATCTCCCCCTGTTGTTACAAGATAGCTGTTAGGCTGCCTCAGTAATGATATGAACCAGGCCCTGCGTTCCCAGACTGTTTATGAGGCATAAAACAATATTTTAATTTGGTCAAAGGATTTAATTTTTTTTAACAATGTATGAGCAGTTCATGAAAGCTTCAACACCAATATTTGCTGCCTTGTTATGCTTGACACCTTAAAATTAGCGTCCTAGTTCAGACTTTTTTTGGGGGGGGTCAAAATTATATAAGCATGTAAATATTTAAAGAAAAGAAAATCTATCAACACATTCATGATTTGGTTAGTCGAATATAACTAATGACTATTTTGATAGCCGATGAATCATTTGAGTTGTTTTTCAGGATATAATGTCAAATGTTCCCTTGTTCCATCTTCTCAGTTGTGAGAGATTGCTGCTTGTGTTTATTTTATGTGACTGTAAATTAAAAAAAAACATTTCTTTGGAGTTTGGACTGTTGATTAGGCAAAACAAGCAATTGAAGATCTCACCTTGGACTTCAGTTTATAGACTTTATTGATTTACTTATTAAAATTACGTGCAAATCAATGATAATAATCTTTAGCTCCAGCCTAAGTAACATTACAGTATATGACAATGTATGGAAATATATTTGTGTTTGTACTGGAACTGGTTAAGTGCTGCCTTTATGTGGTGGTACGAAATTTCACCTGCTTATTTTTCATGATCGTATTCTACTGCTTCATATTATCACATTAATAAAGGGCGATAAAATATAATTTTCTCAACTGATGGTTGTCCATAATGAGATCAGTCACTACTAAAATGCCATAATGCATCACTATGAATGCACCTAGGAATGGTAGTGTCCAAACATGTCTTCCTGTTTTAGCCTTTTTATGGCAGAAAACTGTCTACTCAATTCAAACAAAATAAGAATGTGCAGTCAGTTATCTTGTCCATCCTCAGAAGCATGTGCTGTCTATAGTACAGTCAAACTCACCATAAATCTTTGAATCAGCTCTGGCTTTGCACCCCGGTCTTTCAAAAGCAATGCTTTTGTAAAATAAGCCCAGCCTCTGTATGACAGCGAGCTGGCTAGCCAAAGAGTCAGGCCTTGTAGTACAGCTGATTCTGAAGCTTGTCTCTGATGGTGTTGGTGGATGGATGTGCTCTGGTGTTGGGCAAGAGGGGTAAACTGTATTGATCCTATTCCAGTCTCATTTTTGTAAGCAGACGGCATTTCCCTCTGTGTTTGGGTCCCTTTTTGATGGCCCCTGACAGGCCCTGCTGAACGCTGTCGGAGACTATTTGACAGGCTGGACAAGGGTGGGAGGAGGGAGAGACAGGGGGGAGAAGGAATGGAGGGAGGCAAAGGAAGGGGGAGGAAAGTAGCTGTTCAGCTCGGTGCCGGCTGGTGACAATTGCCTCAGCCTTGGAATCAATTCCCGCTGTTTACAGACCATTTCACAGCCCTTTACCTGTAACATCACTTGTGTCAGTCCCATTAATACCTCCAGATATATAATGGTTGAATTAGCATAATGGCTAAAGCAAGGCCCTGGACTGTGAACACATAGCAAATGTCAACATGTTCTCTTCACTGAGCCAATTAGAGGCCATTAACAGGCCTGCTTGGCTGCAAACATCATCAAAGTTAAGGACAATTCCAAACAGCATCCCTCCAACCCCCTTTTTCACTGTTGTAATAGATGGGCCATAGAAACTGAGTTGTTAGTAAACAGTCGGCCAGTTTAGACTTCAGCTGCTTCATCTTCAGTCTGCCAGTGTATTCAGCCTTAGACCTAAATGGCTGCGGCTGTATTAACTTAATCTACCTGAGTCCTCCTGGTAGTGCTGTCCTGTGACGATGGATCTCAACATCTGGCTTACAACTCGGGCTGCCAATATGGCCTATAAATAACATAGCAGTATTTTCAGCCTATATCGCAACACAGGATATATATGAAATGTTGTAATCTCTCCAAATGACTTAATAAATGCTCAATTTAATTGACAACATTATATTATTTAAATGTTTTCTAATATCTTTTAAGATGCAATTTATTTTTGATAAATCATAATGCACATGTGCACATGTTTTTACTTGCACGATTACAAAGTACTTTCTTTTTCTTATGAATACCAAAAGGCTATTATAGGGTTGGACAATATTATTGGGTTGGGCGCTAAAGACAGATTCATATTTCACAATATTTTTGACCTGATTCCTTGATATTGACATTGTAACAATGGAATTTGCACAATATTAACACATCAATAATGTATATATCATGACTATGTGGGTAATCGTATTAGAAAAAGTAAAACAGTCTGGTTAAATAAGAAAATGACATCACTTTACTGTAATACAGCCTTTAAAACTAGGAGAAGACAACACTTGCAATATCACATTACAGCAATATTCAAAAAACGAATATGATTACGGTAAAAAATCGACATATTGTCCAGTCCTACCTACCACTTTTTGGGGATGAAGTTGAAATATTTACATTTTCTCACAGAAAGGCAAAACACCACTTTAAAGATTATATATAGAAAGAGAGAGAGAGAGAGTATATCTAGGTAAAATAATATTTTAACACACAGTGTGATAAAGACAAATAGCTCTGCAGGTATTTGTAGATCACTGATTCCCACATGTTTCTTACATGCTTGGCAGAATTTAATTAACTCAAGTGAATATTTAGGGTTGGCCTATTAACTTTTTTCCAATTAACTGGTTCAACCGATTTACTCAATTGCACAAGTCTTTGAACAGCTGGTAATCTTGCATATGCTAGCAAATTAGTGATAAAATAATGAACGCAGTTAAGATAAACAGCATAAAGTTATTATACTGCACAGCAAAACGGCATGCAGATGCAGTCATGTGATATCACGCAGGGTGAAATAAACTGGTTTAAGACGACACAACAGAGGATGTATTTACACATACATTTGAGCTGTGTGCTTATACTTTCACTGTATCTTGAGCATTTAGCCCTTGGCCACCATATAAAAACTGAGAGACAATAGTGCTAGTGTTAAATAAAGGCCTTGAAAGTATTGTCACAAAACTGCAGAGGCAAGCAAGGCCAAGAATCAACTGTTCAGGACCACACATCATCCGATATGGCCTTCAAGAACGGTTAGCTGTGTGCTGGACACATTCAAGTTCTCATGCTCATGAAAAGCTTGAGAGGTGTATGTGAGTTTATCAGCATTATACAAAGGGCTGTTCATGCACTTAGACAAAAAGAGAAGTGCACATAACTATTATGTGGCTAATCCGGAGAAGTCAAGCTTTTGAGTCATTACACTAATAAGAAGGCAATTTAATAAGCTTGTTCCACAGTTTTTACATGCGATATTTGTTCCATCCTGCTATAATCATATTATTGTTTCCTCAATTGTTGCCAAGTTCCTGGTTTCCTTCTCTGAAATAACTTGATAACACTGCTCGATTATTAAATAATGTTAAATTTAGAGTCCCTGATAAATATCTATTTAATTATAATCCATAAATAAGTTCCCCAGAGTTGTCACAGTCACACTGTTATTTGTGGACTATAATGCAGTCTAATTTGATATCAGATTAAGAGGTTTTTTTTTATTATTTGTTCAACAAAATGTGTATAAGTTACAGTTATTTCCTTTAAACCATTTATGTGAACATTCTTCTGTAAATCATTTCAAAGATTTGTTTCCAGTGTCCTGACACACGCGGAGAAATAGTTTCTATGCACTCAGAATTTTCATTACATTAACTATGTTCAGGAGAACATATGCTCTTGGATATAGGGCTAAAACAGTGTAAGTAGCCAGTGAGTGTTCCCTCTTGAAGAGATCCCCCCCACCCCATCTTTCCACATGTTGACTCATAACAAATTGGTCACTGCCTGGTGGGCAGGTCACCAACAGGCCTCACCTCACGTCTGCATCAGGATGCAGTCCACTGTCTGCTGCCCTGCTCAGCTCAGCTCAGCTCAGCTCAGTTCAGCTCCGTGGCCAGCCCGCGATGATAAGTCACCCAGCCAGCCAGTATTGATTGGGGGTCCTGGAGACTTATACAAAGGCAAGGAGGAAGGTGACTGATTGTGTTTTACAGAGAACATTATCACTCCACTCAACGCAGGAGGGCCGACAGAATTTCCTCGCCCAAGAAATGGAGACGACCACCCGGGCCGGGAGTATATGACTTGACTCACTGAAGCGCTAAGTCCAATTTGAAAGCCAAATTGTGAGGCTTAGAACAAAGGGGGAAAAAGAGAAATGGTTACAGTTTGTCTGGTGATTTTTCTCCCTTTAGTGCTGACCATTCCATATAACACTACCCTTTCTATTTTCTGCATTTTCTATAAATTCATAAAAGCGCTAAAACAAATTGCCCTCTTCTGTACGTGCTCTGCATGCTCCCACCTTAAAGCCCACACAGAAATTCTTCTGCTGTAACCTCAGGTTTCATCTCATTGTTTCACCTCATATTTGGCTCTTTTATGCTTCAAAGGTCAAAGGTAGGCAACAGAGAACAAGGTAGCCTGCAACTCATATGGAAAATTTAAATAATTCTCATCCGAGGCAATTTTTTTCACTGAGGATTTATGCCAGAGCACGAGCCTTGGCATGTTTTTATCAACTCTGCTTGCAGATTAAATGTAGATCAGGGTGAAAGCTGCTCCAACTCCATGTCTTAATGCACACTAGAAGATGATCGCGACCAATGAAAAACTACTTCAAGTTGATGGAGTTGTTGAGTCTCAAACCCTTTCCTCAGCAATCTGCTCTCCTCTCCTCTCCTCTCCTCTCCTCTCCTCTCCTCTCCTCTCCTCTCCTCTCCTCTCCTCTCCTCTCCTCTCCTCTCCTCCAGACTATCTTTCTTGATCATTTTCTGCCTAAATAAAGCTTGCACTCTCGCCGAGTAATCAGGCAAGAGTATCAGGATCTAATAGACTCACACAAGCTCCCTTATCAGCCAGGTGCAATCTGAGGCTGCTCCCGCTTAACAAGGAATTAAACATTTTTCCGTGCTGCTGCCAGCACTTTAATTGATTGATGCTAAAAGTTTGGAAAATAAAAGCCTAGTGCGTCAAGCGCGGCGCTGTTTTCCAGGCGCTGCCGGACCCCACGGAGAGACGAGCCTTCGATTAGAAGTGGCAGCTCGCATTTTCAGCATCAGCCGGCCCTGTCATCTCGGCCCAGCCTGGACGCGTGTGTAGGTGTGAGTATGTGAGTGTGTGTGTGGCATGTGTGTCGGCCACTTCACATGGAGAGCAGCGGCTGAAAGACACATGTACTCGAAATAAGGGAATCAATAGAACACTTAATGAACAATTAGGAGAACAGCTGTAGGGCTGTCAGATACCCATCTGTACACAGATCTGCTCTGAGAGGGGGAGAGCGAGAGTGAGGCCTCACTAAAGCACCGAGGCTATCGCTTCAGGACATGTGCAACCCCCCCCCCACACCCCTCCCTTTAGCCTATCGACATCCATTTACACCCCGCTCCCTCCCTCAGCTGCACGCTATGAGAGCCAAGCCCAATTTAGCCAAGCAGACCTCCATCTCCTTCCATCCCTCACCTCACATTAGCAGGAGAAGCCGCTAAAGATATGGAAATGGCACAGGACATCCTTCAGGCCCGTGTCAAGGGAGGGGGGATCGATAAATTTGACAATCCATGGCATTTAATTAAAATGGCTGCCGGAAGCTAGGCAGTTTGTTTTTCTGTGTGGGACCCAGCCCGGCGTTTATTGCTCAAATGAATACATAAGTGTATTCATAAGCACCCTGTACATTAAATCCACCTCACTCTTTGAGAGGGGTTGGGGGGGCCTCTCAACTTTCAACGCTGAGCGAGCACCCGGACGGATGAAATTAATATCTCCACCTCTCCCCCCAGTGATTTTTAACGTATTCTTGATGCATAAAGAGATATCCTTCTCAACGAGGGCACTGACAAATGAACGTCGACCCCAGTCAGCTCCCCTGATTTGCCTGTCTGTGACAGTGCCGACCTTATGTGCCAGTCAGGACGAAAAATAGTCAACAGTAAACGTACAGCGACAGGGGTGTTGGATAGATAGGTTCAGCCTTCGTCTGGGCGTCTGACGTTTTTACGTGTAGATCAGCAGGCTATGACTGACAGCTATTATGGTTAACCAAGCACAGGGATCTGAGAACAGTATCAGAGGGTTGGCAAAGTCTGATAATTGACCTTGTACAGCCTCTCAGTCGTTCTTTATTAAAACTTCATTTAAAGAAGAATAAACCCCGGGTGGCTGCTGCTGAAGACTCTTTATCTCTCGCACCCTCCGCAGCCATAATGGATTACATAGGAATCCATTATGCATTCCACACAAGAAAGAAGTAGGGCCCAAGACCTGCTTAAAAATATATTTTTAGTACTGAAAATTAATGTGTTCACACAAGCCACTGAATCATTTTAAATGTTCTTTTTTAGTATATTAGGTATATGTGTTGAAAAGACCTATATTTCAATGAGGCCTTGGGCCCGGCAGTGTGAGAGTAATGGGCGTGCTAATTTATTCATGATTTTAGCTGTGTCGTTATCTGTGTTTTTTCTTGTGGTTGTTATTGTATTGTCTAATGGTGTATACTGTGTACGATGTAAGTCTACATCTGTTGTTGTGGAACACCACTCTCACACATGTTTATCCCTCACTGAGTTAAAACAACAACAAGGAGGAAATAATCTGCCCGTGTGCTCCTTTAAGATACAGTTAGACATTTACAGTTACTCAGGCTGCATGCACCTTATTGGGACTACAGTGCATTCAAGACTGTAGGCTGTGCCTCACAGACTACAGTCTATAAATCTATTTCAAACCAGGTGCTTATATCTACTGAATCCCTGCAGTCCAGTGTGGGAACTTTTTCTTACTTTGTGAGACTTTGGGGGTGCATTTTTGTTTGATCATAACAGTGCAGATGGTAACCATGGAAGGCTAGAGAGGGGTACTACATGCAGCAAAGGTCCATGGCCAAAGTCAGCGGGCCAACAGGTGACTTTGCAGTTCCTGTGCCTTGCTATTATGCATGCTACTAACTAAAACAGCTAAAACTAACAGAGACATTTTCAGTATTATTGGCCCCACTTGTGCCTTTCCTGCCACGAGAAAAGTCATGATTTCTGCTGTGAAAAGGTTCCTGTGTTGTCAGACCAACAAATGGTCAAAGTGAAATCCAATCTCAATCGCGCTAAACAGGTTGTACTCACAATTTAGTGACTATTTAGTTACTATTAAGCTCTAATTGGACAGGTTAACAGTTAATGGATTTGTATACTATATAACTCTGTTTCACAACTGTGTACAAACCAGCCTGCCTCTGATTGGTGGAGCAGTTTATACTCAGAGGAGGGTTACATATAAATGAATGCAGTGACACATTTAATAATACAGTTCCTCCTTGCTGAAGATTGAGCTCTGCTTGTAAGCACAGCTTGAATTCACTTCATCTTCTCAAGCAAATCCACCAATCGTAGTTCTAAGAGTAATCTGTAATGTTACTGTTCTAAAGGCCTTAACTGTATAGAGGGACTCAACTGTAGCCAAGCCTATATACAAGAGGTGTTCAATGATTGACCAAGCTTTAACAGCATATTATTTTCTCGATTAATTGCAAAAACATCAGAAAACTTACTTGACTAATTTAAATTGCTGAATTTGTCCGACCATCAGTCTAAATCCCAAATATATCAGTTTAGTATAATATAAGACCAAGCAGTCCTACAAATGTTTATATTTGCAAAACTAGAGCCTTTGATTTTCTGCTGACAATCAATTGATTTTCAGAAATTCTGTTAATCACGAATTGGTTAATCGTTTCACTTCTAATATGAATACTTTCAGTAGCCATGGGATGTCATTATCCTGCCATTTCTGCCTAGCTCTTTCTCTTTTAGTCACACACACACACGTACACTCCTTCATATGCGCACTCAGCAGACTGCCGCTTTAATATTTGCCTTGGACAATGGTCCACTCATTGTCCACTCAAGAGTTTCAAAATACAGAATGATTATCAGGTGTATAATTTTTTACAATTCTAATTTCTGGGGTATTAAAAGGTTAGATTGCGCCATTAGGTCGACTGTGAGCACAGGTGCTGATTAAGTTGATTCACTGAGGCAATTACAGCCAGATCCCCTTTAATTACTGTGGGTTTTATTGCAACTGCGTGATAATGGTGCACAGGGCCTGCAGGAGTTTTAGATGGAGATGAGATTGCAAAGTATCGCACACAGACACAAATCTACAGGATGGAGGAGATCTTTCAGCCGCGCACACACACACACACACACACACACACACACACACACTCACGCACACTGACATATGCACACACAAAAAGAAAGAAGCCAGAAAGAAAAAAAAAAAACTCCCATTGCTTCGTCTGTTTTTCTCTCTCGATTTGTCTCTTTCTGTCACACACACTCATTCACAATCACACGCATACACTCGGTGTCATTAGACAGAGGGGAATACCAACTAGACAAAACTTGCAGGCCACAGCGGCGCAGCCAGAGACTGATGCTAGTTTGAATCCAAGAGTCAGGTGGAGGTAAAACTTGTGCGTATGGTGGATGATACACAATCCTAAATTCATAGCATGTCCTGCCACACACACTGACACACACAGACAGGCTGACACCATGCTAACCTCCACCCTCCCATTCACGCACGCACACACACACACACACACACACACACACACACACACACACACACACACACACACACACGCACGCACAGCACACTTGCCACCCTGCTCAACACAGGCATGCGATAAGAAACAAGTCGACAGCTACACAGCAGGCAATATCCCCTGCCTTCAGCCTCGGTGCGTGTTTCGGATGCATCCGGTTAGTAAAAGCTGACAGAGGGCCGGCCATGCCTCAGAGGACAGCAGAATGAGGAATTTCGGCGTTCCTCCACATCACCCCTGAGATGCAGGAAACACAGGAGTGCTCCCGCCCCCATCACACACACACACACACACACACACACACTAACACAAACCGTGATGTGCTCCTAAGATTCCCTGTCACCAGGAATGGAAATTGAAAGAGGCACACACATCCGTTATCTAAATGTTAACTCCAGTGCCCTTCTTGTTGTCACAGCCGGACGAGGTTAGCCCACACAAGGAGAGGTGTTTTGCTTTGGGCCTCTGCCATGGTACACCCCTCACAGTAGGAGGAGAGGAAGACTCTGGTGCCTCTCCAAACTATTTCTAAATGAAAAAAATCATGAAATTATAATGCCGCAATGACCTTTTCCTTCAAAAGTCCCCACTGGCCATGGTCCTAAAGGCAAGTTCATGATGTTAAAAATAATTAAGTACTAAGTAAGTGATTGCTTTAACTCAGGAGATGCTGTTATCAGACCTTAAGTATCAAGTAGCAAATGTTTTAAATTCTGAACCATAATGATTAAAACCAATGAAACTCAGTGCATCTTATGTTGGCCTTTCCTTCTGTGCATAGGTACGAAAGTCCATCTTCTCTTTTCTAAATCACTTATCCCATTCAGAATCCCTGTGATCTCCAAGTGGCCGACACTCCAGTAAATAAATGAGTTAAGTTTCTGCAGTATGTTTGAAATTACTAACTCGGTACAAGGGATCCACAAATGTAGTTTTGTCAGGGCCAGTGCTGATTATCAACACTCAAGAATTCAAACTACTGATTTTTGGAAGAGATATACAATTTCAGTAAAAATGGAAATCTCAGTGTCAAAATGTAGAATAACTAGTGATGGAATGTAACTAATTTACTCAAGTACTGTACCTAAGAACAATTTGAGGAACTTGTACTCCACCATGTTTATTTAACGTTACTTTGCAATGTCAGATTATTCAGCTTTAATTGGCTATCACTTATAATATGTAACCAATCAGATAGTGTCATGGACAGGGCATTAAAGCAACATTATGTAGATATTGGCTTTTTGTGTTATTTGGCGCCCCCCACAGTCTCTGAGTGCAATACCACTGTTGTAAATACAAATCCCAGGTCTTTAACCATTTGTCAGTAATGTAGATGTTAACTACAAACAAAACTCATTACGTCATAAGAATGTTATTTCTTGAGAACTTGTATCTCGAAGTTAACACATGTACGTAACGTTATCACAACACTGTACCATCAAAATGATTTTGCAGCTGTTACATTAAAGTAAAAAAGTTACATAATGTTGCTGAGACCAGGGTGTGGTGACTACAGACAGAAGTAGATGATTGCATATTGTAAAGTGCATTTTTAAATAACTTAACGCTAATACACTAAACGAACGCTAAAATATTCTGAAGATCCAGATCCGATTATTGATCCGGATTATTGGTCTATCCCTACACAATAACATTTAGAATGATTTTCACATGCCTTTAAAACCTTAATAAGTATTTTTAGTAGTAGTTTTAAATAGTTTTAGTATTTTTTAGAGTTAAATAAGATTGTGTTAATTGTTAATATTATTGAAGTCTTATGATTCATCCAAATATCACCTCAGTCTTGCTGCTATATTTATTTGGGATTGAGTATCAATGCTTCAATGTTGAAACATTTACATAATGTGCTGGTGATTCTTTAAAGGATATGTTACAAGACAAGCAGTTTTGAAAATATGCTTCTCTTGTTTGATTCCTGGGGAGAAAAAAGTTGAAGAACCTTTGACCTACTGTATGCTGTGTAGGTCATGTTCACATGAGCACCCTTAAAGCTCCTGTCTTGTGTGGCGCTGATTAATCACAGCATCATGACATCTGTCTGGCTTCAACCCAGAAGAATTGTGTGAGGCATGCAGTGCCTCAGCACTTATCCAGGAGCTCCTGTGAACAGGATAGATGGAGGAGGGGGGGGTGAGTTGGTAGAAGGAGATGGGTGGAGACAAGTGGACAGTTGCGTGGACAGACTTGAGACTCTGAATGCAGTCTGATGCAGCGCAGGCGGTATTTACGCTCCGAAGGCTGCGGGATCCGGGAGCCGGATATATTTAGCCACCTAGAGATATCACGCCAAGATGAGATTTCAAAGTGAAGTACCTGTTTGAAGATGCATGGCATTCCACAAGGGTGGGCAAAGGCTACTGGGTATAAATCTAGCACCCTTGCACCTGGTGTGAAGACAGGGAGAGAGTGTGACACCTAAGATTTAGAATGACTTACACACAAGCCGTACATTTGTAAACTACACACTCAACCATATAAATTTACACACTACCTATGAATCGAAAAGACCGGACAGTTCACTTTTTTAGCTCTTTAACATCCACACACACATACACAGATGGTGAATATTACATTTTCCGCTGGTGTCTTTCCCTTTTTGTTAAATCTAATTCTCCTGGATGTTCTCAGTGTCATCCATCATGGTCTGATGTTGGCTGGAGGAGATCCTGAGAACCACGGGGTTACTAGGAATAGAAACGACACTTTGTGGTGTATCACAGTCCTGTTCTTCAGTGCACTTAAGCGACACAAATTTGATTATATTTTCATGGAAAACAGAATTGTTTATGTTGACTTGTGTGTATGAGACTCAGAAATGTTATGACACCCCGCTCAGTACTGAGGATATGTGTAGCTTTTATAGGCCTGGAAAGGTGGCAAAGCATTAAGAAGTACCTTTGTGGCACCCTACAATGTAATAATTTCCTGAAAATGTAATAACGCCTGAAAATATGAAAAGGAAAATTTGCACTTAACCCTAACCCTATTGTAATAACATTTTTACTGATAATGTAATACCTTATTGCATTATTGGGAATTTATTACATTTTCAGGTGGATCTTTTTTTTTTCAAAACTGATAATGTAATATTTGAAAGATAATGTAATATATATGTTAATTTTCGGTCCAGAGTTCTACATTTTGTGTTTTGAGAATCTAAGAATGTTATATACACTGGATTTGAAACAACAGAATAACTATTGGGTTAAATTGCAGACCTTGAGTACCATACAGCCACATGCACATGTGCAAATAATCAGGGACATGCAACTACATCCTGGTCCTACTGAGTGGGTGATGGACTTACCTCCTTGGGAGACCAGAATTCCAGCTCAGATATAAGCTTCTGAGCAGTACTGGAGACCCCAGGTAACTCTTCCCTATACGTTCCTCTTCACTTCACAGATTTCCAACAAATCACTCCCTCATGAAAACAACCACAAACCAAGAAAACAACTTTCAGTAACACTTCATTTGAAGAGGGTATGAATAAGCATTCTTAACACCTGCATACACATTACACGATACCTGACATAAACATAGGCCTACATATCCACTCATAAATGGTTATTATATCGCTTTCAATGTAAAATTGACATCTTACTCTATGTCAAATGACATAGTGGTCAGCTGACATACTGTCATACTGATAGTATAGTATGAGATTTAGCTGTATAAATAAAGGTTAAATTAAAATGTCAGAATCAAAATGACAGAACTTGACGACAACTAACATGGTTATTTTTCAAACCCCTTATTGTGGTTTATACAGGGTTTCTGAAGTTGTATGTTGTTTCTATGAGAGTACATTTTTTTTTAGTGGTGAAAGTAATTGTCTAAAGGTCTTATGTTCATTTAAATCCCGTTTTATTGACATGACGTCATTTCTGCAACGGCGCAGAATGCTGCTGGTAATGTCAGTTACATGTTTATATCGGATTTTCCATTTTACAGTCACTAGTTTCGTTATAAAAATTATGCTTTTGATATGTTAGTTAATCTGGGACGCTGGCATCCTGGCCACTAGAGGGTCTGCAAGAGAGAACACGATCAGGGTCTCTTTTAGTGGTGGCTACCTGAAAATATGTCCAGCAGCATTGAAGCTTTCTCCCTTTATATGATCACTTGGTAAGTGAGGCTTAAGACTTTTTTTTATTGACCATGTGGCTACATACTAGTTTTTACTGATACTAACTTTTTGACACTTTAGCTATGGCTTGGCTACTTCTTTAAATAGCTTAAGATGTCTATCAGAAAATAGTTTGATAGAATATGATGATAAAGTGGTAGGCTACAGGTTAGATTTTTGTCATTGACCATATGTTGCATGCTAATTAGAAGTTAATTAAAGGTTGAATATGGAGAATGTTTATTAAAAGCTATATTTTTTAGATAAATCTCATAATATACTATCAGTATGACAGTATGTCAACTGACCACTATGTCACTTGACATAGAGTAAGATGTCAATTTGACATTGAAAGTGATATAATAGCCATTTATGAGTGGATATGTAGGCCTATGTTTATGTCAGGTGGCATGTATGTGTATGCAGGTGTTACGAATGCTTATTCATACCCTCTTCAGATGAAGTGTTACTGAAAGTTGTTTTGTTGGTTTGTGGTTGTTTTCATGAGGTAGTGATTTGTTGGAAATCTGTGAAGTGAAGAGGTACGTATAGGGAAGAGTTACCTGGGGTCTCCAGTGCTGCTCAGAAGCTTATATCTGAGCTGGAATTCTGGTCTCCCAAGGAGGTAAGTCCATCACCCACTCAGTAGGACCAGGATGTGGTTGCATGTCCCTGAATATTTGCACATATGCATGTGGCTGTATGGTACTCAAGGTCTGCAATTTAACCCAGTAGTCCATCTGTTGTTTCAAATTTAGTGTTAACACAAAATGTAGAACTCTGGACTGAGAAATTAACATATATATTACATTATCTGTCAAGTATTACATCATCAGTTTTGAAAAAAAAGACCCACCTGAAAATGTAATAAATTCCCAATAATGTAATAATTATCGGTAAAGACGTTATTACAATATCAGTCAGAATATTTTATTGCATTATTGGTGAAGTTATTACATTATTGGGTTTTATTAAATTTTCACTCGAGTTACGTGCAAATTTTATTACATTTTCAGGCGTTACTACATTTTCAGGAAATTATTACATTATAGGGTGCTACAACCTTCTTGCATTATATATGTCCAAACCATTAACTTCACATTAGAATTATATAATTCATTTTGTACAACATGTTCCTCTTTTCCACCAACGTGGAATTGGTTCCCTTCTGTTCACATAACTAATTTTGAACCATTCGGAGCATTTTCGAAAAATATGAATCGATTCCGAATGTGAAGAATTGTTTGCTAACTAAAACCAAAAAAAAAAAAAGACCAACTTCAAGTTTCTTGACCTAAAGTGGGAACCGAAGTGGTTTTGTCATATTCTATGGGTTGTTCTACATTGTGCAACACCTTCCATTGATGACAAATCCTTGATTGCAAATGTTCCACTCAGAACTGGTGGAAACATGTGCTGGTTTGCAGGAAATCACCAAGTTTGCACAAATCTCGAACAGAAAAGAGGCTACGGACTCAGATTAGGACATCTGTGTTGTTCTTGTTGTTTTTTTTTTGTTACTTCCAAAAGTCATGTTGTTGGTATCTCAGTATCAAGATTCACTCAGCTTCTCTGAGATCACATCTTTGGCTTTTGGAGAAAGTCCCAAAGGACCCATTGTCCCAGTGAAAGCTGTAGGACTTAACCTAATCAGGGACTCATTCCAAACACAGTTATGATCATAAGATATTAGAAGGTCTTACTTGATCCCCTTCACAGCTGATCCCTCTGAGGGCTCCATGCCACAAGCCATTTCCTCCCTTGGCTGACACCAAAATAAAATCTTTATTGGACTTCTCTGAATTTTTGCATGTGCCCCCCCAACCCAACCCCCACACACACACTACCCATCCATCCATCTGTGAAAGACAGGGACGACTCTCATGGACTCCCTCTTTGTGAGGAATTTGCTCGGCTGCAGATTAGATTTTCAGGAATCTGCAATGTCAATGACACTTTAGGCAGCTGTGTTAAACGGGAGGGCATGGCAACCCTGTGTGCGTGTGTGTGTCTGATCGGCTTGCTTTGTAAAGCCACAACTCGCTTATTGCATTTCCCTTGAGCCTGTGACTCATTAATCAAATATTCATACATGCCCTGTAAATACATGGAGAACACAGTCAACCCTCAGAGCGCTGTCTGCCCCCCAGCACAAATGCTCTTTCATGTTTTCTGACAAAAATCCCCAAATGTCCCATCCCCTCCCTGCGCCTCCCTCCTGCCCATTCATCCCTTCATCTTCCTTTCCATCTCCCAAACTTGGAGAATGTCGCTGGTCCTTTGCTGCTGCATACTTGATGTTCCCGTTCTGTCCACACAGCCGGTCGGCCGTCCACAAAAAAAGAAAAAAGACATGGACGAACACACAGATCAGACGGGGGATCTAAATGATGCCTTTATGTGTTTTGAGATTGCTTCTCCATGGTAGGGAAGAGAACAGACGAGGGATTCTTCTTTCCTTTCTGTCCATCCATTCTCACCCTTGCCCTGGCTCCCTCACAGAAGGGACAGTTCCCGCCTTTAAAAAGCAGGGCTCATCATAATACAAGAATTTGTATTGTACATGAAAACAGTCCTGCATAGCTCAAACTAAGGGGGCAACACACAGATTATCCATGGTAACAGAGCTTTGCACACAAGGATATTTTCTTTTCCTCCACAGAGTAACACAATTGCCGCCAGTGTCACTGGGTCACATTTTTTCCGGTCCCTGGTTAATGGGCTGTAGAGATGGTTAGCACGTACGATTAGTTTTAATCTGCTACATTTGACTGGGAGAGAAAAGGATTGAATACATTTCAACACACCACTGAGGTTTGTATCTAGCTCTGAAAATGAAGCAAACAAGTTTTTTCTTTCAACTAGAGTCTCTTCAGATTCTTCAAGCGGACCCTAAAAACACAAACCGATTAAGAAAGTAAAATATATAGACTTTATTCAACTTTTTTGCCCAGCAGTGTTAAACACTTAAAATTTGATATACACATTTTGTAAGCTAGTCTGTGCAAACAGGCCAGTGTTGTAATGCAGGATAGCAAATGAAGATTTAGAATACTTGAGTGTTTTTGAAGTGCATGACCAGATTTTTTTTAGCCTGACACATTCTAGAGTACTCCTTCACGTCTGGTTTGTTAATGTGTTTTGTCTAGTCACACAATGCTAGAGACTACAATTAGGGAAAAAACACAAAAGAAGGAAATATATTAAGAAACAACATGAAATGTTACAAAAGGTTACAAAATTGCACAAAGCATATACAAATACTATTGATTTCGAGGGTTAACACAGTAAGTCTCTGCACTCTTTATGTTGTGTGGATTGCTACAGTAAATAGATTGAGTGTTTTTCACGTTTTGAACTTAGCCGTTGTTTTACAAGTGTATTAAAAAATACAGCATATCCCATTACATGTACATGTTCTATTGTCATGGGTCATTTTAAACAGATGAGATTCAACACATGATCCCTTTGACAAACACTTCTGTCACCACTGGTCACTGTCACTGTGATGCATTTTCAAGATGAATACCACTCAGAAAACATGCTAAGGCAGGCAAACAATCACATAACCACACAAACCCATCATATATTATTGCTCAGAGAAAAATAACTGTGCTCTAGTGTGAATAAATAAAGCGAAACACTAGCAGTTGTCCTTCAAAGCATGTGTCCCGTAGGCTTCTGTTGTTGAGGTGTTTCAGTCGTTGTGAAATGTTTTTGGCAGAGAAGTTTGAGAAAGTTACCTGGCTCAATCTTCAGAGTGCCCATAGCCCATATTAATTAAGGCTTTTTCAATACTTTCCTTAATTCAATGTAAACCACAGAATGAAAAATTGTCAATATACTGTAGGTGTAGCCCGGCGAAAAGACTGTAAACACTGATTTTAGTCTGAGTTACTACTGCTCTATGACACTGTTGCCCTTGAAAGCATGTCAGGAGTGTTGGGGGTGCCGAGTTAGACCAAATATGCATTATAAGCAAATCCCCAGACATGAGGTAAGGTGCAATACAATCCTACACCAAATCACCCAAAATCTGGTGTGTTGCTATCAATAGTTGTGTTAGTAATGCTGCAAAGAAAATTCCCTAGATTTCTTAGTACCCCAAGATGTTCCTCTTCTCAAGATGAGTATATATACATTAAAAAAAATAAGTCATTAAATTAAGTAGAGCACCAATAACCCGATGCTTCCTGACAGATTGTCCATCAAGCTCACACAGGTGACAAACACAAGTCCAACCAGTAATTATCAGTTTGGGAAAAAAATTGCACTGCACAAAGTTTCCAGGGTGTATAAATCAATTACTGCAGTTTAGAAAAAAAGTTCCATAACCTTCAGTGTCACAACAGGCTCTGACATGAGGCATCGGATATGAAGTAGTTTGATTCATTAAAAGAAGAAGTTCCCTGTCAGTGGTCTTTTAAAGAGCGCCGTCAAAGCAGCACAAAGTCCCCGGCAGTGGTGACCGTCCTCCGCGGGTCACGGATGAAAGGCCATTCTCTCCTCTCCGGGGTCAGGCTGGCCGACAGGTCGTAATCTCTGCCGTGACCTTGCACGAAAGTGAACGCGGGGTATTTCTCCTTCGCTGACGGCTGCAGCACCTGGAACAACAACAGACCAGTGTTTGAGAGGTTCCTTGTGTTACACCGTACTGTATATTTCATAACAGTTTGCTTTGAATTTCATCACTCAGCCTAACGAGGAGAATCATCTTGTGCCTTGTTCGTTCTCTCTTATGTTGCCACCGGAGAAATTACAGTAAATTAATTTTAATATAATTTCTAAGAGTCTTCTAAGCAGAAGCATTAGAAGTTTAAGGAGGGAAGAATGGTTTACAACATCTACCCAGCATGTTGACTGGCTTAAGAAAGCAAGAACTCAGTCTGATTTGTGGCTAAATGGTGCCACCTAGTGGTCCACTTGGTCACACTGACAACGTATTTTACAGGACACAAAACAGAATTAATATGGAATCATGATAATAGTAATATCAAAAATCTAACTGTTGTCATATTGTTCCCCTACCTTAGACAGCTCTTGTGTGATTCTCTCATAGTCTTGAACACCTCTAGAGTAGAAACCTATGGTGCAGCTTGGGTCCATCTTGCTGAAAGGCATCTTCTTTGGTGAGGGGCAATGATATGACTAGACAAAAAGAAACAAAATACATCAGAAAATATTCATCAAGCTGAAGGACCAGATAATGTACAACTACTGTGGAGCATACATACACCTCATGGCAGCGTCACCAGCAAATAAGATGTATTCTGCACCATTTGATGAATGAAATCCTAATTATCTGCTGTCACAGCATCCATAAATTTACAACTCTGGTGTGTTGTCACATTGTATACCACGGCATGCAAAAGCATAAAACAAAGTTGCTATACACTGCCGGGTGCTGATTTTTATATATGGGTCCTGAAATATTCAGGCTCACAGTACCTGATCCCGTATTTGCCGTATTTCTCTTAAGTGGCAGCTTCACACATCTGAGCAGCAAGTAAATCAGCAGATAGGGACTCTGTAATTGGGCCGAGGGCTGCTTTAAGATTCATACCCTTAAGTACTAACAGAAACTATTAAATTCACATTACTGGGGCCCCAGTCAGCTCGTCTGTGTAATTTCACATTACCTGGAGAGGGAAATCGCTGGTGCTGACATCCACAAAAGACTGACAGTAATGAGGGTCCATGTAAATCAAGCTGTCATCTGCAAGGACAAAACAAAAGACAAGTTATTCAAAAACATCGGATTATTACAAAAACGCGCTTCTCTCCAATTTCTATGCAGAGTAGCTCAAAGTCACCCGTTTGGCCTACTGTTAGGCTTGTGCGCGTCAAATATGCCTCCCAGAAGGTTGTTGCTTTTTAATATCCACCAGGGTGGATTAAATTCTGCATAATCAGATGCGTTTGTACAAGCACATTCTTTACACCCACAAAAAAGAGGTTGTCATTTAATTTTTGTGCGGGGAAATTACTTTTACAAACACGCAATTATATTGGACCATTTGCATATGATAAATGCTGCGCTGAGCTGCGCCTTGGCAGGGAGAATGTATTGCTTGTCATTTAGACATCATCCACTACTGTATTTCAAATTGGTAAAATGTAAATGCGTAAATATTGACTGCCAAGATGTACAACTGAAGGTTCCTCCTGGCTCCTGAAGGTGATGAAGAGTGGCTCACTTTGGGGCCCGGATGAAATTTAATGCATGCCTCCTATGGAAATCAATTACTGCTCACAACTTGGGAGGTTTACTTGTGATAAATGGGTGAGGCTTTGATGGGTCAGAGAGAATAAAGTAAGTCCTGCTTCACTTGCCTCCATCTCCACTCCTCTCCGTTTTCCCTCACGCAAACAGGAATACATTAACTTACTTTGTCTCTTCACATAAGAAGGGTATATTATGCAAAATAATCATCTATTCACACCAGCCCCTCTCTGTGTGTCTTTCTCTGTTTTGCATTACGCCAACACTAACCTTGAAATCCTACAAAGTAGCAGGCCTGTTTGGGCTTCCCTCCGATGATGCCTATGCAGTACTCCAGACTCAGTATGCTCTAAACACAGAGAGAGAGACAGAGACATACAAAATGAATATTACTAGGACCCCAAATACTTTGTTTCTCTTTGTTCATTGTCAATAAAACAGGCATTTTAATCCCACTATTCCTCAAAGTGACCACTACCATTTACAAAATAATCATTTCTTACTTTTGTTACCACTGAGTGTACGTCAGGGTTCAAACAGCTTTTTAGTTAAATTCAA
Organism: Diplodus puntazzo; assembly: GCA_963678695.2. NCBI lineage: Eukaryota > Metazoa > Chordata > Actinopteri > Spariformes > Sparidae > Diplodus > Diplodus puntazzo. The sequence goes on from OZ023163.1 coordinate 24,819,136, forward strand.
GCACTTTTGAAGCACTTCCAAGGTAACTTAACCAAACATTTTCAAACTTCCAATGCCTTTAACATGACATAAAAAAATAAATAAATAAAGTTTACAGAATAGAGAGGCGAAGTGTCGCCCCTTCCATGTGTCTGATGGACATTATTTTTTGAAAAGAATTGCACAGTAGTCATTAGTGATGGACAGAATTTTGATCTCATTTGAAATGCCCCATGAAAAACACATGATGTCAATTTAAAAGATAATTTTACAAGTCAAGAAAGTCACAGTTTGTTGTAAAGATAGTAAAACTAATTAGTTTTGTGTAATATTGCTCATTGAACTCCATCATCTTGCTCGATATACCTCCCCAAAACCCAACATGGCCTCACCTCGGCACAGAAAAAAATATAAAAAGGTAAAAAAAAAAAAAAGTCTGTCCATATTGATAGCTGCAGTTGTGTTCAAGGAGAATTAGTTAGTTTTATTACACTTAACTACTGCTAGACAATAATTACTGACTACTAGAAAGTTCTGAGCTTCATGCATCTCTGACCTTTGCAAAGTTAAAATAGTCCGGGTTTGTCTTCTCTCCTCCCAGCCTCACAGGGATGAGGATGATGACGGCTCGACTGGACGCTGGTTGGTCATTCTGTGGGGAGGGAGGGGCATCTGAGCTCTCAGGAGAGGTCTGCCCTGCTGTTGGTGCCCTGTGGCTATCGATGACATCAGCACTGTACACTATGGAGGATCAATAACAGAAAGGTCAGATGGAGGTCTTTTGTCTGTCTCTGTGTCTGTCTTGTCAATCTATATGCCACATATCCATAAAGGCTCTCAGTCCTTTCATTTCGTAGATTATCCTGTCTTTTGATATCTTTGTGATTTTGTTTTTGTCGATGAGATACAAAGTTTTTCTTTCTCGTCACTGTCTGCAAAACTGTCCCAATATATCCTCGTTTTTTTTTTTAGAAAGAGCCAAAAAAGAGTGTCATAGATGTCACTTGTGAAATGTTATACAGTCAGTCTCTTAAAATGAACAGAAAACACCTCTTTCTTCTCTCCAATCACGAGCGTCCTCAAATGTTATTTTTGGCAAATATGCTTCTTTATTTTGTTTGACCTTTGGGTGTTTTTGATCTAATCTATCCCTCAGAAACTTTCCTTCTGTTTTTCCTCTGTCCTAATACAATTTAATTACCATACCAAACATGTATTTTAATTCTGTTTGGGCTGCAACTAAAACTTATCTTAAATATAGGTTTGTCTGTTACTTTGAGTCTAATGTGTCAGAAAAAGAGAATAAAATGAAATAAGTTGTTTAGTCTGACCAACTGTCCAAAACCCTATAGAGATTAAATTTATAGTGATTTAAAAGACAGAAAGGCAGCAAATCCTTACATTTTGCGAAGCAGGAAACACTGTTTCTTTAGGATATTTGCTTGATAAACTCCTCAAAAGATAAGTTATTGATTACCAAAACTGTTGATAATTAATTTTTTTCGCTTTTAAGTTAAATTCACTACCATTTTCAAACTTTGTATACACCAATACACTCGCTCTCACTCCACTGATCTTCTGCTCTGGCTATTGAGAGGACAAACATGAATCACAACCCAACATATTGGGGTTAAGAAGAGGTTGGAGTGGGACGTTATAGATTTTGTAGTGGATGTATTTGTTGTGGAATAGATACAGCGAGACTCCTGTCACCCTTATAAGCACCTCCATAGTCTCCCAGCAGCAGAGAGATGGTGGAAAAAGAAGGGTCAGTATGGGCGTCGTGCCCAGTATCCTGTTTTATCAACAGCAGGATCATCTTTCATACCTGTGCAATCCTGGGAGACGTAAGCAGTTATACCCGCCAGGCCAGGGTCCATCGCTTCCTCGACAGCTTTTCTACAAGACAGAGGGGGGAGAGAGAGAGAGAGAGAGAGAGAGAGGGAGGGAGAGAGAGAGAGAGAGAGAGAGAGAGAGAGAGAGAGAGAGAGAGAGAGAGAGTTAGAGCATTTGGAAGTTTACATGCAGAACTAATGCCAAGTAAACAAATGGGCCCTGTGTAATATGAATGTAAATGCTTGCTTACTTCATTTCACTTCATGTAAAATTAAATATATCTTTTTAATTAACCTCATCTGTGGATTAGATTTGAAGCGATTCAAAATAAATATTGTTTTACCCTTAAGGGCAAAAAATCATTATGTGTTGAAAGCTTAAAGTGGGGTTCATCTGACAAGTTTGATTTAAGAGTAACTACAATCAGACTTACTTGAGGATATGTGCCACCACAGCAGGCCCATACCAGTCCCCTGCCTGCTTCCCCATCGTCAGGCCCAAGCGGACCAGCCTGTGGAGGCCTAACTGAGCTGAAGGGCTGTCCCCAAACCAGGACACCAGAGTGCGGTGGTACATCTCTTTCAAATGTGCATCTGCCTCCTCTGCAGATCCCGGGGCCTGGGCTGGGTGCACGGGTAGTAAACTGTGATCAGAGGTCCCGGGGGAGCTCTGCAGAGATGCCTCTAGAGAGGCCACCAGACGCTTGGCTGCAGTGGTAGTCCAGGTCTGTGTGTCTAAAGGCTGGAGCGCCAGCGCCTCCGGCCAAGTCCAGTCTGTGGAGGAACAAATCATGTAGAAACCATCACCTACTATCGACGTTAGGGATTAAACTAAAGTGAAGTTTTAAAGTCGCAAATGGAGAAAATTGCTATTATCTTTACATTTTGTAAACAAGGTCAGTACCTATATTTCATTAGATACAGATGTTGATGTGATTATTTGACATGTTTCTTGAGTTCATATAAGTTTGATACATAACATAACATGAATCACCATTTCAGAGGTTATTAAAAGTGGCTGCCAATTTATCAGAAACACTTTTTAACAAAGAGCCAACCAAATCAAAACCCAATATCAGTTTTGGAAAATAATAAAAGGCCCGAATTTGACTGGGTAGTTATGAGAGTATCTGAATCGGTCTCTTTCAACACATTGAAGTTCCTTTTTGAGCATCACCATTGAGAACCAGAAGTCTTTCAGAACTTGCGAATTTAAAGGTTTTGCCTTAAACAGACAGAACAGTGTCCGCTTCAGTAACAGAATAGGTGTCATTCTGTTCAATTATAAGTTTGAGTGTCCCAGTATTTCACTTTAACAGTGCCTTAGCCTTACAAACAGGGTGGGAGCCGAAGGCGGAGAGAAAGGGAGTGACCCAGGCTATAAAATGGGCCAGAGTAGAGTCTAAGACATTAACAAAATGACCTTGGTCCAAAAGTGAATCAAAGAGAAATTGATCAATAAAATATATTTAAGTGGCCATTAGTCACTTTATAGAGAAATATTTCATTAGTGACATATTTTAGATTTGACAGAAGAACAAGTTTTAAATATTGTTTTCTAAATGACTGCATTAAACCGGCAGTCATCTCATTATGTGGAGCCATAAAGTCTAGGACACTTCAGAGACAATAGATCCGACAAAGACATGAGGAATTCACTCATTTTAAATGCCTTGCATCAACTCAATTAAACTTTCACTTTTAGGTCGACAATGAGGAAACTCTCAAAACTGGTTACAAGTCTGCCTTGCTGCTTAGTAAAAAAAGATCCTACAGTTAAAGGAAATAAAGAAACCCATAACACAATATACAGTTGCAGTGCATTCCAAAATTACCTACAGTATCTGACCTCATCAAAAATGTTCTGCAGTATAAGTTACAGTCGCAATGTCTTTATAGCTAGGACATATCACATGCTTCCTGTTTCCCACATCTTCAGCTACTTGAGTGTAGGGGGTACTTAAATTGTCTCATGATGATCACTTTATTTAAAAGAGAAATATTGATGATGATATCACAGAAGATCCAAAAGATTAACACCTGGGAGCTGCAGGGCATAGTGTCTTTAAATATCTGCCACATTGGATTATGAGAAAATGTGCCTTTTTCCTATCACCTTGATCATGTCATTGTCCCACAGATTTTTGTTGTGGGGGATCCCCATCCAAATATCGGGGAACCACTACTTTAGACTACCATGTTCTCCGGGTGCGATTTAAAAAAATCAACCTCCTGTATTAGCATCATTCCACTCACCTCTACCCAAAAAGTGCAGAGTAAGCGCCTGTGCAAGCATCATCTGCCCGGCTCTCAGCATGCAGCCCCATCCGCAGTCGGAGGTCAGGGTGGAGCCGGGCAGGGGAGGGAACTCCTCCCTGTAGGTGAGCCACACTCGGGATGCAAAGTCCTTGCGGAAAGCCTCCACATTCCCCATGACGAAGTCCTCATCAAAAGGCTCATAGCAGGCTTCTGTTGGACTGTCGTCATCTGAGGCAAACAAAAGAAGTGTGATTCACTCAGGATTTATTTTTAACTTTTCATCTTGTGTCCTGTGGTGATGATAAACCTACTGGCCCAAGTTAATCATGTATTATTAAGATTTAGATTCCTGTTTTGACCCTATAAGGGTTTGTCTCATGACAAATCAAATAAGTCTGTAAACAACATTTTTAATTTCTGGGAAATGTTTCAAATATGATGACACAAATATTTTCAAACTACTTTAGCATCTAAATATGTGCGTGCGCTCATGTTTACTTCTCAGAGCATGCAAAATGCTTATCTGACCATAACTAATGAGACAATGATCTCCTGGTTAATGGCTTGAATGGCTACAAGGTAATACTGCGACGAACCCTGTTTTGTCATCATCTTTTGTGGTACCTTCAATAAAGTATGTTCAGCAGAGTTAAGTGTTTTGTAAAGGTTTTACATTGTGAGCTTATATCCCCGGACTCCCTGAGGCTGTGACAGTATGAGTGGATGAGCAAAAGTAAATATGTATTTATGTCAAGAAATGTGATATATGCATGTGAATGTCATTACAGGAAGCACAGTCAGTGTCTATTTGAATTGCAAATGTATGATTTTATGCATTTGTGTGTATACTATACCTTCGGCTTTAAAATGGTAACATTTTCCGAGGAGAAGCACTGGGGAATTTCTACTGAAGGAGGTCTTTGATTTCAGAGCCCAGCCTAAGAAATACAGTAATAAAGACTGTCATGGTTTGGTTGATGATTGAGAAAAAACAAGCAAACTCTTGAGACGTTCTATTTACTCAGTTGACTGGCACCTACTCGACGACACCCTTCATTCAAATTCTGGGTTGCTGCCAAGATTCCTGCCTCCTATAATATAGGGCTGCGAGCAAAGATTATTTTCATGATCGATTAATATGCAGATTATTTTCACAAATTCATTGGTTTAATACAACCAACAGTCAAAAGACAGAAGATTCTTAATTTATTAAATAAATGAGAAGTGGAACCAGCAAATGTTTCACACTTCTGCTTGAAAAATGACTGAAGCGATTCATCAGATATCAAAAGTAATGTTTTTTCCGTTGACCTATGGATTCATCGACTAATCATTGCAGCTCTACTGTAGTATTATGTTTCTGTTTACGTCCTGTGATAAACAAACTTTAGTCTTAGTGAGCTGAAAGAGTACAATGTTGCACACAAGCCAGTATGGACAGTATGACAAACAACTATTTTAAGGGCTGACTCAACAGCAGTAGGTCCTTGTCTCACTGAATTCTAATGCTTGTTTTTATTAGTGTAGACTCTTCTGTCTGCAGTACATGGTACTGTTGATCTCTCTACAATCCACTTGTACAAACTGCAGTGTAGTTAACCTGATTCAAATATAGTCAAGATAACAGGATCGTGGAGGGCATCGACAGGTCGAATTAGGACAGTGGTGGTGCGTGAAGGCATTATAAACATAATGGACAGAAAGGACTGAGCTTGGGTGGCTGTGTGTTTATGTGTGTGTGTGTGTGTGTGTGTGTGTGTGTGTGTGTGTGTGTGTGTGTGTGTGTGTGTACTGGCCTCGAGCAAATTACTTACTGTACTTCACATTGTGCCACGCTGACAAGAACTTTGTCTTCAATGTTTCCACCTCGTCGCTCCCTTTATTCTCCATTTGGACCAGGAAGGGATGGGACCCATTCCCATACAGCCTATAAACTCTGGTGCACGGAGTAAACCCAGTAAGCAGAATCAGTGCAGCATGCAGAATTACATGGAATAACTGACTGAACTTAGCATGTCGTTACCTCACAGCTTCTTCGACTCAGGTGTTTTTTTTTATGTCACGGTCCTTTTGAAGCTCCGTTAAAAATGCGTTAAACGTCACATTGTGTAATACAGATAATTTAACACAAAGTATTTTCACCCATGGCTTTCTGTTAACGCTGCCTTGCGATCGCCAATGTTTACATGGAGGAAGTAGGAGAGTCGAGTCACGTGATCTCGCGTTGTTTCCGCCGGCACTAACGCGAGGAGGCGGGGGCACGCCTCCCAATGCTCGATTTAGTTGTCACAGTAATCCGAGCGGGCGGCGTTACAGCCGTTTCCCTACCACTCACTCTGTTTTGAATAAATACTCCGCTTGTTTGGGTTCTTCCTTGCGTCAAAACGAGCGCTATTTATTGACTGAAGGCAGGGCGACGAGAAATGCCACAGCTATGCCATTCATCACATAACTTCTAATTATTTTCCCCACCACATTGCTTCCATTACAGTGGTATGCTTATGGTTATCTAAAAATATGTTTACATATGTATCTTCGACTGGCTCATTTTAAGGCTACGTCACAAATCATTCATCTATTATCAATTAAAGTGTCTGAACCTGCCAAAAGAAGAGAATTTCTCTACTCATAAAATAACACTCAATCCTTGTGTCCATCACAATCATTTAAAATCAACGCATTGTGAGAACTGAGAACAGGATCAAATCAAACAGAACAAAGTAAAAACAAAAAATTAAACTGTAAAGACAGAAATATAATAAAATAGGAAAAGATTTCAACATACAATCATATAGACGGCATGAAAGATATGCATTGTAAGATAACTTTGGTTTAAGTATAAAATGGTATAAAAACTACATTTACAGGTAGACAACAGCTTGACAGTAAATATATGCATAATTCAAATTCATGCATAAATTATGCATATATATATATACCACATTTGGATACATTTAGTTAATATACAGTAAATATAACTGTCCAGCTGTCGGTGTGTCCTGGCTTTATTCCACACAGTACATTTGCGCAGGGGCTTTCTATAGGGTGTGTTCTGTTGCACACCAATACTATCATTACGGTAATGATCCCATTCTCCCGTTTTCCCTGTGGCCGTAGTGAGTGAGTGGAAAGCGGAGTCTGCCTACAGCCTGCCTGCCTGGGAATTTCGTTAAAGCACATCAGCGGCCACTGCCATGGCTGAACGCCGCGCCTTCGCCCAGAAAATCAGCAGGTAAAGACTTTAGACCCCGAAACGAGCTTGTAAAAGACACACCGAGCACCCCGCCGCTTGTATATAGGTCTCCCTCAGACCACTGCTGAGGGAACCCTGTGAAGGAGGCCCAGGCAACCGAACAGCCTGGCTGCTCCGCGCTAGCCGCTTGTTAGCCATAACGGCAAAGATGCTCAGACCCACCCAGACAGAAAGCGACACAGCGAGCTACTGCTGTGTTTTTCACCCGTGAATGCAAACAAAGGAGCGAGATACATTATGGTCGTAATTAATATTTTCTGACAAAGCAAGAGTCAGGCGCTCAGTTATCCGCAGCGACAGGGACGAACCGTTCATTGGAAACCGTTAATTTTGGACAGTTAGCTAGCCATATTGCTTACAGCAGCTAGCTAACGATGAGCAGCTAGGTAGTACAGGCACTGGAGGAGATGTGACTGAACTTTGTAGAGTTATTTTTTAAGCAAGAGCCCATTGACAGGAGAGAGAACATATTTGTAATACAGGAAGACTGGGAACAAAAGTCTCCCTCAACAGCTTTCAAATACTGATATTATAATCTCTTCTCCGCCTCTCAGACGGATCAAAGTAATCTCTTTAACAAAGGGCTTTGTGCTAGCTGTCAAATACCATCATCCCAGGTGATACATAGATGCATAGATGGATAGATGAGTTGTTATCTCCAACAGCTATCAACAGAAACATTTTTTAATTACTGTCATTGTTGCAGAGACTTATTCACAGCCAAGTCATTTTAATAATTTAACCCAAAACAATAATAATACCGTGCTTGTTGGTTCAGTTTATGACTAAACCACTGTCAGACTTATTTACTAGATGAAAGAAAAATTTTACACCCCTCTGGAGAGATTATCAAGATGATATGAGTTTTTTTTGGAAAAGGGGGAGTGTCTGCTGTCACTTTGGCTTTCATTTTCTTAAATGTCTAAAACTGTATAGAAAGTCATGCACAGGTCCTTAAATGCTTTTTCTCTTCAATTGTATCGTTGTTAATCTAGTTGCACTCAGTTAATTTAGCTACAAGTAAATGATTCCTCAAAATTATAGGTTTGGAAGTTTTTTTTAGTGCTATAATCCGGCAGGATGTCCATTTATTTGTTAGTGTCTGGATTTGAGGAGTATGCATTTCTGTCATAGTGTGATTCCAGTTCCCTTATTGATTTTAAGTGATTTGACCATTCCCCTACCTCATGGCAGGTTAATCACACAGGGTGAGACAGAGGTGCCTTATATCTAATAAACTAACAGATACACATATTCAATGAAATCATATACTGTACACCTTGAAATGTAGTGCCACCTATTAATACCAGTATTACAAACTACGGCCTCAAAATGTCCCATAGAAGGAAGGCAACTGATATCTGACAGTTTCAACACAAATGAAGATTTTAGCACATTTATTGTTGGCTATTGCATCAAATTGCATACTATTGTGCAAGTCTAGTGCAATATGGTATATACTGTATGATTTGGGAAGTAGGTTTCTCAGTGAAACCTCCTTGAAAAAAGGTAATATAATTGTTGACTCTTTGTCAGATTAGTAGACACTTTTGACCTTGCTCATGTTATTCATTTAGCAGTGGAAAATCACCTGTTTTGTACCTGATAAAGCATGCTGACTTTTAGTTTAGTTGATGCAAATGTAGTCATGAAAATTGCCAGTGGCTGAAGACTAAATCACATGCCTCAAGTGAATGACTTACTTAGTATGATCTTCAATTGCCACCAGTGTATATCTTGTTCTTGGGAATCACTGTTGTTGCCAGCTTGAAGAGAAAGCCACAAAGGCTGTTTGTTTAATCAAGTTCTTCCTCTGCGCAGTGACCAGTGCTAAGTAAAGGTCTGGTAAGAGGCATTGGGGACGACTGTGGAATGTGTTTGTCGGTTCAGTGCTTCTGCTTTTCTCCAGTGGTGACAACACTGCACTGCAGAGGCCACTGGAGCTCTTCCACTGTACATTATCATGTTGACTGGAAGCTGGACTATGCAACTTTCATTTTACCTTGCTGGTAAAAATGATAAGCTTAAACCTTTTCTTTTGCAACATTGCTTCAGGCTTTTTTTCTGGATCATTTCTGTTTGTATACAGTTTTTTATATGATGAAACAGTAATGACCTCAGCATGACAGTCAGTGGCTGTTAGGCAACAAGACTTGCTGTAGATGTTTGTGGTTTTGCGAGGTCGTTGACTGAATCACAGCTAATTCTTGGTCATCATTACTGTAATCATGACCAAGATTAACCTTGAAAGTAGTTATTGTGGTTTTGCTGTCAGAACTGAGAACACAGATGGATGGGGAAAAGGGACACGTTGCTCATAAAGAAGAGGGTAATGCAAAAGCATAGTTAATCATAATTGTTGGGTCCTTATAGCTGGTGTTTTACTTGTGTAACTTAACCTTGAGTCTTCAGTGTCTAGCCTCTAGCCTTGGTTCTAATTTGTTATTTGTTTGTGTCACTTTGGACTACTTGCTGCGTTGTTGTTTTGTTCAAGGCAAAGGTCTCTGAGTGGTTTTGATGGTTACTGTGATTTAAAGGACCTGTGTATCAATTGAACACCAAGAGCCTTGTGCTGACCGCTGGGGTCCAGAGGTTTTTATTTCTTTCCTCTCCGTCTGTGTGTAATATATGATGCTCTCTGAGGCGACACAATGAGACTATGGGCAGAGACGCAAAGAGAAGATTATTAAAAGACAAGAAGTGAAATATCTAACGTTGATTAGCCTCATCTTTGTCAGCAGTATGAAGGGCTTTGTCTATTTATTAGATTTTTTATATAATGTGTCTTGTCTTACAATGCTGTTGATATAGTGTAGTTTTGAATTTATGATGTGCCACTAGTTCAGGCCTAAGGATTGTGGAAGAGTTGGATACATGCAGAAAAAATTAAGTTTTTAAATAAAACAAAAAAAAACACAGTTTCATGTCATATTGGACCATCATTATTGCCATATTTGGGTAGCAAAGAAAACTAGACAAAGCTTTTCAAAGTAAGAGAATGTGATTAAAAGAACAACACCCGAAACACTTATTATGTTAAAGCATTATACTGTTAGTGTCCCTGTGATTCTCAGCTGTAAAGACAACTAAGCCAGCTATGTCTAGTTTGTGGGTCATTGCACATACATGTATTTACTCACTCTCTTCCTTTTTCCACCTGTGTCTCCTCTACCTGCAGGACTGTGGCAGCAGAGGTCAGGAAACAGATAGCCGGCCAGTATGGGGGCTCCCCACAGCTCTTCAAAAACCTCAATGTTGGGACCACAACAACCAACACAGTGAGTAGTCCTAAAGACTGTTGAGTTTGAAATATCATTGACATCCTGTCTTGGAAACATCATGTTGGTGTGACAGCTGCTGCTGGTGTAATGTTTGAAAACAGCAGGCATCCAGACTAAATTAGAGTGTCAGTGTCTGTGCCTCAACATTTGAGATTCTGTTCATTTTTCACATTTGGATGAATACAATTTGGCGCATAGCCATGTAATGTATTGCTGATAAACTTTCTGCACACTGTAATGTATTTCGTATAAGGAAGTCACATGCCTGGTTGTTGAAAAACAACTTGCTGTACTCTGTACTCCTTGTTATATATTTTCTAGGTCTTGTGATCCTTATTGTTGCATAATGGAAGATAGTTGATTATTTAATCTTAATCCCAGGTCGTAAAATACAGATGGTTTCAGTTGGTGGCAGGCCCGACCCACCAAAGCCAAATGTTGGCATTTCATGACTTTAGAATGAGACTCAACAACCAACTTCTCCTGAATAACTTATAACACCCTTTTTGTCACCTCTTACTGCTTAAGCTTAATGTGTAAGACATTTTTCGTCTCTTTTGAGTTTGTGGTTAATTGAATGGTCAGCTCACCATGTCCAGTCACTGCTGCAGTGTTTGTAAGGTTAACAAGTATATGAGGCCACACAGTATGTTTATTAAAGGCCAATTGACCATCAGCAGCCCTGAGCCAGAACACCAGCAAATACTCCCCACCTCCTCTTTAATTAGGATGCAGTTGGCTCTTAATTAAACTGTGAAAGGTATTTGTGTTCAAATTCCTCAAGAGGGAGGGAGAGAGAGAGAAACAAATAAACACACGCACGCACACACACACACACACACACACACACACACACACACACAGTCACACTTAAACTGAACCTGCTAAAATGAAAATTCTCCAAAGGTTCATCACTTTAGAAGCAGGTTAAGATCTATGAAACCAATAGTCTAAGCTTGAAGTAGCACACTAATCTGGTTACTTGATTTCCCTGTTTGGAATGGAAAGATGATCCATAAGCTGGAACTGCTGTCTCAACAGAAATAACAGAAATTACCTCATATATTTGACCTGTTGGTGCTGTACTTGGTGCAGATTCATATATTAATAACCCATGGTATGCTGCTGTCCTCAGAGGTTGTGTGGGGAATCAATCCGCTGAAGCCTTCACTAAAAACTAGTGACTTTAAGACTTTACCAAGACATTTATGTACAATAAAAGCAAGAAGATGTGCAGACAGGAGAACTGAACAGCTGACTCTGTCTTCACAGCTAATTAACTTTTCCCATCTCTCTGATCTCTGCCTCCTCCTCATCGCCCACCAGGTTCCCCTCACAGAGGCAGTTGAGCCGGTGGATTTTGAGGAATACCTCATCACTCACCCTCCCATCGTTGAGTCAGGTCCCCTGAGAGATCTGATTGAGTTTCCTCCAGATGATATTGAGGTCATCTACACACCCAGGGAATGTCGCACAGTGGCGCAAGCTGTCCCAGAGGAAGGGTAAGTCTGCCGTGTGGTTGAAATACTGTAGGTGGTAGTAGCAAGTGTGGAGTAAAGTATAGTCTCGCACCTTATCTCCTGTGATGGTTTTTTATGTAGTTCTTAGATAAGCTAACAAAGTTTTATTGGGATATATTCAATATTCATATTCTGTTATTAAGTTAATAAATATGCTAATTAGATTCACTAAGTAACTTGAATGTATAGATGAAGTAAACATTCAGTACATGGATGAATTATAAACTATTAGGACAACTACCTGAATCAAAGGGTGAATTAATAATTGAAACTGTCAGCACTTTTCTAATTATTTATTATATTATGATTTTAAGAGTGCTGTTTTTTAAATACAGAATTTATAGGGTGACCATTTTTGCATTTTGATTTACCACTTAGTTCCACATTTAATTTCCATTGTTCAACTCTATTGTCATTCACTTGATTGCAATACTCTGTCACTTGCCAAGTGACTCTCTTAAAATTGTACGCCACAAGACCATTAAGCAGTTTTAACTCTTTAGCTTTCCTTGCTGCATTGTATTGGGTAACTCATTGATATAAAGTCTGACTCCTGCTATTAAAATAATGCTTGTTTGACTGATTGAGTCTGTCTGACTGCAGGGACACTGATACTCATGTCAGAGACTGTGTCAGATCCTACACAGAAGACTGGGCCATTGTCAACAGAAAGTAAGGCTCCACTTTGTGGATTTTTTAAATGTTTTTCAGCACCTGAGTTTACTAGTTAAATTTTCAAATAAGAATAAGGTAATGACAGTGTCCTAAATGACTGCTTGCTCCCTCAGATACCACAAGCTTGGTACGGGCTTTAACCCCAACACTCTCGACAAGCAGAAGGAGCGTCAGAAAGGCCTGCCCAAACAAGTGTTTGAGGCTGATGAGATGCCAGACAACAGTAGCTACCAGGATGACCAGGTACAGAATCATTCAGTCGGGAAACATTGATTTCTCTTCACCTTTGATCTCCTCTTGAGAATTTAAGATAAAGTCAAATACATGTATTTGAATAACTTTTCATATTTTTATCCAAGAGTTTACCTAATTGCTGTGCATGTGAGTTGGTCTTCCTGTGGCACTTATTTCTTTGTTTCATTTGTCCCGTAGGATGATTTGAAGCGCCGTTCGATGTCCATAGATGACACCCCACGCGGCAGCTGGGCCTGCAGCATCTTTGACTTGAAGAACTCCCTCCCAGATGCCCTGCTCCCTCACCTTCTCGACCGTGCCCCCAATGAGGAGATTGACAGGCACAATGAAGAGCAGCGCAAGACCAACCGCCACCGAGAAGTTTTTGCTCTGCACCCAGCCCTTGATGAGGTACCCCGTTACCCAGGCTGGAACATTTTGAATTTTTATGCTTGTTATCATTCCATATGCAATGAAAGCTGTAATTCTTCGTAAACATCTAGTGAGTTACTTGGTACAAATAAGCCAATGAACTGTTCTTTGTGTTCATTGGTTAATCTTTGCATTTAAAACAAGTTCAAGAATGTCAGCAATTTTTTTTGTGATGAATACATTTGCATGAGTTATTTGAGTGTTTTTCACCACAGCATGGACATACAGAAATGTAGTCGTTTTGATAATTTTTACAGATTTTTGTATGTGATCTTCTGTGTCATTGTGTAGGAGGAGCCCATTGAGCGCCACTGTGTGCCTGAAGTACCTAAAGAACACTTTGGCCAGAGGCTACTCGTCAAGTGCTTGTCCTTGAAGTAAGTGGTGGACAGCCTTTTTCAGAAAAAAACCCTTTTAGCTCTTTTATTTAACTGCGCTTTTCTGCTGACCCACTTCTTTTTCTCTCTCCTTGAAGGTTCGAAATCGAAATTGAACCCATATTTGCTAGTTTGGCCTTATATGATGTCAAGGAAAAGAAAAAGGTAAGCTGTTATGCTTTCCACAGTGCCTCCTCAGCCCTGAGTTGTTGGGTCACTTCTGCAAACCATTAAAATTGTTGGGAGGCCAAAGCGAATGTGATGAGTGGACTATAAAATTTTATGTTGGGGCCCTGTTATGCTTGTAGGAATGCTGTTAAATCATACACTGTAACTATGTATCTATCTGAAGAAGACCATCCACTGCTGGCTTTCCATTCCCCTTTAGCTGACAAACACTAGAGGGTAGCAGTTGCCTTGATAAGTAGATGTCTCAAATATATTGCTCTGCATAGAGGCTCCATTATTTCACAAGTGGGTAATTTTTCACTGAAATGTTATCATGTTTGTCAGTAACCATGGGAGAGAAATCCAGCTGCAGTAACACAGCCATCCAGTCAAGAATTATGTTTGAATACTAATGGATGCTGTGTCATGTAATTACCTGTGTGACTGTTTTTTTCACTCCCTCAGATATCAGAGAACTTTTTCTTTGACCTTAACTCTGAGCAGACGAAGGGGATGCTACGTCCACACATTCAGACAGCAGCCATCTCCACGCTGGCACGCTCTGCTATATTCTCCATCACTTACCCCTCCCAGGATGTCTTCCTTGTCATTAAGGTCAGATGGTTACAATATGTTTTCCTCTGTCTTGTCTAGTCTTGTTTTGCAAATAAAGACCATACTGCATTTATAACAATTTCAGTGTTTCAGTGCTGTTGGAACGTACCCACAAGATTCATGCTACAAGGAGAAGAGACTCCTTGTTGCCTGTCCGTTTTATTACAGTCACAGATGATTTAGTTCTGGTCTGTCTGTGCAGTATAGACATCCGGAGATGCCTTCGGCACCTTTTTTCATTATTTCTTCTTCTTCTTCTTCTTCTTCTTCTTCTTCTTCTTCTTCTTCTTCTTCCTCTTCCTCTTATTCCTCCTCTTCTTCTTCTTCTTCTTCTTCTTCTTCTTCCTATTCCTCCTCTTCTTCTTCCTCTTATTCATCCTCTTATTATTATTATTATTATTATTATTCTTCCTTTTCACCTAAAAAGCGAATCTGATGCCAAGAGTAGCTGTGTAACACAACCTCCATGGTTTTAAATGTTATTTGCAGAAGATGGTGTCATCTTACATGCAGACCAGTTCTGTAATTGTCATTGTTTTTGACAGTCAGTTTTTCTGTATGATCACTGTTATTGTTGTGTGTGAGGTTTGTGACTAAAAGTGTGAATTTTATCACCAGCTGGAAAAGGTACTACAGCAAGGTGATATTGGAGAGTGTGCTGAGCCCTACATGGTCTTCAAAGAGTCAGATGCTGCCAAGGTATGATCAGAGGGAATTAGTTGTTGAATGGCACATAAAAGATATTGAGGCTGGTCCTTGGTGTGTTAATGCAAATACATTATATATTACTAAAGTATTTTTCTCTTTTATCCAGTATGCCAAATTATCTGTTTTAAATCTGCAGTCCTTTTTCTGGCAGTGCTACCCATTTTATCACTTAAATGTTACACAGTGTATAACCCATTTCAGTGAAAGACCGAAGACATAAACTTAATATACTTTATATGTTATTTTATAAGTTATAAATCTAACTTAAGTAAATATGTTTTTTATTATAGAATAAAGAGAAGCTGGAGAAGCTTCGTGGCCAGTCTGAGCAGTTCTGCCAACGCCTTGGCCGCTACCGCATGCCCTTTGCCTGGACCGCCATCCACCTGATGAACATTGTGAACAGTGCTGGCAGCCTTGAGAGAGATACCGAGTTGGAGATGAGCCTCTCAGGTCTGACATTCTCTTTTAACAAAACCCTTTAGATTGTGAATGTAAACATTCAGTATGTTTGCCAGTATCAAGTCGCTTGCAGTCCC
The DNA here is from genome assembly GCA_963678695.2 of Diplodus puntazzo. Lineage (NCBI taxonomy): Eukaryota > Metazoa > Chordata > Actinopteri > Spariformes > Sparidae > Diplodus > Diplodus puntazzo. Next base: position 24,835,011 of record OZ023163.1, read on the forward strand.
AATGTAGAGGCACAGAAAACCTTGGTTAATGTTTTGACACTTGACTGGCTCAATCAGTGCGTTTACATGACACTCAAGAAAACCAAATTACTGGATTAGTCCGACTGTGATCGGATTTTTAAGATACATGTATACATATATATGTAGATTATTTGATTGATAGTCGCATTACTTTTGCATGTATACGTTCCATCAAATCGGATCGGATTTTTGCGTTCTTCGCAGGCTCGAGATTTTTTTCCGGGCAAGAGCGCCATTGTGCATCTAGTTTGTGTAATTATCATGTACACCATATACGAAATGTACAAAGATGTAGCTTCGTCTCACTCTTCGTACGCCATCTTTCTCGAATGCCAAGGCAGAGTTTGTTGTTGCTGGTGACGTAAAGAGATCAGCAGGAGGTGGCTCTATTACCACTAATTGAAATAGGTACAGCGCCACCTATCGTACCGGAGTATGACATGCTTCAGCCAGAAATTGATTTTCTCACCGGCAAGTATACTCGGACAATTTCAGTTGTCTGACTGAGTAGCATAGTCGAACTATGGCTGTAATCCGACTAAGCTGTGCATGTAAACGTACTGACTGTCACATATAGTTATCACGGGACAGAGACTGTAACGGAAACCTTCCAGTCACGCATTAGGCTCATGGACATGTCAATACATTACCACACTTTTAAGTCTTTATCTAAGAACAACTTTCCAACAGCAAATAAGTAAAGTAAGAAAGACGAATGTAAACAAAGAGGAAAAAACCTAAAGTATCTAGTGATATTGGCCCTGGGGATATTTTGAGTTAGACCTTTGGTGTTTGTCTAACCTTTAACCTCACAAGGTATCTTTGATGCTGACTCTGGTGGCTACCTTTTGTTGATAGGCCTATCAGAGAAATACATATATTCACATGGCAAAGAACCATGGGATTAAGTTTGAGTCTGTTGTATCATTCCCCAAAAAGAAAAGGCTATCAATAAACAGAGTTGAGGATGTTAAAATGCCAGTGTTGTTTTGGCTGTATGCAGAGAGAAAAGGCTCATGGTCAGAGCGGAGGAACTCGAGCATCATGGGAAGGCGTTCGCTGGAGAGGACTACCAGTGGAGATGAATCATGCAGTTTGACAGGCTTTAGACCTGCAACACTCACCATCACCAACTTTTTCAAACAGGTCACTTATACTACACACAAACAAAACTGAAATAAATTTATTTTATGCACTTCTGGGCATATAAAGACAATGTAATATATGCTCTAGGTTACCATATAGTGTTCTGCTTTCTGTCTGCCTTTTTTAATTCAATTGTTTTATTCTGAATGTGTGTGTTTTAAGGAGGGGGACAGACTGAGTGATGAAGACTTGTACAAGTTCCTAGCAGATATGAGAAGACCTTCTTCAGTCCTGAGGAGACTCAGACCCATCACAGGTACAAACATTGAGCATGCCTTTGATTTCTTGGTAGTTGTTAATCTGTTGCCCATCTTTGTTTTAACCATGATTCCCTTGAATTACTTGGATATGTGAAGAAATGTTTATATTTCTTCTTCTCTTTCTCTACCTCCCTGTAAACTCTCTCCCTCCCTTTCCACATGTTACCATCGCCACAGCCCAGTTGAAGTTGGATATTTCTCCAGCTCCAGAGAACCCCCACTATTGCTTGACCCCTGACCTCATGCAGGTTAAACCTTACCCAGACAGCCGGGTACGCCCCACCAGGGAGATCCTGGAGTTCCCTGCCAGGGACGTCTATGTGCCAAACACCACATACAGGTACAGAAAAACACAATTTGAATGTTAAAAGCTCAGTATTAGTGTAGTAATGTTAGTCTGGAGAGATTTGTCAGATGGAAGCTTTCTCTCCAAATTACTTATAAAAATATTGAACAGTATTTCGTTTTTCAAGGTCTAGAGATACTACCGCTAGCGGCTGTTGTTTTTTTTTTAGAGCTAAATTGATTACTTGCTAGAAAATAAAGGTGAATATAGGTATAATGCCAGATTCTTCATGAGCCTGATGCAAACATACACTTGAGTTATCACTTAGTCAGAAAAGGATGACAACCTCTTTTTTAAGCCTAAACACATCTTCAACCTGTAGAAATCAGTAGGCTTCTATTGAGGCTTCATTCAGTGATGACAGACACTGGTTTGTTAATGTTCACCTCTGTCTGCTGGTGCACTGTGTGCATATTCCATCCGAACAAGTACTATTTTTGTCAAGGTCACTTTGAGAGGTGTTTTTGCTATGCTTGCTACCACAGACCATGTTTGTCCACAGATAACCAGTCTTAACCTTCTTATTGTAGATTAACTAATGCCAGACCTAATTGATTCACTGCAGAGTGCCAGCACAAGTGGGTGAAAGGAAATCATAATGTTGCAAAAGTAATACGTTGTTTTATATTTTGAACTATCACAGATGTTACTGTATATATGCATACATGTATAAACTAAGGTTGTATCAAGTGGATATCTTGGCTTTGTTTTGTTTTTTCTCTAAGCTTTATTTGGTTCTGTACATAGATCAACACACTGTCAAAAATGTAGTCAGGTTCTATAGTCATTAGGTTATGATTTTTATTTTGTTTTCATAAATATGATTTGTTGGAGCACATAGCTACTTGACGTGTTAGTATGAGGCTCATTTACAGTACAGTTATGTTCTGATAATTTACAGTGAGTCAATATGACTCAATAACATAAGAAGTACGAGGAAATTTTGTTTTTCTAACAATACCAGCATAAATCAGATAATGGTATGAACATAGTTTAAATACTTTACAGAGTAAAAAAAATCATAGAACAAACAAAGGGAAAAACCTCAACAGTATGCTGCCAAAGCCTTGAATCTTCAATATTTTGTACTATATTTTACTGCTGACGTTGACCCAACTTTGTAGATTCTATTCTAGAAACTAAGGCTGAAGCAAGGGTAAAATATCAGGACAAAAATTGCACGACATTCATTAGAAAAGAAAACCCTCACCAATATGGACACTTTCTGAGATGTTGGAGAATCAGGGTTTCTATTGAAACCCTGACTTATATAATTTGCATGCATTATGTAATAACCTCCTAGAAACATGCAACAGTTGTAACATCACAAAGATAAAATATATTTTATGAAGTTTAAATAGCTAACATAGAAAATACATTTAAATTTACTGGAAAGATAACCAAACAATTGCAGTTATAAAGTTGCTTTGTTTTTTTCCTCATATAGTTTTCTGTCTTTGTACTGCAGCACTATGACATTATGAAGCAAGCACTGAATAAGGTTACTGACATGGATCAATATGTCTATTTTGCAAGTGATTGCAGATGTTGCATAATGGCAATTCTACTGTCCCTGCTGGATCAGACTCAGTAGGTTAATGACCTTCATGGCATGATTGCATCATTGCTACTGCTCAGCATATTCTGCCTTGTGACACTTTTGGTCTGTTGGTAAGAACCAACCTAAAACAGTTGTTTGGAAGCGTTCAGCTTAATGTTGCAGATGAATGAAGAATTTGCTATAGTAGACATTTTAACTGTCGGTGTTACTTCACTTTCTCCTTCCACTTTTTTGGTTAAGCATCAGAAGTCAATATAGTTTTGGAAGAGAAGGTATGCCTTGGGGTTCAGTTGAAGCTGTCAGTCAGACGGGCTGGTCGTACAGACATCTTGGTCATTTTAAGGTAATATGAGGGCCCTGTGCCAGGCTTCCAGTGAATGCCCCTCCTTCTCATTGAGCGTCCTTTTGCCCTCAACCACAAATACCTTCCATTAGGGTTTGTCTCTCCACAGGCATTGAACCACCAACCACCTGTGAAATAGTCAAGATAAGAGATATAGGTTGTATTAACAAACCTTGGTCTTTACAGGTTGTTCTTAAATAAATGCCTTTGTAAATGTTTTTCAAACTGTTTACCTGTGTAATTGCGAGCGCAGTTGGGGTTTCGGTGGTTGTCATTATGTCTGTCTATTGCGGAGAATCTCATGCCGGTGCTGTTGGTCATGGCATCAGGCAGGTTACCAGAGAAATGGCTGACATGAAGGGTGTAGTCCTTGGAGGGACCCTCCAGTGAAAAGTGATACTCTGCCCAGTGCTTCTCCTCCTTCCAGTCCTCTAAATCAATACGCAGGATGTAAACTCCCTGCTGTGTCACGCTGTGGATCTTCTTCAGGCCCAACCAGAAGTCCTCTGCATAACACACCAATCAGTTTTTGTCTTGTTAGGACATCTCTTATGGGAAAAAACCATTACATCTTTTCATTAACAGGGAATTACAAAAGGTTATAGACTATATCTCATTCCTTTGAAATTGGAAATTCCTGAACACTGAATTTTTTTTCTACTATGATAATTTATCCACCACAACTTCAGCCAGAAATGTATCCCATTCTACTCTGTTTCCAATAGGCGAGACCACATTTTTGTTATTTTTTTTATTATTATTATTTTTATCAGAACAGGCATAAATGACTATGCACTTGTTTCTTTTGGCCTGTGGGGGATTGCTGAATGACACTGATATAGTCACTAGGTAGGTAGTTGCACAAGAACATTTCAACTAAAATTTGTGTCTGCCGGAGCCACTATTTTAGACTAAGACATTGCTGCACCTCTATGAGCAGCTGTCTATGTCAGTGACGTCTGCAAGGAGAGCTGCCAAAACTTGTGTTATCAGACAATACATGAAGGCACATTGTCAGTTCCTGGCTGATATGTAGCAATTACTATTTCCTATGAGGCCTTCAGGAAGTACTTGCAGGGACATTTCCCCTCTCACCAAAAAAGTGTGGAATTGAAGTGGTATTCACTGTAAATGGTCTATTAGTCCAGTTCTAACATCAGGTGTTTTTTTGTTTTATTATTTTGTGATGAAAATAACTATAGATAATAATGAATTACTTTAGTTTTCCAGCAAATGAGACTCAGATCCCTGAAGGACAATTACCACAACCGTTAGTAGTGTTAGAAGAAAGTACTCACTTTCCAGATCTCCAAAGCCTGTCTCATACTTGTTCCATGTCTGGTCAAAATCCACTGAGCCATCGACCCTGCGCTGGATGACAGTTGATCCCCCATCTATACAATTGATTAGAAACGCATATCATATCAAGTTTCTGTTGTTCAATTCATACAAAAGTTCACACAAGGATCAGGAAGCTTCCTTGTCATAGATCATGTAAATGGGATGTCCACCCCATGTGTGTTTTGGGGAAATCTGTTTCTTTGACTGTCTTGCTTGATAACATTTTGGTTTCTGGTCATTCTGTAAGGCCCCATGTCATGCCTTTTGAATACAGAAACATTTTTGACACTGAATTAGAACTGGGATTTCTTTAGTCTCACCCACCTGAACCCATTTCGCAGTACACATTGAATGGCTCAGATTGGTTTGGCTTGATAGCATAGATTCCACTGTTTGCCTCTCCTTTGTCAAACAGCTCACTGCAGTCCACAGGGAGGTCTGAAACACAATAAAGAAAAGCAAAATGAATGCATCCAAATTTCCCAAAATCTTGGCATTCCCTTTTAGTTTCAGACATGTCATTCTTTGACACTTGAATAACTGATTAAAGTTACTGATTACTAATTTTACCATTTGTGTTCGGGCCACTTGAGTTGACTGTCAGATATTCAAACATGTCAGGAACTTCAGGGTCCGAATCCATTGGCTTATCGACTGTGTCTTGAAAGCTGTCATAGCTTATCTGCAAAAGAGTGCAAATTAATCCATAATAGTAAATTATGTTGTCAGCCAAAAAAGAATTTCCTTCCCCATTTACATATCCCATTTCCATACAAAGCAGAAATTGCATAGATAGTTTAAAAAAACAAACTAGACTGTTAATGATGGCAAATGTTTGGACTTTACAGAAACAAACGCAGTGAAACCTTGTTGAACAGTTGTCTACCTTTTCCTCCAGGTTTTTAATCTTCATTTTTTGGTTGTCAAGCTGATCATGCTGCTCCCCTACAGCTTTCAGCAGATTGGTTATTGTTTTCTCTTGAGATTCAATCACCTCCTGAAAATGCCACAGTAAAACCATTATTTTTCTATTTTACCTAAGCATGTGCTGTATTTGACTCTTTAAATGGCAGCTGCTGACTCGAAGAAACAGAAATATGTGATTAAAATTTTTTTTTAAATCAATAGTCATTACAGTACTCCAGCAATAGATATATATGTTACATCATTCCACTACTCTGGGTACCATTGTTCTTTCTGTTTATTTGTCCAGCAATGATTTAAGTGCCATTTAGGTTGATGTTACCAACTCAAAGGAACTCTAAGAAATTGCTTCAGCACATATCAGCTGCTTACCTTGAGCGCTGTAATTTCACTAAGCTGGTCAACAGGAACCATGCTCTGCGACAGTCCCTTCAGCCTATCCTCGAGGCTCCCCACCTTGCTCTGCAGTTGTGTGCGCTCCTGCAGGATGCTGTTGATCTTAGAGTTGATTTCCAATGACAAGTTCTTTATCTCCTCATTATTGGCCTTCAAGAAATTGGTGGTCTTCTTCAGCTCCTCCTCTTCCTCCTTGATCTCAGACGTGACCACTGAAAGCTGGTAAAAGGAGCGGTCGAAAATGTTCAACTTTTGGAAGATGTCGTTGATTTGGGCTTTGGTCTTGTGGACAAATTCTCGTAAACTCTGGCCCAGCTGAAGGAGGCCGTTTGCAAGTAGACGAACATCATCGAGCATGGCAAAGCGAGACTTTGCCTCGGTTGGGCTTGGTGCTGTGGCAAAGACCTGGGAGGGCAGGGTGGGGTACTTTTCTCCACTTGAAGACTCCAGAGGGACAGCAGCAGTGGAACTAGCGAGCAGCAGCAACAGGCAAAGCAGCTTCATCACGACTTTCTTGTACAATCCTAGATTGTGGAATATTATCTAATATACCCCACTGCTCTTGCTTTCCCCTACTTCGTTCTTTTCTCAACAGCCTTTGCTCTCCCCTGCCTATAACCTAGACTTCCCTGCTGTTTAAATGATGTGAGAGCAGCACACTGCCCTGTGTTATATACTGTCCTCTCAGTAGAGGAGGGTGGGGATTAGCTGATCATTAAACCCTACTATGTTTTAGCTCTGTACCCTACCTCCTCCCAAATCCCCCTCAAGCCCTCCCTCTCCTGAACAAACAAATCACAGCAGTGAGCAAATGACATACCCCCCCTCTCTCTACAACCCATTTAACCCCAATCCCCTCTCCATACCACACCCTGCCTTGTTCTCCATCTGTGGTGCAGAGCTTTAGCTGATCAGCAGAAAGCCAACAATGGCCATCACAGGTTTTTGATGGATCGTCAGTCTGATCAATCTTAAACTTTATAACCCTGCACACACTTTGCTCTGATTGATAATGCTGGTTGTAATTAATGCTCTTGGGTTTGATTTAGCATCCTGCTGAATCAGCCCAGCATCAGACTCTCTTACTCTCTCTCCCTCCGTCCTTCTTCTCGCTTTGCGTGGGGAGGGGAGTGAGCCTGTCATCTGTGCCAGGGTTGAGCTTCTGGGCATGAATGATGTTGGAGAGTTCGGACAGTGTGTACTCATCATCTCGGTTTTATCGCCCAGCCTTGTCATTTTTTTTTTCAAGTTTGTCATGCCCTGTGTGATATTTTTCAACACCACCAGACATGAAACAGGGAATATATAGTTTACTGATTAGCTTGCAACTTTTAAAGGATCATTCCTGTACACCGAGTCCTGTCGTAAAAAACAGTCTTTATGGGAATTTCTAAGTAAGTTGTTTCACGCAGACTTGCAGTGTTTGTAAAATATGTCGACCTTCAGCTAGAGAGGGAGGAGAACTAATCAGTGAAATGACTTGGTGTTGTTAATTTGAATATAAATATTTTCACTATTTGCACTCCTTGCTGTGTGGTTCTCCACCTCTTAAGTAAGCTGCACCTGTTGTGTGGTGTGAAAAAGGCCTTCCAGACCAAATAATTGCTATGCCATGCACTCTTTGTATTTTTTTGTCTAATCAAAGCATGCAGTTAGTTCTTATTGATATCAGATTCATATATATTCATTAGTCAGCTGATCATTCACCATGTATGGCAAAGGAGAAGATTATGGCATTATTCTAAAAAGATTTGGCCTATGGTTAGCTTTGGTTCTAGATGGAAACCTCAGGCTGTCAAACAGTACACCTTAAAATACCACAGTCATCTTAATGAGCTTTCTCTAGTAATTTGCGGTTGTAGGGATATATTACCTCAGCCCAGAAACAGAGCAAAAAGAAAGGGTCCTATGGAAAAGAAATATTTGGCCACTGACTGAGTGAATGTGCCAGGAATTTGCTTGATCAGCATAAAGCTGGTAATGATATTCAGTATCCGTCGCGCCAGTACGGTGGTTAGCACTCTGGCTTAACAGCAAGAGGGTTGGGGGTTTCAATCTAACATGGTCTGCTGGGGCCTTTCTCTGTGAGGCTGCCCTGTTTGTGCACATGTTAGAATTTGCATAGGAATTTCCACCTCACAAATACAAAAATGTCACTGAACAACCTCAGCAGTAGTTTCAAATAATGAGATGTTTTACCTTTCAGTGCTGTTTGTGTAGAGAAAGTGCTAGGTGTTTGCATTCCAATTACATTCAAGATTTTAATCGTCTATACTGACACATCTGTCGCTATACTGATTGTTATCTTGCATACCATCAGTTATTACTGATATATTCTTGTGTTGCTGTTGACAATTGTAATTCAATGCATTGATCACCCTATATGTTGACCCCTGGCTGAGAGGGCTGCACTGATGACGTGCTGCATGTGAGTCCTTTGTTCCGTGGTTGGATGTTCTGGATACCTTCCACTAGGGCCCATCCATTGTTTTTTTTCACAAGGTAAAAAAAAAGGGATGTTGACAAACAGCACCTAATTGACTGATTTTATCATTATTTGGTGGGATGAGGTCCCTTCTTCAAGTGGAGGAACTTATCATATTATAACTCATATTTAGCTACATTTAAACAGAATAGGGTTAGGTTGACTAAGTAGGGTCATATTAATCTGAAGTTAGGGGGAGTATTAGATTTATTGGATTCTAACTGCATTTCAGTTTTGGTTGAACTCAAATTTAAACTTTAAATATAGTTTGTCAAAAATGTAGTTTATTCCATGTTGTTTTTTTTTCTTTATACTCTTAGAAGAGTACATGCAAATCTGTGTGACCTGTGAACAGAGTTGCCTCTAAAAACATTTCCAGCCACTTGTTTGATATGATACAGTGCTGTTAGGTCACTATGAGTACCTTGAAATGGTACTTGTGACTGTAAAGCTAAAAACACAGCCTCTCCTATCATAGATCTAACAGGAACATTCATTCATTTGTTCAGGATGAATAATGTAAAATTAATTGTCCATAAAATGTAGGCTAAATTGAAATCTTTGTAAGACTTGCTATATTTATTTACTTACTTTGTAATGAGCTGACGCACTCATCTCAGCACCTTTCAACTTTTTTAAATTCTCCAACATCGCATTGTCCTATTTAAAAGGCAGACTTTCCTTTTCTTTATCAGTCCTGGCTCTGAAGTGCTGGAGAACAACTTTGTCACCTGGCTTGTTGGTGAAAATCACATGCTGATCTGTGTTTAGATTCGGTAAACAATGACTTTGCCCCCTTAGCCTCTGGGCTTAAATTTTGAAAAGTGGGCAACTGTCATCTGGAAGGTGGGAGTATAATGGGAGACCTGTAGAGTTTGCAATGCAGAGTTCATTTTCACAGTATTCATGTGTACTGATTAACTTAAGTTAAATCTGATAAGATGAACTGACCAATTAGTGATACTGCTATTTGTGCTTATGTTGGTATTTCAGATCTGCCACAGTAAAATTATCTCAGGTTCGTTTTCAGTTTAAATCCAACAACCCTCTTTAAAGCTTCCATTATATTGGTAGGACTTCCCAGTGGGGAGGTAACAGAAGAAGGGAATGAGTAAAATCTCCTCATCAACCAGAGAGATTCCCACGCTTCCTTGTCAGTTGTGGTTCCAGCTGTGGTCTCTATGGGGCCACCCCCCACAGACACAACAACGTCATTGCGGTTTGTCAGCTGAACCAGGGTTACTGCCTATTGTAAGGCATCCTCCCACTTCTCGACAGTTTAGTAAACAATTTTTTTTAAAAGTACTGTGCAATTCCTTTTGCTGACAACAGCAGTCAGGATTTTAAAATTTTTTTGACCATTTTTAGTATTAGTATTGCGCACTGCCCAGCCAAAAAGAAAAAGTCATCACTTTGATAAGCTAATGTAATGTCACTTAAACCCCGGCCTCACCAATTGAAGCAACCCCTGATCATAAAATTGCCCCCACAGGCTTGTACTTGCACTTCATCTGCCTCTCTTCTTACCCTGATTCATCCATCACTCTGTAACAGTGTAAATCTGGACTCATTAGACCACATGACCTTTTTCCATTGCTCCAGAGCAAAATAAAGCCTCACTGATGATTGGTTTTCTTAAGGCTACCCAGCTGTTTAGTTCCCATCCCTTGATGTCTTTTCGCATTGTGCGTTTCGAAGTGCTCTTATTTTCACATTTCTTCTTGAAGATGATAGTTCCCCACTATCCTTCCAGGTTTTTGTAATGCATTGGAAAGTTCTTAACCCATTTTAGTAGTTTCAGCAATCCCAGCAAAGAAACTTCTTACTGTGTCAGTTAGGGTTAAATAACTTTTTGCCAGCTGAAACATTAATTACTGCAGTAATTATCCAATAGAGTGCTCATAGGAATCATTCACATAATGCTTACTGTTCGATGACCATCGTTAATCTCTGGTGCTGTCAGTTCATGCTAAACAACGCCAAATAGTTTTCCCTTTCAAGTTTCAAGAAATGGTTGGTGTGATCTTACAAAATTGTTTTAATGTTATAGGCATTGCTCTCTATAATTAAGGAGGTTTAAAATGTCCTGTATGATAGATAGCAAACTTTCAGTGTACCTCTCAAGCTATTAGCTGTCTTTTTAGATAGATAGTAGCCATCTACAGTGAGTCAAACTCTCCTCCTCCCCCTGTACTCCCAACTTTCTGAAAAAATGTTTGTGTTGGTTATTGACAGGTCAAGCCTCCTGGATTTACCAATAAGATTATGTTTTACCCACGATGGTGTCCTTGCCCTCTTAAATGTATCAGTTAGTGGATTTTTATGAAACTATGCTCAGTTACTAGGTCAAGCACTTTAAAATATGCTTGGGTTAGTTATTAGAGTAAGAGGTCGGTCATGGGTTAAATTCCACACAGAAAAGGTCATTAGACATTGTCATTAAGGTTGTCTTGTACTGCCTTATATACAGTATCCGATAATTATCAAGTATGAAAGTTAAACTCACCCAGTTATTTCCCATATAGTTAATGGAAGCCATATAACTCTGTATATATTATTGTGTTCATGTATGTAGAGGTGGTAAAAGAAAATAAAAACATGCATATAAATATTCTTCTCAATGTTACGACATTATTTATGTGTTTCTGCAAAACTAACTTAAATTGCTTTATATTATTTATATTTATAGACCAAAACATTTGTATCATAATTTGGATATATAATGCCTTTTTCAGATGGATTTTTCTTTGATATGTTTACTATTATTTCAAGAGTTTTATAGATAATGTAATTAATTAACATAATTTCTGTGCCTTGTTTTGTCTGTGTTTGTATCTGTGTATGTTTTCAACTTTTAGGAATCTGCTGTATGTGAACCCTCAGAGTCTTAACTTTGCCAACCGCCAAGGCTCTGCTCGCAACATCACAGTCAAAGTGCAATTCATGAATGGAGAAGACCCAAACAATGCAATGCCGGTACGCCATGATGAAATGTTGTTAGATAAAAGAAAACAATTCTTGTTTTTAAAATGTATCTTAGTCTACTCAGCAATGTCAGCCAAATCTAATTAAATATAAGTAGACAAATAGTTAGAATTCTCTCTTTTTTTTTTTATCCCCCAGGTGATATTTGGGAAGTCCAGCTGTTCAGATTTTGCTAAAGAAGCCTACACTGCGGTGGTGTACCATAACAGGTAAGTTCTTTATCTTTTAGTTGAAATAGTCTCTATAGACTGCTTCAGGGAACATGCAATTTTGATGGTGATGAAACAAATGTAAAACTACACTATATCTGAACATTTTTGGCCCCAAACTCCATAGCAGTAACATAGTTTCTTCCAGTCTGGTAGTTATCATCATTTCAGTATTATGTATGCAGTGACCTCTTTTAACAATTTCATGACACCTGTGAGGTCGGAAATGTATCAACATACTTTGATTGATTAAAAATTAAATTCACAAATATTCCTCTTTAATTTAAAGTCAATATCTTCGATTATACCTCCATTACCCTACCTTTGATGGCATTCATTAAGGAACAGGTTAAGTCAATCTTCTGGACATTGTCCAGTTGTGTCCTTGGCACAAGTTTCTGTCATTCATATGTAAGAGCTGAGGGGTCTCTAATATTTTATCACCTCTATTAGGTGTTTTTTACGACATCCAGAGGTTTGTCATTTGTCACCCAGGGGTCACACCTTCAAGGCTAAAATTAATCAACCTGTGAATAATGTACCACTGTGACTAGGACAATCATGCACCAGGACGTAAACCAGCCCAGAGTGCTTATGGGTAATGGCCAATTATGGTCTGCATCTCACTCAGAAATGGCACAATATTTCTGTTGTAAAAACTTGTATAGGAACATGCAAAGAAAATCAAGTGATAAGGAAAGATAATGACTATTTTATAAGAAACTTATAAAATCTACAAAATTGTCCCCTTTGAGTTTGAATCTACTCTACTCTCTTTTGTAATGTGCCCAGCCAATAACTCATTCTTTTTTCCACTGCAATAAAAGTTTCTCCTTGTTCTGTTCACCCAGGATTTTTTTCTTTGTTTGTTCCCCTGAGAAATAATGGCCCTTTTTTGACCTTTTCAAGCAGTTTTGGTCATTTCCAGTATTAAAGCAATCCTAGTGGATTTGTTGATTGGCCTGCTGTATTTGTGTGTTGTGTCCTCCTGGGGGACTATAAATAATTCAGCTTAAGTGTATTATGATGTATTGGGTAATTTCTTCTTTGTAGATCACTTGATATCCACTATGAGCCGCTGCTCCGTCTTTAAATAAAGATTGTACATGCATGGCATTGTACTAATATGCAAGTCCATGCTAGTATCTAGCCTGTTATGTTACCTAGAATCTTAAAGCATGTGGCAAACAATTCTCCATTATTTCCAGAATTAGTATTTATAAAAGTCATATGGGAAAGCAATGAGTGGATTCTATAGAACTTTATTTTTACCTATCCATGAGTATGTTCTTTGGAGTGACCACAGAGCAGGTAGAGTCAGTAGAGAAAAGCACTTGCTCCGTGGTAACATTTATGTAAAAAAGTGATCATCAAAATTGAACTGTTGGCAAAAGCTTTGTCCGAGGAGAGACATTGTTTTGGTTATATAGTGTGTTCAGGCACTGGGAGAACCATAGTCAATGTGGATATAATTAGAACTATAATTAGAATGCCCTTGAGTTGACAGCCTGAACCACGTGACTTAACCTGTCTATATAGTTTGGAAACTAATCTGTTTCAGCTGACTGTCTTTGTGAATCGATTACTTTGTTGAATATAAAACAGCTTGTATCACCGTTGTTAAATAGCTTTATATTATTGTTACTATGAACAGATCCCCTGACTTTCATGATGAGGTTAAGATCAAGCTCCCTGCCTCCTTGTCGGACCATCACCACATTCTCTTCACCTTTTACCATGTCAGCTGCCAGCAGAAGCAGAACACACCACTGGAGACCCCTGTGGGATACACGGTATGTCACGGCTACAGTAACTACGTAGGCTGTTACTTTGGCAGTGTCATTATTGCAGTGTTCTTGCAGGCATAGGTGTAAACTTAGACATCCTCATTCAGACATGCATTACACACAGTTAGGGTCATTATCCGTTCCATACAGACACACCCTTTTTCTACCTTTTTCCACCTTTGTTCTTTTAAGCAACATACATCGAATTTGAGACATAAGTGCAAGAGGACAGTAAAGAGAACGCAATGAATTTAGAATATATACTAGATTAAAGATATAATCCTCTGTGTTCTCCTTTGATCATTTTTCTCCCTCTCTGTAGTGGATCCCCATGCTGCAGAATGGCCGTCTGCGGACAGGACACTTCTGTCTCCCAGTATCTCTGGAAAAACCACCACAATCCTACTCCGTTCTTTCACCAGATGTAAGACTATTGAATTCAAAAACATTTGTCTTCTTCAAAAAATAAAATCACAAAGGTGTATTTTATAGGGGAAGCCATGATATTATTGTCCAAGTTTGTTTACCAGATCCTCAGTAGGGTTGGTCGTGGTCTGCTGAATTAACATATGATGAAATGGTGAAACACCATGATGGACGATGACATCGTTGTTTATGGATTTAAGGCAGTGTGTCCCCTCAGTGTTGTTGTAAGGCAGCAGTTGCTTATAACACTGTAGCTGCCGCTGTGTACCACCGTTTCTCTGACATGAATCTCCAACTGTCTCACCCTGCAGAGGAAACTATCTCCCGTTACCACTGACATATGTCCCTGTGCAAGGTTTAAAAGGTGTCCTTGTCTCCGCACCACATGTCCGTAACATAGCTTGGTTCAGCCTGAGCGACTTAGAGAAACAGTGACCCGTACGGAAAAGAAACACTGCTGCCACAAATTTAAACAAGTGTCTTGGGTTCCCCCAGCTGAGCTGGTTTAATAAGAAAATTATAAAAGGGGTCATGGAGACGTAAGATTTGTGCGCTGAGCAGCAACAAATGTATTTAATTTCTTCTCCCCACATATCACAAACAACGACAGCTCTTGCCACAGGGGAACTCAGAGGGGACAAGCCACTTAATTGTACTCTCTGGCAGGGAGCCTTTTAAATCGCGATGTTACTATGGTCAGGGATTAGTAATCCATGGCTGTCAGCCATCGGCGATAGATGATTGCATCGTTCATCGGCCCAACCCTAATCCTCAGTAATGATTTATGAATGGTTAAGAAATTAGTGTTGAGCAGAGTCATATGACTGTGTTTATGAGGATTGTATTATACTGCACTATGATGTCTGAGTATCCTTTTGTAATATATGTGTAAAATATGTTTTCTTGTTGAGATTTTAAACCTTTTTTTATTAAAGAAAAAGCTCAGTCTTCCATGCACAGTAACCAATCGCTCATTTTTCACTGCTTATAAAATCTACATTTGCAGCTGAGATTTACTTTGGCATTACTGTACTTCAGGTTCCTCTCCCTGGGATGAAGTGGGTGGACAACCATCGAGGAGTATTTAATGTGGAAGTTGTGACTGTTTCAACCATCCACACACAGGTAACAATACTTTATACAGTAGTTTTACTAAAAGTGTTTCCATTTAACCTTCATCACATCTCCTTACTCATTCATTGGTATATATTTGAGCAGAGGGAACATGCTGCAGAATTTTTTTTACTTTATATCACCTAAATAACCTGATTTTCCAGAATGAAGAAGTTTTATTGTTATATAATTTGCCATTATCATTTTCAAAAGCTTCCCACACAGGTTATTATCTAAAATTTAGGTCACAGCACTGGGAAACAAACGCTCAGTGTTTTCACATTTAGTCAGTAATTCCTTCCTTGCACCAGTTCATTAGTGGGTGAAGCTCGCCTCGCCAGTAATTTACTCGGGTCTACTCCATCTCTGTGTCGGCTGGGGTGTGGAGGTCTTGACTGTGGTCCCTCGGAGCCTAACTGGGGCTAATGTGCTCATAAATCACTGTTCCTGGCGCAGATTAGATTGCTGGATTCTACTGTGTTCTTCTTGTGAAGTTCGTTTTGTGGTTTCAACTCTGAACCAACTTACTGACGAGTAGATCCAAGCTTACTTTTCTTTCTCTACTCCCTTCCTTCCCGTTTTACACCTTCGCCTTTTCCTACCTTTCACACCATGATGTTTTTGTGTTTCTGTTTCTTTTATCTTCATTCATTTTATCATCTTGCTCTTTTGTTCTTTCACCATCCGTGTCTTTTTGAATACCCTTTCATGTATTCTCTTGCCAACACATTACTTTGCTCTCTGCTCATGTTTCACACCCCTACCCCTACCCCACTCCCTACTCAGGACCAGTATCTGGATAAGTTCTTTGCCTTGGTACATGCCCTGGACGAGCACATGTTCCCAGTCAGGATAGGAGACATGCGTATTATGGAGAACAACCTGGAGGCAGAGCTCAAGTCCAGCATTGCTGCGCTCAACTCTTCCCAGCTAGAGCCAGTGGTTCGGTTCCTTCACCTTCTACTAGACAAGTTGGTGTTGCTTGTAGTGCGGCCACCAGTCATTGCCGGCCAGATAGGTAAGATACTGTATTACACCACTGAAAAAACAGAAATCAGACATCACACATTAATTTTACAACAGCCTGGGGGTGACTCTAAGTGTGCCAAGTAGAACTGGGTATCAGTTGTGCTCATCAAGTCAATTATTTACAGGGAAGCTTACATGTTTTCCAGAATTAGATTTTAGTATTTGCTACAAACTCGGCTTAATTGTCAAGCTTGATGATTTATTTACTGTCGGTTAATTTTGTGTATATCCATACTTTTCTTTGCCCATGTCTGCATTTTTGCACATGTGTCACTTTGCTGCTGTCTGTACCTCTGCATGTGTGTATTCAGTGAATCTGGGCCAGGCATCCTTTGAGGTCATGGCATCCATAGTGAACCGGCTTCATAAATACCTGGACACCAGCCAGGATATGCATGGCCGCAACGGCCTGCTGTCCTCTTACATCCACTACGTCTTCCGTTTGCCCAGCGCTGACCCCAACTCTCCCTCTCCAGGTATTTTCAAAAAAGTTGGCCTTCTCACATTTTCTTTATTCTATGTCTGTTTTTCTGTTTTCTCCTTTTAAGTTGACCTCATCAACCCCAAGCCTGCCTTTCACTGGGTGTCTTATTATCAAACCTACCTGCCAATTTTTCTTCATCTTTTTCTTTTTTTATCTTTTTCTTTTTTCCCCTTCCACATCTATTTTGTCTTCTGCCTGCCCAACACAGACCCCAACTCATCCTTAACAGGTAGATATTGCCCACTGTTGAACATCTTAATCTTTGTGCAATTGTTCTTTCCTCTAAAATTAAGAATAAATTTAGTTCCTCATGTAGTATTTCAGTTAGGCTGTGCATTTGATGTGTAGTACTTGTTCACGTAAAGCTAATAAACCATCCACTACCAAGACGCATTGGTTTCTTATCATTTCTGAATAAATATATTCCTGTGTGTTCACCACAAGCAAGATAAAATGTTTGGTACATCGGCTTTTTGATAAGAGACTGGGTGTTTACAAATTTTAATGTGAGTATTGGGAGCAGACTTAACATGCAAATACCGTGTCAGTGGTCCTAAAATGGTTTGGTAGTTTTTTTTTCCCCATCACATCCCAGTTGTCCCACTTTGCTTTGTCTGTGTGTTGTACCAGGTCCGGGCGGGTTGGGAGGTTCGGTTCACTATGCCACCATGGCTCGCTCAGCCGTTCGACCAGCCAGCCTCAACCTAAACCGCTCCCGTAGCCTTAGCAACAGTAACCCTGACATCTCTGGTACACCCACCTCTCCAGATGATGAGGTCCGCGCCATCATTGGCAGCAAGGTAAGGTCACCAAACAGTGTTTTCACTTATACTTGAGCTATAAATTGTTTTATGTTGATATCTTTATAGTTAAGTTGATTTTCTGTTAGGGCAACAAATTGTAACTTCGAGGAGAAAGATAGTTGATCGTTGAGACTAATCCAGATGTTGTTGAATACAGACGCTTTGGGTTGGCTGAGCTGCCAACCTGAAGCGTCAGTACTTGACGATCTGGTGATATGACTCAACAATCTTCCTCTAGGAAGTTCCATTTTGTTGCTTAAAACTCAAAACATTATATGTGGTCCCAATGTAGACAGAACCAGCAGGGATAGATATTCATGTTTTTTGGGCCCATAGCCCTATTGCAGTATTTGGCTTTTCATCACTGCACGTGGATGTCAGACATCAGAGTTAAATATTTAACGTTGCCGTAGTCCATTTACTACTGTTGATTTGGGATATATTTTTAGACAGGCTCATGCAAGGTGATTGTACTGAATCTATGGTTCTTAAACCCCATCAAGGCAGAGTCCCTCCATGTGTACAGTGACCCAGGGGACTGTTTCATCAACATGTTAACTGTATAGTCCTTGCGTAAACACAAGATTGGACATCTTATCTCTCTAACCGCTGTAACAGCAACCTGGCACACACATAAACCCATGCACACACAATTCGCAGTGTGTGCAGGCTGTCAAAGACATAAAAGACATTTAGTTTACAGTCACGTCAGAAAGGAGATGCTATCTAGAAGATTCAATAGCATATTGTCTCAATAGTTATAAATTATAAAGAATTGCTTAGTCTATTCAGTCTCTGCTGGTTTTATTGTTTTTTTTCTTTAATTTCATGTTATTTATATGTTGTATGTATACTGTCTTGTATAATTTGTGATTTCCCACTTCAAACGTTTTTTATTTTACCACATACCCGAGCAGTGAGTGAATGCAGCCCCTTGTTTGATGAATGTTCCCTTTGCTGCTAATACATAACTAAACCTTTCTTTTGTCTCTGAGGGAGGGGAAGTTATTTCTTACACAGAGAGAAAGGGAGAGACAGAACCTAAGTGCTTTGCTCCTCTGTGGTGATGACCTGAATTTTTAATTTACTGACAGCTAACCTTGTTTGGTCCTTTGGCATCTTCCAGCAGTCCTGATCTTTGAGCCTCTTTAACCTGTCATTATTCCTTCCCTCCTCCTTCCCCCGTGCTGCTCGCTCATTCCCTTGCTTCCCGTCTGCCTTGTGTCATTTGACCTTGGCACGCCTAGGGCTTAGACCGCTCCAACTCGTGGGTGCACACCATGGGCTGTAAGAGTGCCCCCTGGGGATCCAGCCCTGGGTCCGCTCCAGAAACCATGCAGGTGGTTTTACGAATACCCCGTCCTCCACTTTGCCTCACTGCAAAAACAACTCACCCTATTCACCTTGAAGGGATACTGGGATATTTGGAGTTTTGGTTTATTTGTGTCATATTTGTTTCATATAAGTGATATTCTGAGCAATTCATATCCTCCCTGACGAGTATTTTCACCTTTATACTTTTACGTCCTGTTGCCATGATCACATCTTCAGTTATAGATTCAGCCTAATGTGAAGCTGCTTCCAGAGTTTTTAAGTCTCAAAGCTTACTTCTCCAAACTAGAGAGATCTCTAAACCACAAGACACAAAAGACCAAAACTTCAGAATGTTACAGCATTCTGTGAAAACTCTAATTCACAACCCTCCCATGATCCCATACATGGGAGTCACAGCCGCCTCCATGACCCTCTATCTCTCATGTTAGAGTCTCAGGTGTCATCCCTCTTCACTGATCACATTTAACACCTCCCTTTTTCTCAATTCTAGCACAGAAAGACACTAAATCCAAATATTACTGTGCTAGTTTAGTAGTTATTCGCACATTATTCACCATAGTCAGCCTTTCTTTCTTTCTTTCTGCTAGGCTTGTCTGCTATTTTGGGTTTACAGTGGTCAGTTATCACTAAACCCAAAACCAAGACACACACCAGCTGATCTTTTTGTGTCTGTGTATTTCCTAAAAGGATTCTTGGTGTAGTCGAGAAAAAGAGTAGTGTTAGAAATCATCTTCATCTTTATTTTCAGCATATTAGATTTATTTGCTTTCATTTTATTTCATCTGTTATTTCATTTTCCCTTTCTGCCTTTAACGCAGTTATTCACTTTTTCCATTACCTTGCAATCTCAACTCAGCTAGTTCCTGCATGACTTTCTACTAACCCTCCATAACATTAACTTTGTCACTGGAGCATGGTATATCTGTGAGTGTGAGTGTGTGTCTGTCTACATGTGTGATGTCTTTACCATCGTTGTTTGATGTCATGTCCTCTGTTTTTTTAAGTTGTCACATAAGCCCATGTTTGTCACCAATTTACAATACATTGACATTGACAGAGCAGGCATTTAATCAACATTTAATCTGGGATAAAACAGTGTGTTACTCTACTTTCCAAAAATGATACCTGTAATAGTTTCATATCCATTTTTATGTCTCTAAAGTATTGTGTTCATGCGGAATGGCACGTCGTTAAACGATGGCTATGACATCAAGGAAGAATGAAGAAAAACAATACAATGTCTTGACTTGATTTCACAGCCCCTTTTGCAGCCATTTTGCATCCCTTGTCTAAGACTATCGATGTATCTGACTGTTTTAGATTATGGGTACAACGCTTTTAGAGTTGTGGCCTTGTCCTGTCTCTAATTGTATTGTGTCTTCATGTGTGACATGTGTGTAAGAGATCACAAAAGTGTGTGTGGGTGACCCAGCAGACACATTTTCCCTTTGTGCTGAGGAAAAAGGTGCAACCCTTCGCTCCCGTTGCTCCTCCACTAACCTTGTTGTCACCGTTCCATTCATCCCACCCATAGGCCATGGAGCGCTGTGGCAATCGCATGTCTTCGCACACTGAGAGCGCCAGTTTCTTGCAAACTTTAACAGGACGGTTGCCCACAAAAAAGGTAGAGCCACTTGCACTGGGGGAGGAGCCAACCCCGCCCACCTCTGTACTCGCCTCCTCACCTGTCTTGTCTGTGGATGTGTGCCTCTGGATTGGTTGTCGTATTTGGTGGTTGTGGAGTCTTGTTGAATGCTGAATGTCATCGACCTGCCTCTTGGCCTGAATGTGTCGAGGAGTTTTTGATGTGACATGAATGTTGGTTGTTTTCTGGCTAACGCTGTCTGGTTAACTTGGTCTGGGAAGTCTCCTCTTAGTGTGTACTATACACACAAGTTAGTGCATGTTTTTTTATATACCAGAAAAACAAAAACCTGATTAGTTTCGGGGCCATCAGGATACAATCAACTATAAAGTTATACTTACTTACTTACTTACTTACTTACTTACTTACTTAATTACTTACAGGACTTAAAATTTCTACTTACATAAGAGGTAGAAATTATATTTATCCCAAATATAGCTAGACCTGCAGTGATTCATTGATTAGGTCCAAACTATTGAATTGAATGTCAGCTATCTTGAGAATCGTTTAATCAGTCTGAGCAATTTAGGAAAATGTCATAACAGGCTTTGGAAATACTGATTGACGTTTTCCACTATTCTCCGCATTTTATAGACCAAACATCTAATTGATTAATCGTAAAATATTAAATAAATTAACACTTAAATAATGTAGAATCATGATTATCATTTTCAAAATTGGATGTAAGTTGGGGTTTTGCGTCAACAAGATTAAGGAAGACTTGCCAGACTCTGGACAAAGTATCAGAATGTTAGCCAGATTGTGTTGGATGTTGGTTTTGTTAAAAAAAAAGCGAAAAAAAAAAACACACACACACATAAAACAATGCAAGGTTTTGATGCATAGCACTTTAAATAAATTAAGAAGAATAAATGATTTTCCCCGTTCACAGAGGAAATTATTTTTTAATGTTTGTACCATTATGACATACTACAAATTGCATGGTGATAAGAGTGCATTTTTCATCATAATTTGTATTCAGTGATTCATTTTTAAAATGTTTAATTTAATACATTTGTTTAGAGTGTTGGGTGACCCTTACTGTAACATGTGTATGTAAAACTTTTTGGTTAAACCTCACAATGTCTTTAATCATGTTAAATTCCGGTGCTTGGGGCAAAGGAGCTGTACTGGACTGTATTATTTTTTTCAAATAGAGAATGTTAGTAATCCTTTTTAACTGAAATCACTTAACTTGTATGTCATGTGGTATACCCCATTAAGTAAATATACTGTGGAATCCAGTTATCAGTATTATCACAGAATAATCTGTTCACACCATGTAGACGTGGTATTTTTAATTTGAGATGGACAATGATGCTGCTCCCGGTGCCTCACCTTCTCTCTGTCTGGCTTTATTGCCTCTCCCTCTTTCCCTCCCTCTCTACATCTGTGTCTCCATTTTCTACTCCCTATTCTACTCAGCTCTTCCATGAGGAGTTGGCCCTTCAGTGGGTGGTGAGCAGTGGAAGTGTCAGGGAGGGTGCACTTCAACAGGCCTGGTTTTTCTTTGAACTCATGGTAGGAAACAACAATTTTTAACTTAAGAACTGTTTTGACTTAAATGTATAGGTCTCCTATAGTTCTTATCAGTGATCACAGTGCCATAGATTTTCCATGACGATATCTCTGCCCTTTACCACAGGTGAAGAGCATAATCCACCATCTGTATTTTACCGACCGCTTAGAGTCGCCCAGAAAGAACCGTTTTCCAGAACGCTTCATGGATGACATTACAGCCCTGGTCAGCACCATCGCTGGCGACATTGTGTCTCGCTTCCAGAAGGTATATAACAGTTTGAAGAAGTGTACCACAGTATTGCTGACAACGTGCATACAATTGAGGTCAGGGAATATATACATTTTGCCAGTTAGTCCTTTAAAAGTTATATCAAAGGGTGTATTTTTTAATCTGGACCCTGTTTTCCCATGTTTTATGCGACTAAATTACGAATGGGGATGACATTTTTTTATTGGTCCAGTATTGACTAAGACTGCTGCAGGCCGCAGCTGTAAAATGGACTGCAATGTAATCCCTGTAGAAAATTATGCCCTGTGAAAATAGATCCACGAAAAGTGCTCAGATTGTAATTCTAAGTAACCATGATAGAAAGGATCCCTACAGAGATAGACCTGATGTTAAAGATTAAGATTATATTTGTTTAACCAGAAACAGCTCCCTGCCGAAGCGTCCAGACTCCATTTATAGAAACAGTAATTTTATCGCTGTAAAACACACTTCATTCAGACTCAAATACACCCTTTGGTTGTTAGGTTAGGTGTTATCTGTATCCCTATCGTGCTTACCTATTTGTCTTGTTCACTTTATACAGTGTGAAAAAGCAGGAATCATGTCCTAACTGACAATTCTGGAAAGCTTTTTTAAGAAGTGTGTATCTCATCCCATCAGGACCTGGAGTTGGTAGAGAGACTAAACACTAGTCTGGCCTTCTTCCTGAATGATTTGCTCTCTGTCATGGACCGAGGCTTTGTCTTCACCCTGATCAGAGCATACTGGAAACAGGTAAATACCTCTGTGAGATTAGTGAATGTTATCCATTTTCTTGTGTTACTGTGTTTTCTCATGACAAAGAATAATCAAATCCTATCAGGATTAGTGAAGAGAATGGAGAACTTGGTTGCTAAGTAAATTTCAGCTACAGTCAATTATTAGAAGTATGTCAATTAATTTGATTTGAATATGACTTGTCAAGTGAAGCCACTGCCAGATATCATCCTTGTTGTCTATATTCTGGTGCTTTGAAGCATACCTTTCATGCTGGGTCTTGTGATCAATTTAAAATTTATAAATATAGCATAGCAGGTTTCATCACAGCACTAAGAATATATTAAGAACTCATTTATGATGATTTGTGCTCTTGTGACAAGACATACCCTATTTGCATGACACATTTTCTTTATGAAATATGCTTTAATGTGTACTATTTCCTTTTCTCCAGGTGTCCACAAAGCTTTATGCTCTGCAGAACCCAACTCTTGAGTCTTTGAGGCTGGATTTCTTGAGAATCGTTTGCAGCCATGAACACTACGTCACGCTAAATCTGCCTTGCAGTCTTCTCACCCCACCTGCCTCCCCCTCCCCCTCTGTGTCTTCAGCAACTTCACAGGTCAGAAAAAAAGTTGTGTAGAGAAATTGAAATGCCTGCATACAAAAAGTAATTCATCCTGTGATATGCTCCTATAAGCAACTCCAGTGAAATAATTTTTTTCGATTTTCTTGTCCCCTTTTACATAAAGATACTCTAAAACTCATGAAGACTGGCAAAAGATTTTGTATTTGCTTGGTTTACAGCCAAAACAATCTGGTCAAATATTTATGGTCTTACCTGTTTGAATGTTGTTTTCCTCTCCCGCAGAGCTCTGGCTTCTCCACACATGTCCAGGACCAAAAGATAGCCAACATGTTTGAGTTGTCTGTCCCCTTCAGAGAGCAGCACTTTCTGGCCGGACTGGTACTATCAGAACTGTCTGTAATACTGGACCCAGAAAATGAGGGGTTAGTATGCTCTGGACACTTCCTACACTTGTTACACAGATTGTTTTATAAAGAAGGTATTTAATACTAAGCGAGGCCGAAAATTTTCAGGGATCAAGGACTGATAGTGGGGTCCCCACTTGTTATTTTTTATGGATGGCTGTCGTTGTCTGTGTTGTGTTGTGTTGTGTTGTGTTGTGTTGCGTTTGTGTTGTCTAGCCAATTAAGTTCAAGTGCTGAAGAGAAAGGAACGTGATATTTTCAGGCTAGAGTCTCTGTGTCTGTTGGCAAGAGATAAGCTTGTACAAGCATGGGAGTGAGTCATGGTTATGCAGTATATCTTAGTGTGAGTAGGTTCTCTCACCCATCATTCTAATCACACTTGAAATAAAATCCTGTCTCTTTGTTCCTTTTTTGTGTTTTTTACCCTTGTCTTCGCTACTGTTTCCCTGCAGGATGTTTGGCCTACATAAGAAAGTGGTGAGTGTCGTTCATAACCTCCTGTCAAGCCATGACTCTGACCCACGCTATGCTGATCCTGAGGTCAAGGCCCGTGTCGCCATGCTATATCTGCCTCTCATTGGCATTGTCATGGAAACACTACCACAGCTCCATGACTTTACAGGTAAATATTTTAAAATGCTTAGGACATATAGCACTTTAAAGGTCAATACACTGGACAAACTGTCTAAAGTGTTTGTGGTCTTATCCAGCTGTTTTCTTCCCACTATCCAGTCAGCAGCACTCTTATCAGATATACCTTCATTGAAACAGTTGAGATAAGAAGCATTATTGCACAGATCAGCAATTGGGTAGATTTGAGTTTCTGTCCTGCATAGTGAGGCTGGTTAATGCAGTATGTGACTAAATCCCAAATAACCTGAAGTTACATTGAGACCTTCAATGACATATCCTCTGAAACTCAATAGGTTATCATTTGACCTGCAAAGGATGTTGCACCCTAACATAATGTACCTGCTCATAGCCTCATTTCATCAGTCTCACATTATGTCTCGTGTAACCCCCTACCCTGTAGTGACCCGGCCTCACTAGACCATGAGCCTCTGTTTGAATTAACATTCATAAATGTTTCAACAACAAGATAAGCTCTGTTAAGACCTTGTTGTAAAGTTAGATGTATAGCAACTACTTACTGAGACTGATTCTGGTTTTTCTTTTGTAAAATGGTACTTATTTCTAAAACTGAACCAATTCCCATACACAACATCAAATTTTCACTATAACTGTAAATTTCTTACAGAGAGGGTGCGCAAACAGCAGTAACTGTCATGTTTCCTATATGTGGTGGGTCTGTCGAGGTTTTCTCTTTGAATAGTTCTGACCCCAGCTCTATTTGTCTTGGGCAAATCCACATAACCAGGTTTTTGTTGTGACTTAAAATTGATGCATGTCCTTGTGTCCTAGAAGTCTTTTCAAATATCTTCCTCTTTTTTCTCACTAGAGTCCCATAACCAGTGGGGTCGGCCTGGTGGTCCCCAGGGGGCAGCAATTGGTAGCAGTGGAGAAGAGGCAGAGGGAGAAGGTAACAGCCTGATTAGCCAGACTGTTGCCATGGCAATAGCAGGCACCTCCACTGCCTCCCCAATGTCACGACCAAGTAGCTTCTTGCTGAACTCGCAGGTAACTCCCTGTTACTGACAAAAAAATCTGTACCAAAGGGAACAGTCCTTCTCTTATACAGTGGTACATAATCTTAAACAACATGAGCCCTTCATTTCTCATCATTCCTCTTTTGTATTCCTTTTGTCCCTCTGTGTTTCCACTCTGCTGATTCCTCCTGGTCCATCTCTCCAGGCGAGTCGTCAGCACGGTAGCTTCTCGGCCGAGTCAAGCCGCAGTCTGCTCATTTGTCTGCTGTGGGTGCTGAAAAATGCCGACGAGATGGTGTTACAGAAGTGGTTCACAGACCTGTCAGTGTCGCAGCTCAATCGCCTGCTGGATCTCCTCTACCTCTGCGTCTCCTGCTTCGAGTACAAGGTAACATCAAGCGTGAATACTATCACTAACTGACCAGTCAGACTGATGATTCATCGCTATTTTTTCTTTTACTAATATGTTCACATTTTGTTTTGTTTTCTAAATCTTCTGTGCATGATAAGTTCTGCACTATCCTCTTCCATACGGAACATAAGCTTATGTACAGTCCTATTCTTTGGCTCCTGAATGTGGTGATAAAATAAAAACAAGTTTCTGCTTTCTATGGTGTAATCACCAATTACTCTGCTTTTTTAAAAAAAAAGCTGTTTCTGCAATGCTATCTCTTTACTCTTTGATATTTTGTGCATGCAAATTTGCTTTTATCCCACTAACCTGCTTTGCTTGCTGAGTGCTGTGCTGCAAATAACTTTCCCCGCTGTGTTCTCTGTCCGTCTACTCATCCTCTGCCTCATGGATACAAGGCCCATGTTGTGTTCACCATGCAGGGGAAGAAGGCGTTTGAGCGAATGAACAGCCTGACCTTTAAGAAATCCAAAGACATGAAGGCCAAGCTGGAGGAGGCCATACTAGGCAGCATCGGGGCCAGGCAGGAGATGGTGCGACGCAGCCGAGGACAGCTAGGTCAGGGTACAAGTTTTGGCACATGCTCACACATAATGACATATCTTTGGAGCAAACAGAGATGCAAGAAGAACCCCATAAAGCTGTAACAGGAAGTTCCAAACCAAGTAGAAAATGGTTTGACTTAGATAAACTGCGAAATACAGGCCACACCAAATTACTATATCCTGCTTTATAGACAACACATGCATATGCATACTGTATCTTTTTGAGCGTGGTAGACAGTTACAGCCATTCAGCATAATTCAGTCACGTTTTACTGTGTACACAACCCCTCTTTCACCACCAATAAAAAAGTAAATAATCCTTTCCCCACCATTTAGAGCGGAGTCCATCTGGCAGTGCATTTGGCAGTCAGGAGAACCTTCGATGGAGGAAGGACATGACCCACTGGAGACAAAACAGCGAAAAGATGGACAAGTACGCTCTTTCTAACACTTACATACTTTATGTCACAGAAATGAATAATAAAGATAGACCCAAGAAGATACACCAACCAGATTATTCACTGAGTTCTGTGGATTTTGTTGAAAGGAGCACACACACAGATCATTGAAAGTGCATATAGAAAATGTCATTCCCCATTTTAAATCATCTGCTCCGGGTGTGTGTCGTTTCCATTTTTCTTATTTGATTTAGAACAATAAACCAATATATTATGTACCGTGTTTAAGTAATACACTAATCATCCATTATTATTTTGCCAGGATATAACTGCTGAAGTCCACCAAGTAAAAAATGTAAACCATCACAAACTTTGCCAAAGCCCATTCAATCTTCTTACTAATAATGTTTAGTTTTGCTGGATTTACAGGAACAGAATTGAACTTATTTGAAACATGATTGCCAAGTGTTGAAATGCACATGTTTAACTACAGATATCTGTGTTGCACTCAAAAAACTGAAGTTTGTATCTTGTGCCACTTGAGCTGTACTTCTTTGTCAAATGGCGTCAAGATACAGTGCTGTTTTTTTGTTTGTTTGAAATGATTTTTTCTCTCTGTTCTTTTATAAATTCAGCTCAAGCCTTTGTTTTTTGTTAATTTCCATTTGTTTTCTCACGTTGCTGTGTGTGTATGTAGGAGTCACAGATCTGTCAGGTATTGTATGGTCCACATTTGCTGTGTGCTCTTTTGAATTCCCTGCCGCTTTAGTTCCTCATTTATGGTGCATTCACATGTATTCGAGCAGTTAGACAGCTGAAATGGACACAAAAATGAATGCATTTGTTTATATTAGTTTTGCTTCTGATTAACTTGGCTTTGAACAAGTCATGATATGCTAATTATATTTGTTTTGAGTTCATTATTCAAGCCTCAGGCACACTGATTTTATAATAAATTTTGTCTCCATTTTGACTTCCTAAGCTCATACATGCTCATGAATGCACTAACAGAGATCCCCCGATCCTGGTTCTGACCCTTGAATTACCCATCCCGTCAGTCCCTCTGTCCTGGTAACGATGTCTGTCTCAGGGTTGGTAGTGGTTGCAGTGGGCCTGTTTTGCTTCTTAACCAGTGTGCTTCTTGTTTTGGGGTTTTGACTCGTGTGTCTCCCTGGTTGCCGCTGCAGGAAAAAGCGATGTAGCTGATAGCTTTTGTTTGTCATAGATTATTTGTTTGCTCTTTTGAAAAATATGGGAAGGTAGATGCATTATGACTGAAAGCCAATCCTGTGATAGTTTCATGTGTTCACACTTAGCCATTTTAAGACATGTAGATATAAAACATTTAGCCCCAGTGTACCACCTGTAGGTCATGAAAGGATAACTTTACATTTAAAAACAACGAATAGCCTCCTTGATGCCTTCAAACCTTAAGAAGTTATAGCTTTGGACTACATGTGAATCAGCATTGATTCTGGAGGTCATTTGAATAGTTTGAGGTCTGCCATTAAGGTTAAAAGACATCTTGTAGCACAAAATAAACATAATTCAATTATGTATAGATAAACAGTTTTCTAAAATCTGTGCTATAGTTGTATGAAGATCTCATATTTCTTCAAAGCATGAAAACAAGACGGTTGGCTGAGGTTTTACTCAGCACATACATTTTTCTTGTATGTATTTGTTCACGATTATGGACAAATGCTTAGATGTGGTGACTGGAAGCTCATGTACCATTCAAAGGTACATCATAAACAATGCAATTTGTGAAAGACAGTGATCTTGTGACATTGTTCTATGATTTCTTAATTGTAGGACCAGAGCAGAGCTGGAACATGAAGCACTTATTGATGGTAACCTCGCGACGGAAGCGAACATAATTATTCTTGATACTCTGGAGATCATTGTACAGGTATGCCAATCAACAGCACTTTCAACATTTATGCATACAAAATGCAAACATGCATGAGTGTCGAAAATAAGTTATTTAGTCTAGCACCCAACCACACAGAAACCAGACATACCCTTATAACAACTACATATGTTTCCCTCCTTCTCCAGACGGTATCAGTGACAGAGTCGAAGGAGAGTATCCTCGGCGGGGTGCTGAAGGTGTTGCTCCACAGCATGGCCTGCAACCAGAGCGCCCTCTACCTCCAGCATTGTTTTGCCACACAGAGGGCGCTGGTGTCTAAGGTTGGACTACTGGCATTTATTAAGGGACTTCATTTCAGGTCATGCTTTCTATTTCTTCCAGGACTTCATACTTGTCTTGTGTTAATTTGAGTGTATTTCTCTCTGCCTGTGTAGTTTCCTGAACTGCTTTTCGAGGAGGAAACAGAGCAGTGTGCTGACCTCTGTTTGCGATTGTTGAGGAGCTGCAGCAGCAGCATAGGCACCATCAGGGCCCACGCCAGTGCCTCCCTCTACCTCCTCATGAGACAAAACTTTGAGATCGGCAATGTGAGTACAATCAGAAGAAAAAAGGAAGTTTTACAACCCAAAATTGTTCTGTGATTAGTTCGAATGGCATCATTTGTTCATGAACCTGAGATGATGGGCTATAAATGTTCTCTGCTATGTATCAGTGGTGACACTTAAATGTACAGTTGCTACCTTAGCACACATGCCTCCAGAACTGATAGAACCACATATATTAAGAAACCTTGTAAAGCAATGTGCTTTGAAAGCCCGTCTTATTAAGAGAACGGATTGTTCAAAATGTAGTACTTTAAAATTACATTTGAAAAAATGGAATCAGTTATTATGAGGAACTAAATTACTGCTGAATGGCCAACTCTCAGCGGTATTGTTGAATTTATCTATTCCTGTTTGTCTTTCTTTGACATCACCCAATTTAGTACAAAACCAAACACTTCAATCACCCATCCAATTTAGGCCCAAAAAACACTGATTGCATAATTTCCTTTGTTACCATACAGGCAGACTCACACAGACCTTTTTAAAAATCTGCTCTTCAAGCGCTTCCTCCGCTGTTCATGTCTGTCAAGTAGAAGCTAGTAGCCTTGACAAATGATGTTTGCTCAAACCTTCTTCTCTTTGCTGTCGCACTTTCAGAACTTTGCAAGAGTGAAAATGCAAGTGACCATGTCTCTGTCTTCGCTGGTGGGAACATCTCAGAATTTTAATGAGGAGTTTCTGCGTCGGTCTCTAAAGACCATCCTCACCTACGCAGAGGAAGACCTGGAGCTGAGAGAGACCACGTTTCCCGACCAGGTACTGATTTATCTATTAGATTGTTTAGTTTCATCATCACAGTGTGTGACTGACTGACAACTTATTATTTATAATGGCTTGTATATACTTAACTGACTCTATGTCTGTAAGGATTGAGGAAGCAGCAACTCAAGGTCGCCATTCTTTATTTTCCAGGTCCAGGACCTTGTGTTTAACCTCCACATGATCCTGTCTGACACAGTCAAGATGAAGGAGCACCAAGAAGACCCTGAGATGCTGATAGATCTCATGTACAGGTACAGAAAACACCTTTTCCATTGCCTACAAATTTGTTTCTGCACTGTGATCATTATCAACTAGTTGTTTGTCTCCTTTCCCATGTGTGATGTGCCTCTGCTCATCTCCAGGATTGCAAAGGGTTACCAGACATCACCAGACCTGCGGCTGACGTGGCTTCAGAACATGGCTGGAAAACACTCAGAGAGGAACAACCACGCCGAGGCTGCTCAGTGTCTAGTGCACAGCGCTGCTCTGGTCGCCGAGTATCTGAGCATGCTGGAGGACCGCAAGTATCTACCTGTAGGCTGCGTCACCTTTCAGGTAAGGACGGCACTGGATACTTGTAATGTGTTTGTCTTTTTGGCAAAAGAGATGTCTGCTGATGTGCGCTCATGTATTGTTTTTTTCTTGTATTTGTGTATGTACACAGAATATTTCCTCCAATGTGCTGGAGGAATCTGCAGTCTCTGATGATGTCGTGTCACCAGATGAGGAAGGCATTTGCTCAGGGAAATACTTCACAGAGATCGGACTTGTGGGACTCCTGGAGCAGGCTGCTGCCTCTTTCTCCATGGTAAGAGGTGGAGGAAAGTTAAGGATTCTGGAGCAAATGGCTTCCTCTTTCTGTTACTGAAAAAATGAAGGCATTTTACGAACTTTTTAATATAATTTAAAGACATAATGTTAGGAATAGGAGTATGTTAGGGTATAAGAATTACACTCAGTAGTAATATGATTTTATAAACATTATTATAGTCATCCCAGATCTTAGTCAGATGCCTGTATAACTTTTCCAGTGATCCTGATTTGAACTTAAAGTCTCTGAAAGTCTTTAACTTGAGGCTACAGTGTCTGTATTTTTGGATGACTGATTTCACCATATTAACATTTGTCTCCATCTCCCTTCTAGGCGGGCATGTATGAGGCGGTAAATGAAGTGTACAAGGTACTGATCCCTATTCATGAAGCCAACAGGGATGCAAAGAAGCTAGCCACCATACATGGTAAACTACAGGAAGCCTTTGGCAAAATTGTGCATCAGGTAAACACACACGTGGTGTAGATCTGTTCTTCCACACAGGGCTCCAGTAGCTTGAGGTGTGAAACAGACACTAGATTTATACATGAACCAAAAGCAAAAAGTATTCTTTCTTCCTTCAGTGTAACCCAGATTTGATTTTTTTTTTTTTTTTCAAATTTTCCAGTTCTCTAGTTATGAAATGATCACCTCTGGGTTACACCAGGTTATATATGATTTATTTTCCTTGGGTCCTTTATAAATTCAGTAATATGTATGGAGAATAGCATGTTCATCTGTTCACTAATAGTCAATATAAACACCTCAGAAACTCACTGACACAGTCACATGAATGTTTTACACGGGTGTACTTTTGTCACATAAACAATGTTTGCACATTTACTGGACAGCTTAGAGGTTTCTTCCAGCAGGATTTTATTAAAGAAAAATGGGACAAAACCAAGGTTGCACAACAAGGATCAAAGTTTTTCACTTACAGTGCTGCAGAAAAATTAGCGCTCTTTAGTCTTGACACAATTAACAGTAACAGCACCTAACACAAATGTAGTCATGTTGCCTAGCCTTCACACAGACACAGCTTTGCATGGTTTTATAATTTGGCATTTTAATTCCAGTCAATTTTTTAATACTTTGTCAGATACCTTGCATGCTTTATTATATATGTGACGTATGAAACAGAATGCATGAAGTGTATGAAGAGGCTCCAGCTGTCCAGTTTTTTTTGCCAGTTGTGTGACTCATAATGATGATGTCAAGTTACAGTCTGGGCAAGGTTACAGTCTGGTGTGCAGAGCAGCTGCTCTGACAGAGCCAAAACTTTTTGTGTTTGATTCATTCACAGAAAGTGTTTGTTTTTATGTCAGAGGTCAGTTGCTCTGATCTCCAGGTCGACAGGTAGTAACCTGGGTTAGTTTCCAGGAGTCCATTTTCCTTACTGTGACATCACAGTGTGTGCATATGCCACACTGTGTGTGGGGTGTGTGTGTGTTGTCGTTCACTTGTCCTGTATTCTCTTTGTCACACAGAGTACTGGCTGGGAGGTAGGTGGTTAAACGGTTCCTGCTTGGCCCTGCTCATGTTTATTTTTTTTTCTTTTTGTGTCGTTTTTATTTACTCTCATCTTTTTATTTGCTAGCCGTGGGCATTCAGGTGCTCTCTTTGCTTTGTTTTATACATCCAATCCATTAACATCTGCAGACAATGTCCACTGTCTGCCCCCGCTGGGGACACTTGCTGTATAAGCAGCAGCACCTTCACCATATTCCTCTCTCCTCCCTCCTCTTAATGTGCAAGAGGAACCTGTTTTTATAATGTGACAGTGTTGGCAGGCTGTGCATGGGAGCCAGAGTGTGTGACACTAATGACAAAAGTCTCAGTGAATGCATCACCTGCACAATCCGCTCTCTCCCTGTTCTCATCTTCTGTCTGTCTGACAGTGTGTCAGTCAGAACACACTCGTTGACCATTTGCTGTCCCACTTCATTTTCATCTTCATCTTCATCTCATCTTCAACCACAGGGCTCGATTTCAGTTCACAGTTTTCACTCGATGGGTATCGGTTAGCCTCCCTGCTCTAGCCATTGGTCATTTCTTTCCTCACACCATCAAATGAGCCTTTTAAAACACAAGGTTTTGCAGACTTGCATTGGGGCGAAGCTAGAACCAAATTCCTGAGGCAGTCAGGTTTTTTTCTAAGAGGGTTCAACTCAAAGTAATCTCAGGATTACTTGATTTACCCCTTTTTGATTTCCATTGGTTCGCATTCTTGCCCTTTCTTTTAATAGTTAAAACTAAATCGACCCCTGATAATTTAATTCATCCATTCTGTTAACAGTATTAACCTCTGAGTTCTCATGATTTGTTGCATGACGGAGCACTCCGTGTTTCTTTTGGAAATGCACTGAGAGTGCATGTTGTGCTTTTGGAGGTGGTGGATCTTTGTTTCCTCACTAGTCTTTCGTTTTTCTTTGTTAACTGTCTGCCTTTGCATGGTCTTGATCCTCCACAATAAGTTTATGTTCTTTCTCAAAATCATTGGAGGTGTTTTTGCTGTTGTGTGTTAGTTTGTGTTGTTTTTTAAATTCTCTGGAGGAACCCAATCCTCATTAAAATTTGTTCTGTTTTCTCCTTTTTGATTTCCCTGGTTGCCGACCCTTCATTCCCACTTTACTTAATTGTGTCTTGTGGTAAGTTTCTTAGTTTTCAGGGCCTCTTAAAATTCTGTTTACATTTCTTTTTGAATCAGCAGTTGCAGCAGGGATACAAGATGGTTTTGTGTGTGTTTTTTAAGACTTGCTGTAAACTTGCATATACCAACAGGGTTTATTTAAAAATCTTTTATTAGTGGCCATATGCCAACCTTGAAACTAATGCACAGCTTCTCCCTCACCTGTTATACACACACATATACATGTGTTCGCTCACTTACACTTGTATCAGACCTGCTTTAAATGTCACTTAAAGTACGTACTTTAATTTGAAATGGCTTTCTGAATGGTCTGTGCAGAATAACATTTAATGGCCTTTCTCCATTCACTGAATGTAAATACTTCCTTAGATATTACAGGATGGTTGGGTTCAGGTTCAGTTTGCAGAACAAAAATAATCACTACTTCTGTATATCAGAGACTCTTTTCTCTGGGTTTAATTTTTTGTCTCTCTGCTGCTTTGATCTCTGAGTTTAGACTGTTTTCTTCAAAACACACAAATAGAAATTATATGCATAAAGGATGTGCATAACGAGAAGGCCGGAGTTAAAGTTTATCATTTTCAATTTATGGAATATTACACTAATTTAAGAGTATCTGTGATACTTGTTAATGATGCGTGAATATTCTGCTGGCTGAGCGTTTTAAAAGGTTTCTTGTTGACCTTTTGTCCTCTTTGGCCTGTTAACAGGAGGTGAAACACTGCACCTGTCTGTCCTCTGTGTATTGTATTCAGCTGTAAAACAAGCACATAAAAACTGGAACATGTACCATTGATGCAAATTTTTGGGACTGTGGTTACCATTGACTAAATGTGTGGATATTAATCCTGACGTTGATGATCTCTCGGCTGCTTTCTATATCACATATGTATAATGTATAGACTGGAAAAACAATGGACATTAGGCACACATTTTAGAGGCTATTTAAACTGATTTTACTTAAAATATGTTGCATGTGTGTATATATATTCGCTATATAATTGAGTGTCGTGCAGATAATGAAACTCACCGTTGCCTTTTTCGTGGTCATCTCTCTGAATGAACTACAACCTTTTCTCCCCTCCTTCACCCCTGTGAACGGCACAGTCACAACTGGAGCTGAAGTCTGTTGGTTGGATTTCCCATTTATGTATAAAGCGGAAAAGAAAAAGTGCCATTATTGTGATATTTTAGGGTTTGCACTGAATATGCCTTGCTAGTTAAAAATCTATGCCTTAAATGAATTATTTTCTTCCTCAGCACTAACATTTATATTCCTCTGCTGGCAGGATGGAAAGCGGATGTTTGGTACGTACTTCAGAGTCGGATTTTACGGTTCCAAATTTGGCGACTTAGATGAGCAGGAGTTTGTATACAAAGAGCCAGCCATCACGAAGCTGGCAGAAATCTCTCACAGGCTAGAGGTAAATACCGCCATGTAGGCTCTAGATTTTGTTACAATAACCTGATCACTAAATGGATTTGAACTAACAAGGCTCTCTCATGTCTTTCCTCCCAGGGTTTCTATGGCGAGCGATTTGGAGAGGACCAGGTAGAAGTCATTAAAGACTCCAACCCAGTGGACAAGTGCAAGTTGGACCCCAATAAGGTCAGTGTTGTACAAAATGTGTATCCTTACATCTTTGGATAAGTAAAAGGCAGGGGAGCAGTTTGTGGAAAGCTTTTATTTTAAGCTTTAAGTCCATCTTTAGCATCCATTCTTAACAGAAGGAAAACAATCTAAAAACCGAACCAATTTATTTCTGCAGGCCTTCATCCAGATCACGTACGTGGAGCCGTACTTTGACACATATGAGATGAAGGACCGCATCACGTACTTTGACAAGAACTACAACCTGAGACGTTTCGTCTATTGCACCCCGTTCACTCTGGATGGGCGAGCCCACGGGGACCTGCACGAACAGTTCAAACGCAAAACCATCCTCACCACCTCCCACGCTTTCCCTTACATCAAAACACGCATCAACATCATCCACAAAGAGGAGGTGAGTGCAGAGTTTACAACACGTTCAGATGAAGCGGTCTTTCCTCTTACTTTTGCTGTGTGTCCGGGTGAATAAAACTGCTTGTCTCTTTGTCACTTCTCAGATCATATCCACACCCATCGAGGTGGCAATAGAGGACATGCAGAAGAAGACTCAGGAGCTTGCCTTCGCCACCCACCAGGACCCTGCTGATGCAAAGATGCTGCAGATGGTCCTGCAGGGATCAGTAGGCACAACTGTCAACCAGGTAAAGTTTTAAAACGTCAGATATATTTGATTAAAAAAACACAACAGAGCTCTTCATGTGCATTGGAGTACATTTAGGGAATGAAAAGCATTATTATGAGAATGTGTAGATAGATGATCCTATTATCTGCACTCCTCAGGGTCCCTTGGAGGTGGCTCAGGTGTTTCTGTCAGAGATCCCCAGCGACCCAAAGCTGTACAGACACCACAATAAGCTACGTCTCTGCTTTAAAGACTTCACAAAGAGGTATGGACTGTGGGTGTTGCATTTCATGGTACAACATGTTGGAAATCTGTTGGACACATGATTTACCATGGATGCAATAATTATGAGATACAAATCCCTATGTGGCATGATCTGCATCTTGATATAATGAGAAAATGATGTAATTTCAGGAAATGTAAGAACATTGTGTTTATCAAAGTTATATGATGAGTCAAAAAGCTGCTGTTTCACCGCTTGGTTGAAATTGAATATATAGATAAAAACATTAACGCAACCAAATCCCCCAATGAGCCTGGAGTAAAGCAGAAATTCTCCATCTACAGAAGCAAGTGTTTTTGGCATCTGACTGTTTAACCCCTTTAAAAAACATACCAAGTGTACTACAGAATCTTCATGCCAGTATTTGATGGACTTCTCTGCCGAAGGTGTGAAGATGCCCTACGTAAGAACAAGAGCCTGATCGGTCCGGACCAGAAGGAGTACCAGAGGGAGCTGGAGAGGAATTACCACCGGCTGAAGGAGGCACTGCAGCCCCTCATCAACAGAAAGATCCCTCAGCTTTATAAACCTGTGCTGCAGGTCAACTCACACAGGTAGGACTGAACAGGTCCACTTTATTAGAGAGAGAGAGAGTGTGTGTGTGTGTGTGGAGAGAGAGAGAGCAAGTGTGAGAGTAGATGATGTGTTATGAATGTTAAATTCTTTTTTTTTTTGCTTCTGTAAAAATCATGCAGCAAACGGACAGCTTGACAAGGTAGTTTGGGACTTTCAGACTATATTTTGTGAGTCTCTGTGTCTTCTCTTTGTATTATGGCCGGTTTCCACTGGTCACTCAATTTCTGCAAAACGAGGAAGGTTTTAGAGTTGTATTCAAGAAAAGCCAGAAAAACTATTTAGGGAACATTCGCCACTAACAGAATTTCAGATTTCGGCGTAACATTCGATACAATCTTTATGACTTGTTTCTTGTTTTGTTTTGCATGTGTGGAAACCAAGTGTGGTCAAAATTAGTATTACAAAACAAACATTTAGAAAATTGAGCCTGACAAGAGAAAATGTTCTCGGTTTCACACATAAATGTTTTTATTCCTCCATCTTCAGATGGGGAAAAAAAATTAAGGAACTTAAAATAAAGGCAATATAAGTTATCCTGGTAATTTAGATCTGACTTAAAAATTGCATGTAAGTATCGCTACTTTTGACAACTTCATTATAGAATTATTCTGAGATTTTACTACATTTATGAATAGATGACAAGTCTAATATTGTTCATACACTTAAAAAAAACAACCTGAGAATATCAACAATGAATCCTATTTAGCTGATGTGTGTTCAACCTTTTTATAGCATGTCATGTGACAGTTTTTATCAGGATCACAATGGGAACCCGACGATTGCCATTTACATCAGTCATCAAGGCTGAGGGGATTTTAAACTTTGGTTTCACAGATCTAGATTAAAAAAATACACTTGGGCTATGATGAAGTGTCCAATAACTAACAGTCAGATTTCTTTTTTAAAAAAAAAGAAATCTTGCTCGTGGGAATAGCAAGCCTGTGAAGAAAATAATAGCCACAGATCAGATGATCTTTCAGTCTGTGGAAATCAATTCATGTTTGTTTTTGCTTGTTTTCCAGAGATTCCTTCAGCAGGATGAGTCTTCGCAAGCTTGACATTTGAAGATGAAGAGAACACAGGCACACACACACAAACACACACACATAACAGAAATTGCAATATTAATTTATTGAGTGTAAATAGGAGTGTCTTCAAAGTTGGTCAGTGTTTGGGAGGGTGTGCTAAAAGAAAGGCTAAACATGTTGCAGCTTGGTACGTCATTCCAGTGTCTTAAGTTGTTTACAGACAAACTGTTACACAATCAGAGGGACGAACAAGTGGATCTTAAAGATTAAAAGATACCTTGGCATTTAGGATTTTTCTTTGCTGGCCGTATGTTACACAAGGGAACAAGTCTTCTTTCTTATGCAACCATTTAAAAAGCTACTAATGTTAGTCTTCACAGAATCTGCTGGATGTAAAAAAAAAAAAAAGAAAAAAGCCACTGAAAATGAAGAATGCTCTGAGATCCCTTTATCAGCTACTCATAGTGCCAAAAGTTTTCCAGCAGAAAAGGTACAATTTTAAAAGTCAAGGTGTCTATTTAATTATGTACTGTGTCAAAAATCTGTATTCAATTTCATGTGTGCACTTTTTTTATTACGGTGTAGCAATGCATTTTACAACTTGAAAGTTTATGTAATTCAAAACGGGGGGGAAGAAAAACAATGAAAACATGCAAAAAATGGTACCATTATTTATCATGATGCTTTATTATCATTTTTAGTTGGAAGAATGTTTTAAAGTCAAGGTACTTTGAACATCCTTGTATAATTTTATGTAGTTTTGTTTTGTTTATTTTAAATATTTTACTAAATAAATATTTTAATGTTCACTGAGTGTATGCTGGTAGTCTTGTTTTTATTTAGGATAAATGTTATGTTGGAGACAACAGATGAGTAGGATGTGAGTAAGAAAGTATGAAAAGGGTAAGCAGTGAGAACGTAAAGGTAAAAACTTTATTGCATAAAGTATGAACTTACCAACATTAATATATTTTCAGCTGGAATGAGGTACAGTTTAAAGAAGACAACAGAGTTATTGGGGCTGTTCTTAGATCTGTGAGCACTTTGGAAACCTTGCCCTGGTGTATACGATTTATGTGAAATAACTGAAGATGGCCCATTGTGGATAATAACTCAGAAGCACTGCTGAATAACTGAATCGAAGCCCTGAAACCATGATTGGACCTTAAGCACTCTGCTGCAGAACCTGAGACACTGTCACCCTTACTGAATTCTTTAAACTACAAACACTTGATACCTGATGAACATATTTTTTACCTGCAGCGCTGTGATAATTAAACCTCTGAACATGCACTCTCATCAAAAGGAAATCATCTGAGTGATGGCAGGAACACATTGACAAGCATAGAACAGGTTCTGAGGGCAGAACCTTGATTTTGTGTTAACCTTGAAATATAGTTGCTGGGATTTTAATTCAATTTATTTCAGTTTTCTGGAACAATGACCATACCTGGACTGATATTTGTAAAAAGTAAGCAAAATAGGATGTTGATTTAACTAAAGTCAAAGCATTTCGTTTTGCGATGCTCTTTGCTACAGATCACACATAATTATTACAAACTGCCAACCCTTGAATTATGTAGCTATGAAGAAGACAAGCAGTCGGATCAGACGGCTGAGATTGGTTGCACTTATGACTATTAAACCTTCGAACCAATTCTTCAGAAAAAGTGGAGGTAGGTTTCACTGAGAAGGGATTTGCTCTCCTCAATCCTCCTCACTGAATGAAGGAACAAACGCTTTAAAAACAGATTTAGATTTTCACATTAAAATTTTTAAAACATTTTATGAACAGTGCAACATCTTATAAAAACCTGATACTTTACTGAAGAAATATAAATTGTAAATGTTTCTGATATCTGAGTGAGAACACCTATAGTCTTAACAAAACCAAAAAAATATAGACAAGCTTATGTGTATACATTTAGGTGCTGAACATTTTAGTCTGTTTTATGTAAAAAGTCCAAATGAGTTGGTGGATGGGTTTCCTGCATCAACTCCATCAATTTCAGACTTCAGAATTACAAAACCACAGAAAATGCTAAAACTTGAGAACACGGAACCAGTGCAAAGATCGGAGAAGATATGGGAAGTGGGCAAATGCTTTTTTTCAAAACTACAGAGAATACTGCAGAAAGGAAAATGCAGCGTATTCTCTCTAACCTCATAAGCATATTCTACATGCTGTAGGGAAGGATTTTTTTTTTTTTATTTGGCTCCAATTTTGGCTTTTGGATGATGAATCTAATCCAAATACATACAGCACCAACACTATCCTTTAAATGGACATTGGATTATAGAAAAATAATCAGCTAGTAGGAAAGACATTTTGCATTTTCACTCATTTTAGTTCAAAAGTGCTTTTCCAATTTGTAAAAAGGAAGGAAACAAAATCATAACAGAGAAAACATCAGGACATGTTGTAGACAATGACAGAAAAAGCCAGTGTCTAAAAAAAAAACAAAAAACAAAAAAGGACAGGCCACTGTACACAGTTTACAGAGGTGACAGTCACATTAAAATAAAACAGATACAAGCTTAAGTCATCCCTGGCACGTAGACAAAACCCTATTATCTATTGTCTGCCCCGGCATAGGAGTCCATGAGACGGTTCAAACAGCTTTGGTCCCTCAGTGTGACCAGACTGTCGTAGTACAGGTTTCTGGACTAAAAACTCTCCTCAGTTCAACATATGGCAGCCACAGTATTTTTGGCACTGCTTGCCGTCTTGCAAAACAAAACTTTCCCCTCCCCGAGCACTCAGCTGCCAAAACGCCTAACCAGCACAACCCTGAGTCAACAGCGGCCCTTGTGTTCATGTTAGTGTCCACGTTCAGGCATCCTCCTGTAGAACAGCAGGTAAGGTGTCGATGAGGAGCACGTCTCAGGAGAGCAGGCTCGCAGGAAATCTTCTTCCTCAAACAAACGCACCTCTGAGTCATCAAACAGCAGCCATTTGCCCTCATATTCAAGGAGGCTGTTCAAAGCCTGCTGCTCTGTGGCCTCCACCTCCCCACAGGAAGTCATCGATCCCTCCTCTCCTACTCCAGGCTCCTTTTTAAGTCCCGCTTCATTATTGTGGCCCAGGCTGTTGACGGTCTTTCTCCGTTTGGATCCCTCTGCTGATCCATTGTTGGCGGTTTTCTCTGCATGTGTGCCGCTGCTGTTGCCAAGGTCATAACTAGACAAACTCCTCTGGCCGCCCAAGAGTCCGACCCCACCCTCTGACAGCTTCTTGCCTGCTTTGCTACTAATCAAACTTGCACCTCTCCTTGCATTCAGGCTGAACGACACCTCTCCGTCATCGTAGTCCAGTGCTTCGTCTTTCACCCGTGTGCCCTCTTTACTTTCCTTCTCCTCTCGATGCTCCTCCTCTGATTCTTTTCTGTCCCGCAGCCAGAGCTGCGTATCTTTCAGATCTGACATGCGGACATAGGCGGTGTAGTGGCCGCTGCTGATGGTGACGCCGCTGTGCATGACCACGGCG
Source organism: Diplodus puntazzo (assembly GCA_963678695.2). Lineage (NCBI taxonomy): Eukaryota > Metazoa > Chordata > Actinopteri > Spariformes > Sparidae > Diplodus > Diplodus puntazzo. The sequence continues at coordinate 24,876,423 of OZ023163.1, forward strand.
AACAGCTGATAGTTTTGACCCTTCACAGACGAGGGCTGGGTGCACCACTCCTCCAGAGACAAGGTCAAAGGTGTCTGCAGAGGGGTGTTCACTTTAGACAGACCTGCATACGGGTCCAATCTGAGAGGGGAAACAAACAGAGTTACTAGCAGTGTGCCTCACAATCATGTCACTGCATTTAGGAGGACAATTCGGAAATTAGATGAGTGCTACAGTTCCTGTGTAATACCAGACTTCATTACAGTATGACAATTATTTTCTTGTTAACAATATTAACCTTGTCTCTTGCAGCAACAGATACAAAGACCTTGGAGATGACAACTTCAAACTGCAACTTAAAATCACAGAAGCTGCAGTTACTTTAATAAAAGGTCAAATATGTCAGACAAAACAGCATTATAGTAAAGAACTGCAGTGCTGCAGAGAAGCCTGGCTTCCAAATCTCCAGATGTAAGAAAACATTTGTTGGGTACAGACTCCAAATGTCACATAATCATAAGTCTAATAGCTTTCTTAGTGAAAATTTATATTTTGATGCAAAAATAATCATTCCCACTAATTGGGAATCATATCTTTATATCTGTCAAATAATACAATCCCTATTTCTGTGTAAACTGGTCAAAAAATGATGCATCTGCTGTATTCTTACAAGAGTAAGACAGAGCAGATAAACTACAGAATCACTGAGCTGATTTTAAATTCAAATAAACTGACAAATACTTCCATACTTTGTCATCTACATAATAGTACTGCAGGACAGAAAACTGACTGAAATGGACTGCACAGCTCAGCAGTAAATGTGTAGCAAATTCATCGACTCACTCTAAACTGTTGGCAGAGAAGCGCTTCAGGTGGATGGTGATCACTTCAGGAGTTTTGTCAAACAGGAGACTTCTCTCAGCCTCTGTGTAATGATGACAGGTCTCACAGAAATATTTGTCCTCCCCGACGATGCGCTCCACTGAAGCAAACTGGCCGATGGCCCATGTCAGCGTCTTCAGCTCTGGTTTAGGATCAGGAGAGACTGGGAAGACAGAAGATACAAGTTATGAAATGAACAAGTGTTTTTTTGTTTTTTTAATCTGCATTGTGGTCTGGAAGAAAGAGTAAGGGTGTACACGTTCACAACATGACGACTTCTTTGTGAACTGGATGCAAAGAGTAGTAAAAATCCTCACCCTCAGAGAGGTCGTCTGGGCTGCTGGGTTGGTCATCGAGCACCGGGACACTGATGTCCTGGAAGTCTTCTCTCCTCTCTGTGAAGCTCTCACACTCCAGACAGCGAGTCCTCAGAACCAGTTGGCCCTGGAACAAGTGCTCCATCAGGTCTAGGCCCAGTGAATCTAACAGAAACACAGAGAGACAGGGCTGAGTGATCTGTCAGTTTATGTCAGCAGTCAAGTATGAAGTACTGATGCCATCAGATTTCCCCTGGCAGAGGTTAAACTCAGCAACCGGGAATCAGTCATCTTTCCAGACTTTATGTTCTACTCTTTTTACAATATACAAATAGTTTGAAAGCTGCCTTTAAAATAAAATAACCCATTAAGAGACACATTTGAAAAGGCAAGGAGGACCCATAGATGATGAAAGTTCAGTTTCTCTACTCAGTTCACAAGTAGTAAGAGAGATTATTTGTATCATTTGATGCACATCCCTTGTTACTTTCCTCTTTGTGTTATCATAGGGTCCGTGCAGCTTTTGGAATGTAAAATTCAAGCACTTTTCCAACACTTTCAAGGTATGTAAACCAAACATTTTTCCACAGCCTGTACCATCACATCTAAATGTTAATGGTAAAGAAAATTACAAAAAAATAAAGTGTAATGGAATTACTTTACAGCAGCAGCAAGCAATGTATGTAGTCCCTTGTTCATTTTACTGGCTGTTAATATTAATTTTGATTCTTTGTTTTGAAGATCATCATTTAATTGTTGCTAATTTCAACACTAGGGGACAACAAACACTTATGATGACTTGATTGTTTCATTATAAATTTGATAAAATACAATAAAGTACCATTTGAGGTTCAAGTGATTATGGAGATGAAACACCAGGTAATGTTTCAAATCACGCATTTTTTTTATTTATTCAAGCATCCTCTTAACCTCAAAACAGAAATTAAACATTTACAAAACTTTGGAGACTTTTTATGAACCCTGTAATATTCTCCTACCTTGAGGTTTCATTGCCTTCTTGTCTTCAGTCGTGTTTTGTGGTGCTCTCTCCTCATTGGTCTTCTCATTCTGACTCTGATCATCAGTCAGCTCGTTCTCCTGCTCCGGTTTGTTTTGGTTCTTCACAGTCATGCAGCTGATCTTCCCCACGCTGCGGAACTTAGAGAAAATGCTCGGTTGTTTCCCAGAAGGCCTTAGCCAGCTCAGTTTGGCCTTCTTCTTTCTTTTCCCATCTGCTTTAGATGCCTTCTCACCTTTCCCCTCACTGTCACTCTCTGCTTCATCCTCCTTGTGTTGTTTCTTCATCCCTTCATCCTCTGCCTCCTCCTCTTTGTTTTGGGTGTTATCTACTGTGATTTCACTGGAGGACCTCCTTTTGGAGCGAGTCAGGGGTTTATTTCTCGTTTCTTCCTCTGCATTAGATTTCTTGGACTTCACAGATTTTGGCTTCTTTTTGGCGTTTCCCACTTCAGTGTCGCTCTTCCTCTTGCCGCCGACTTGGCCGTCCTCCTCGTTGGGAGTTTTGGATTCTGCTACAGAGCTGCTGGAACCCACATGGACTCCATTCTCCATTTTAACTTCCATGACATTGTTGTCGTCCCTCTTCAACTTCTGCTCCTTCTTGATGGTGTCACAAGCCTCTTGGATATATCCCAGGATGCACTGCAGCACCTCCTGGGCATCATGCTGAAGATAGCCTTCATACATGGGGTTCAGCTGCCTGCAACACACAAAGAAGTAAACATAATATTTAATGCTGATGATGCATCAGCTAGAAATTTTGGGAACATTTCAGTTTTTAACTCTCAATCAAAAATTAAATACGTAATTTTAATATGGCCGTTTGGGTTTTACATCTTAAAATGGGCATTGGGTCTAAGTTTTTGCTTTTTTTTTAATAGACAACATTTAATTAAATTAATCAAATCCAATTCTAAAAAAACAAAAACAGAAGGTGGTTCCAGAAGATGACATTGTGCTTCATACACTAATACAAAGAGATTATCACTTTTCTTTAAAGAGGTCATATTATGCTTTTGGGATTTTTTTTTGCCTTTCCTATATAATGTAGCATTTTTGTGCATGTAAAAAGTCTGCAAAGTGAAAAAGCCCCAAGTCCACGCCAAACAGTATTTCCCTCTCGCATAGGAAACACTGCTGCCTGAAACGCCTGGTTTGGAGTCGAGCCTTTACTTCTGTAACTTATGTGTGTCACTTACACTACCTTGCTCGGCGTTACCCGCCCTACTCTGCCTTTGATTAGCTACATCCTGCCCGTTAAGAAATGTGCATGTGGAACTCTCATCAAAGATTAAACACAGTTGAAATATCTCACTCTGAGCTTAAACGGAGCGTTTGAGACACAGTCGCCCTTTTTAGATAGAAAAGGCGGCACATTTGCTCCAAGGTAAGGGCGGCAATGTGCTTTCTAAAACCGAGGCGTAATATTCCTCCTTTTCCAAAAGCCGCCTCTGAGGTAGGCGTAAACGTGACGTGAAGCTCGAGGTTTGGCTGCGAACAGTGACATAGAATTTGTCTTCAAAATAAGAGCTTTACATTGTACCCCCATTGGAGTTAAGAACTGGGTTCTTAGCGGGGGCTTTTAATTTGAAAGTAGCGACCGTTCTTGCTTGCCGACACAACAACAAGCTAACACAACCAAACAGCTGCAGAGACCCAGGAGACACTAGCATCTCCTGGATCTCAGCGGCTGTCTAGTTGCTCATCGTAATGTCCGCGGATGAAATGATGGACTGACTGCTGTGATCAGCTATTTCCTGGTTTTAAAACTCCTCGGTTGTGGGTTGCACAGCAGTGCAGGTCATTGACACCTCCGCCCATCTCACCCACGGGCCGGCACATTTCCGCCTCGGTTTTAGATAGCAGTCGAGGCGGAAATAAGTGTACCCTGCTAAATAAGTTGCCGGCCTCTGTCTAAAACCGCAGACCGAGCCGCCAAAAGGATTGGCGGCTTGGTGCACTGTCTAAAAACGGCTAGTGTTAAAAGGGGTGCTGCAATAATGCACTGTCAGAATTTTTTTTTTGGGGGGGGGGGAATTTAAGTATGTAACCATATTCTATGAGGAACCCAAAATAAAAGTATGAACCTGAAAATGTGCATAATATGACCTCTAACAGAAAACGTAATACTTTTTCCTACATCCCTCATTAATTTGGCCACAGCCATTTCAAAATAAGCACATCATTACCTGAGTGTGTGTAGTAATTTACGAGGCGGTGTGGCGAGTTCTCCTTCACTGAAGCTCTCGGGGCTCAGCAGGAAGTCAGACTGCAGCTGCTCCACTGATGTTATCAGACTGTTGAAGCTCCCAAGGAGCTCGATTTGAGGCGGTGCATCCTCAGATATAACTTCTGACTGCTGAGAATGTGGATGCAGCAATAAAATACAGTATAAGTAAGAAATAAGGTCAAATAACCAAAACACAGTTTGAATACACTATACTGTACAGTAGCCCTAAAAAGGAAATGTAAATTGAATACAAGATTTGCACCAACCTCATCGCTTTCATCAGTTTCATCCTTTGGTTTATCTTTTCTTTTAGAGAAGTTGTACAGTTTCTTTATGCCTTCTCTGAGCCCTGGGCAGTAGTACAGCACCTGAGGTAGCAGACAGGTATCAACATTAGTTATCATTGACTTTTTCAGAAGCAATATGTCGGCACAGAAAACTCAAAAAAGCTTTCCAAGTAAAGCTTTCTGGCAGGATGTCACTTCTTTTGGCCTCAGAAAACACACAAGTGACCCACTTACAAAGAACCAAACAGTCACTTAAAAAATGTTGACGACTGTCTGTTTTACAGTTGCACCAGCCAAAGTATGTATTAGTATTAAGTATTAAGGCCTTGCGTAATTATACCGATATTTACATCACATTTTTGTCAATACTTCCAAGTAATATATAACAATAAATCATAGGTAATGTCATTCATTTATCATTAAACATGATGGTACTGCATCTGCATAGGCAGTCAAAAATGGATGGACTTAAAAAAATAGCCATTTACAACTAATCCAAATATAAATGTTACATAAGGTCAACGGTCTGAAATAGTAGTACTCAGGATTTCCAACAACATATTCTATGTCTTTATTCCAAACGAAATAAAATATGACCCCATGGCTACTGACTATTTGAATAGCTGTTACAGAGACAATCATTGAAGTGCCTTGATGCCAATAAACAACAAGTGCCAGTCTGTCTCTTTCTCTTTACATCAAAACACAGTCAATACAGATAAACCAGTGATATGATTTGATCTGAACTGTCAAGAGGACACAGAATGCTGTGGAGAAGTCTCTTAGTTACAGGTTTTATCTGTTCTACATCAGCCACAGAAGACACTGTTCTGTATATTGGGCCAAACAGTGTTTCTGTCTACAGTGAATGTTCAACAATATTCTTAGTGAAAGGGAGAGTGATTTTGTTTCCTACAGAATTATTTCCCTCAGGTTTCTTTATAATCTTTCATGCAAGAAAAGGTCTGTGTCATGGCTTTGTATGTAATGACTTGTTATATAATATGACACACTGGAAAATAAAGTTACATCCATTAAGAAGGTCTGTGGCCGGGTCGTAATTTATCAGTGTAACAAATATATAACGTTAATGCTATGAAAAAAAGATCAGCAGAGATGGATGCAGAAATAAACACAAGTGTTTTTTTTTTTTTTTTTATTATTGACAAACAGCTGTTAAAGATGTGTACCCATCCTGTCTATGGTGATGACCCACCTGTAAGACACTGTTCAAGTAGCAGGTGTTGCCCAAGTTGTTGAGGCCCACAAATGGCACCAAGCTCTCCCTCTTCTCACATGACAGGAGGAGGCCAGGTGAGGCTGGACATGGAGAAGGACCAGGGACCTCCTGATCACAGCCGCTGAACAGTGAGGAGGAAAGCAGAGTTTCAAATAAGTAAAAATCTAAACATCAGTTAGGTTTGATTCTTGCAGTTTTAGTAGTGCTGGGCAGCCCTGAAAAAAAACAAACATGACTGATTGTCTAGTTTGTGTTTACAGTGTGGTCAGAATCATGAACTTTGAAAGCTGAATAAACCTGAGTTTTACCCGTGACTTGAGAGTTGTCAAAAATGTTCTTATGAATTAGAAGATTCTTTGATAATCTGCTTTCAGTAGCATAGACAATTATCCAAGCAAAAATAAAGATTATTTTCAAACCAAATACCACAATATAAGGCTTTTCCATCTACATATAAATTACTCTGACCTCACACAGCTTTAAAAAAATACATAAATTGTATGAATAACATTTTGTTTACTGGATGAGAACTTCCTAAAACATGCCAGCCAGGCACCACATTCCTTGACAAGGATGAATCACACATTGACAGCACCGACCCACCTTGCCTCAGGCTCCACTGGTTCAACAGTTTTGGGTTCATCCGCCTGTGGTTCAGAGAAATCCAAAGCCCTTTTGGTCTCTTTCTTCTGGAGGAACTTCAGAGAGAGTTTACTCTTCTTGATGGGGCTCCCAAGCGCCGCCACCACATTCTCACCCTGCAGGCCTGGCATCTTTTTCTGGTACCCGGAGGGCGACTTTTTCTACTGAGATGCAACAGCGCACCTCACTGGAAAGACATGGAAATGGAATTACATTTCAGCGGGCGCCATCAAGAGTTTAACGTGGCCGAAAGAAACTACGCACCAAGTCAATACAGCGTTGCTATGGAAGGGTAGCAAACGTGGCTAGATTAAGTTAATGTAGACAGATCTGGTTTATTGAATCCAACCCAGTAACCGACTGAACGACGTATTATGTAACATGTTAGCTGGCTATAGCTAATTCAAGCCAGTGGTGCTTCTCTTGTTTTCATTCCCCCCCTCGACTTCTGAAGAAGCGCCGTTTACGTTAGCGACCGTTAACTTGTTTTAGCGTTAGCAGGCAGCTCCGGGTCAGCAAACAACACGCAGTGAACTGGTGCCGAGCACTTTGCAGACAACACAACGACAAAACTGGGTCAAAACGGTGCGGTGAAGAAGTGGGAGGAGAGAACAGGCAGCACGCCGTTTCTAACAGTTCACTTACAGAAAAAAGCAATAAACTAATCCACAGTACTGTTTAAGCGTTGTTGCCCTTACCTGAGTGAGTCATTCCAAGTCGAAGTTTAATTTATTTCACAGAATATCCACTCTGAGAGCCATTTACAGAGTATATGGCGGTTCAGACGGTGCGGCAGAAGTTGGCGCTTTTTCCTGCTCGAAGACCCACTGGCTGCTTCACCGCCGGACAAACATCGGCACGACGTCTAAACTTCCGCCCAAAATCTCCGAACAACCGCCCCCCCCCCCGATATTAAACGTGTTTCAGACGCATACATAAAGGGTGAACGTGTGTAAATTTTTGTAAAATCATATTACCAAAACGACTTACATTCCAGACGTCAGGCTTATATTAAGTCCCCTATTTAGTTTAGGCCCCTCTGCTCGGTTTCAGAAGCCATTTCTGTAGTCTCTTGTAAACACCGACAGTGGATGTTTGGATTCTTCTTTCAAAATAAAATTGGAAACCTTTGTAGAGACTGTAAACTGACGTTTTGCTGAGAACTTTTTGGTTGTTTTTTTTAAGATTTTGACCAGCATATGTTGTGTTTTGGTGCTGGTCTATGCTGTTTTTTCCAGCAGGGCAATCACTTTCACAGCAGACAAGAGAGACAAGATTTTCATTCACTTTTACATGTAAACTGATTTCAATGTAAATTTAAGACATTTGACTGGGAACCAGTCATTTGTGCAATTATAACCTTCATTAACAGTGGTGTGTGTTTTCTATTTGGAATATCATTCATGCACAAATAACAAAAAAGTCACCCAATGGCTCTTTGAACTTCTTACCCCCTTACAGCATCACCTGACCTATTATCTCCCCCCTCTGTGTCATGTTTGGTCTGCCCCCTTCTAATAAAAAATTAAATAAAGCCCGGGACAGGGCATTTTTCCTGTAGCAGCTTCTCACCTCTGGTATAACAAGAGTTAAATACAGCTGGTATTGACCTTTTGAATTATGGATTGAATTATTATTAGTTTTTTTTATCTTGCTGTATTTCTTAAACATTTGCTATGAAAATAGACCTATATGTTTTTTTATGCCTCTATTTCTATCTTGCCTTACAATGCAGATATGTGTCTATGCGTGTGTGTATAGTGGCCGCTAATTCAACACATTTCATTTGACTTTTATTGCATATGCAATAAAATGCACATGCATATATGCACCCATATCCCAATATCCCAAACTGATTTTGAGTAGTTTATATTATGAAGCACTTTGGTGCAAAACCTGTTTGCTATAAATTAAATAAACCTGAAACTTGAACCAGCTACCCATATTCGACCTCTGGGCTTCTCAACTTTTATTTTGAAAGTTGGTACACGGGTGTACAGTTGTATTTACTCCTACTTGACAAGCGGAACTTAACCTAGTTCCGCTAAAATGAGCTATATATATATGAATAAACTATGTTAAGAAGATTCGTGTTCGAGAGTTTGCTGGTCAGTAAACTTTAAAAATGCAATTCATAAACATAAATACTAGATATAAAACAGCTCTTCACCGTTAGCGGTTCAAGCGGAAGTTGCCTGCAGTGTCTACCTGTAGCCGGCAGGGGGCGACATTGTTCATGTAAATAGAGGCAGAAGTGTCCAGCATCATTCTCACTTCCACTGGAGCATCTCCTCATCTGACAGTCAGCAGAGGCTACCCTTCCACCAGTTTAACGGTAAGATACTATTTACGATTTGTTACGTTTCTGCCGGAATAGATAAAGCGAATTATGTGCGTGAGCAGCCTATTTGGTCTGTGTTCCGGCACATTTGTATCGGTTGTAGTGTGTTGATTTTAACAGGGCTGCACAGTGTTGTTGCTGGCGTACGTTTTTAACCGATCGAGGAGAGGAACGCAGCATCTGAATGCAGCGCAAAAATAAGAAATGACAGGTGTGTCGTCTCGTTGCACACAGTAAACAAGTATGAGCATTCAGTGCAATGGTACGTATGCGGGACGAACCGCTGCTGCTGCTGCTGCAGAGTAGCTGCTTGTTCAGCAGCAAAGATGTACCGATGGACATGAGCTACTGAGCCCCAGATTCCAGAATCCACTCTATTTATTTTCTGGCTTGGTGATCAGGTATTGTTGCAGTAAGGATGCTGACAGTAGTGGATGGGAGTAGTTTGGAGGCACTGTACTTCGTGTGGGGCTGTAGCCCTCCCAGCTGTGGTAGTGATGGAGCTGCAGCATGCACCACCACCGTCCTCAGAATATGTTATCTTTGCAATCTCCCGTTCTGGATTTGCCCCACCAGTATATTTCTTCAATAAATGAATTTACCAGAATGCCATAGCTCATTTAGATTGGGCTGATGTTATCTACAAACCCCACATATGATGTTTAATCACTGCCTAATGAAGTAGATTTCATTATAGATGTACTAACCAGCAGGTGATTTATCCAGATTTAATGAGGAGGGCTGGTGGGGAGATGCCATGTCCCCTCACATGCCAGCTAAAGCCTAACCAGGAGATGCAGTATGAAGAGGGATTACTGTGTGTCTCTCTTCCCTCGTCACCTTCTGATAATATCGCTCTCTCAAGGGGAGAATTATTGCCATCAGATCCTGAAACCCATGTCCTAAGCTATATACTACACAGTGAAATCAACACAGGGCCTTGTTTACACACAGGATGCAACAGGATTGTCACACTGACACTGAAGAAGGTCACTGGAGCAATTCAATGACGGTGGACATTTATTCCCCCTGGAAATCTGTTCCTTTACTTACGGGAGTCTTCACTTTCAGAAGATGTGAAAGCACTGATTAAAGGATAAGTCCGCCCAAAAATGAAAATTCAGTCATTGTGTTCTCACCCTCAATGCTGACTGTAAGTCTGTTTTGTAGACCGCAAAACATTCCTGGAGCTGTTGTTGTTTACATGCTTGTTTTAAGCCAAATATTCACTGTAGCCGTTAAGCAACAATGGTTAGCATATCTAATAATCTTTACAGCCTGTCGAGGGTTTAAATAGTGCCTTTCCAAATTACTGGGCTCAGGGCTTCCGGAGAATTGGATTACACTGGACGAGCTGTATGGAGCCATTTTTTGGTTGTTTTTGTCCCCATCTCCTTCAGTTGTTCAGGAGAATGCTCTAAAGCAGTTCTGCAGACTACAAAACTTCATCTGACTTACAGTTGACATTGACATTTATAAGATAATAACTGATTTTTCATTTTTGTGTGAATTTATCCTTTAAAAGAAAAACAACTGCCCATACTGCGATATTGCCATCTATTGGGCGACCCCACAAGAATTTAACCTCTAACCTGTGGTAGTAATGAGGACCATTCTCCATGCACCGAGCAATGGAATTGGCCTTTATCAAGGCCGGCTTTGTCCCAGGAGGCAAGGAGCTCTCATGGCCGGGGCAGCAGAGGTTGGTGGTGTGGCAGCTCAAAGCCCTGGCCCATGACATGAAAAACCCCCACCTCCGGCCTCCACCCACGTCACCACGGAGGGGAACACTGGAGAGAAAATGAAAGCATGTTGAGCGACAGGCAACGGTGCACTCCAAGAATGAGAAGCATGTCCTGAGGTCTACTTCAGTTTACCCCCCAACAACAAGCTCCTCTGTACACACATGCAAGCAACGTTTTTTTCAACCTATATCTGCTGGACAACACTATTTACCATTTAATCACTCTAATTCCTCCCATCAGTCACTCTCATGTCACTCTCTATTTGCGTTATCAGGTAATTTTTTGTGAGTATTTGACTAAAGTTGTTAGATGGAAAGATTTTCATCACTTTAATACGCGCACAAGAAATATGGACTGGTCTACTTTTTGGTTGGGACCAGTAACTTCCCAGAATCTTCACTGGTTTCCCGACAGCTGTTTAGGACCATGAAATTATATGATGTACCGTCAAGTCCTATAAAACAACAAACTGCTGTTTTTACTCTCGGGTTTTTGTCCAGATTAAACAAGAAAGCAGCTGTGTTAGTTAGTGAATTTTAGCTAGCAGTTTCCCCCTGTTTCCATTCTTTGTGCTAAGCTAAGTTAGCTGGCTGCTGGCGGCGGTAGCCTCAGACACAGATATGAGAGTGGGATCAGACTTCTCATCCCACTCTCAGAACATATTTTTTCTTTAATCATTTTACCATCCACAGCCCAAAGCAGAATGGTATTTCATTCCAAAAAGTGTTAAACATTAGAGGGCTTTTTGAGACATTTTTTCTTATTAAAAAACTGCAATGATCAAATTATTAAAAATGTTGAGACATCTTTTGTCAATCGCCTCATTAAGTAAAATCAAATGACGTCTAAATGTGAGCCGTCATCCCAGGTTACACCCTGGGTGAACACGGGAGGGATTTTTCCTCCTCCGATTGTTCCATTTGAAGGATTTTAAAGGCAAGATAAGGAAAAAGTAAAAATGGAATGGTAATGTTTTCTTCGCTCTCTCGCTCTCTTTTAATAATTGATATGTGTAGATATACGTATGTATCCCGGCTGGGGCAGGGCCTCTCTGCATGGCTTTTCTACGGTTTCCTCCACCATGAAAACACGTACATTAGGTTAAATCTCCAGTCAGAGGCCTCGACCAAGGCCCTGGCTTCGATCTGGAGTTTGTTCCCAGAGCGCTGTGCATTGGCTGTCTGCTGCTCCCTCAGGCCGCTGACCCCTAGGGATGGGTTAAAAGCAGACTTACACTTTCACCACTGAATCGGTGGCACAAAACTAAGCTTCTTCTTCTTCTTCTTCTTCTTCTTCTTCTTCTTCTTCTTCTTCTTCACCATCGTATGATCCCCTCTAGATTTACCCTGAGATCCTTTGGGGGTCCAAAGCCACAGGTGGGGAACCACTGGATCCATCAACTAATTTCCCCAGCTCTTCTATTTTAAAAAAGCTCACTGAGCATTAAACTCATCTCTTTAAGAGCTGTTTTTGCCATGAACTCTGTTATTGCTTTGCTCTGCCATCAGCTACTTTATTTATTTTCTCTGATAGCCCTGGCAGACATCTCACACAGGCTCGGTTCAGTCGGAAGAAGCTCTGTGTGTGTGTGTGTGTGTGTGTGTGTTTGTGTGTGTGTGTGTGTGGGTGTGCGTGTGTAGAAGGGGGTTAATGAGATCCTTTATGAGGGTATGCATGTGTTCACAGCCTCGCATGCATATGTGCATTTATCAGATCACATCTCAGGCGGCACCCTCTCTCTCTCTTTCTCTCTTTCCCTCTCTCTCTCTCTCTGCATACTTCAGAGCATCTGAGCGAGTCCCGGCTGATGTGTGCTGAGGAGGTGGGTGTATCCAGCCCAGCCGCTCTGATGTTAGGAAGCTGTAACTCCTCCATCCTACTCAGTCTGCTGTGCTCTCCCGTTTCACTCACACCGTCTGCCCTCCGTCATAGTATTCTCCTCTCACTCACCGCTATTCATCACCATCCAGGATACATTTGCACAAACCCACGCAGGTAGACAGAAGATCCGCTGGATTGAAGTGTGTTGGCTGATAAATGAAGATAGATGTGCGTTATTTGGAAAGAGCTTGAAAGTGGGGATCTGTGGCGGTGCTGTTGAAGCTGAAGTTCTCTCTTTACTACGTATTTTGTCCCGAAGGATAGCACTCTCACACACAGCTGCAGAGGTAAGAGGAGGAGAGACGTGATCTGAGCTTTTTGATTTTACTGTTTTTCTCTCAATATTTCCTTCTCATCTCTTTATCTTTGTCATCCTCTCCTCCCCTACTCTGTTTTCTTCAGGTACCCTCTGTCACTTATCATATTCATTCATTCTTTTTGCTGTCTCGTGCGTCACGTTTATCCTTTTAACTATTAATCCACTCCTGTCAGCTCATACATATTTCCATTTCCCTCTCTCTCTCTGTTCATTTAAATGGCATTTTTAGAACTGCATTCAGACACATGTATATACATTCCAGCCATGCTGTGATGACTCCAGTGATTTTCATCTTCCTATCTCTTTATGCTGATGTTTATCTTTTGTCGCTCCTGAGCAGTGGGATCATCTGCATCTCTGTGGTAATCAGATGCTGAAAGCATGGCGTGTACGTACATATTTGAGCACCTCTGTGCAAACACATTGAAACGGGGAATCTCTCTTTTTATTTGTATCTTTATATTTCCTCTCCTCTGCCTGTCTGTTTGTCTTTTACATCTCTGTATACCAGTTGATCCTTTCTCTGGAGAGTTTCGTTGGCCGGGCCAGGCTCAGAAAAATTCCCTTCTGGCCTGACTAATGTCTTTCAGCTGGAGTCTGACATGTGCACATATGCATACGATAACAACACACACAAACTGTTGGAAATGCTCTTAACCGAGCAATGGCTGTTGTTTAGAGCGCTCATACGTGCAACTTTTGCATGGCCGCTTCTTTTGCGATCTGCATCCATTCCCTACGCATCTTTGCCCCTCTCTAATGTCAAACCTCCATGTCTCTCTCTTTCGCCGCACTTCTACGGTCTGCATGTATTTCACAGTTAGTCTTAGTCGCAGCTCTGCTCTCCTGCCACAGAGCATTGGCTATGGTTGGTTGGCTAACCGCAGCAGCACAACATTAAAAAAGCAAAGCGTTTGTGTTACATGGGCTGTGTTTACAGGGTGTCACAGTGGGCGCGCGTCCGTGTTGCGCTGAATTCACTGACATTAAGAACTCTCCATCCACGCTCAGGTTAAAGGGCACATTGTTATTCACACACACACACAAACACGCTCCGTCCTCTCAGATTCATCTGACCCGCATTAGTGTCCCTTGCTCTGTGTGTGTGTGTGTAATGGTTTGTATGTGTGTGTGATTTCCTTGGAGGTGCAGAGAGGTGAGTCATACCGGCTCACATGCTGGTGGCTGTTGGAGGCGTTCACTGTAACGATGCCATGATTTGTGGTTTCGCAAATAGAAACTGCCTGATGGAGCTGTTTGTCTCTGAAATGTCAACTTTTCAGGAAATGAAAACAAGAAAAAGCGCCTTTTATATTAGGTTATCACCCATTAATTTCTAAGGTCATCCAGTGAGATCTGAGAATAAGAGATTGTAACCCATTAATTTGTGGTAAAATATTAGAATAAGAGAGTACATAATAAGAGTTACAAGGTTTTGCATTTTGCATCAACAACATTGAAATGATTAATTTGTTTTGAATTAAAAAGGGGATCCACTGATGACGAATGTTCGTGAGTAAGTCCATCCACCGCTTTGGTCTGGACTGAAAGATCGCAACAACTAGGATGGATTGCCATAACATTTTGAACAGATATTCATGGTCCCCATTGGATGAATCATGCTGGCTTTGGTGATCCTTTTACCTTTTGCCCAGGTTGACTTTTGTGGTTTTGTGTGACATGTTACAGTTGGATGGATTGCCATTAAATGTGGTGCATACATTCATGTTCTTTCAGGATGAATTTTCCTCCAAAATTTGTTTTGGAGGAAAGTTTTTGGTCAAAATTTGCATATTTGTATTTATCCACATCTTTGGCATTTGGTATCTTTAGCTAGTTGGTTTATGACTGTAGTCTTTGTGGTGTGTTCAAGTGCAGCATTTTGGCTGAGACACGGCGGTCCGACAGTCAGCATTCTTAGCTACTGTCTGATGCTGTTCAATGTTCAATGTTTGGTGTGTCTGGGTCCAAAGGCTCTGCCACACTCAACGTAAAACTGTCAGTTAAAGGCGTCTATGCCTGAAAAAATCTTTAAAAAAAGTAAAATTCTTGCAAAGCAGACTTAAACTAAATATAATGAATAGTGAAGCAGCCCAGTTTGGTCCTGCCGTGGAAACCAGCCCGTTAAGGACCAAGCCTTAGGTAGAACTGTAAGGGAAAGCCTCAGCAGCTTAATCTGATGGAAAGTGTATTGAAGCACAGACACTCACACACACACATGCGTGCACTCGGCCCACCCAGAATCTGTAGCCACTCCAGTGAGCATCTTGGGGTGGCTGCTCTTATACAGAGCAGAGCACAAACTTCACACCGAACAGCTAAACATGCAATGCGTGCTATATACAGAATAAACACACTACCCCAGTCATGTTTTTGGAGTTTGTGTGACGGTCACGACCAAAATTATTCTAATCTGTTATTCTAAATATAGCTGTAAGCAAAGAAACAACTCGGCACCAACCACATGGCACTTTACACAAACATTGTAGTCGTGTGAGTCTGGCGTGTCTGGAGCAGTGTGTTTTCTCACTGAGAGCTGAGATGGGCTGTGTGTGTGTGTGTGTGTGTGTGTGTGTGTGTGTGTGTGTGTGTGTGTGTGTGTGTGTGTGTGTGTGTGTGTGCGTGCGTGTGTGTTTGTGTGAAATTGGCCGGTGCCAGTCGATGCCAGTCTGTGCTCTATCTTGACTGGCCGAACGCCCGGTGCTCATGTGGTTCATATTCCTCAGACTTTCACATCCACTGACTCCTCCTGAGGCTCCTCTGAACCTGTAAATGCCTTTGTTGGCCCACACAGTGTGAGTGTGTTTATGCACAAATGTGTGTGCTAAGTTGATTTCTTAAAGAGATACAGGTGTTCAGTTTCTTACCGAACTAAATAAATCCACTTCAAAGACAAAACAAAGCTAGAAAAAGAAAGAACGTGTGAGAGCTTTAACTCTCTTCCATGTTCCATGCGGGCCGACGCAGGATGTTTTTTGTTTATTGTTTTATCTCCACGGATAGATGTTCTTTCATCGAACAAGTGAAGGAGCCCGGGCTAAGGAGCTTTAGGGCTTCTAAGCTGTGCTGTGGGAGGAAGAGGGACTCCCTAAACCCGCTCTCTGTGTCAGTCAAAAAAGCCAAAAACCCCTCGCTGAGAACACACACGGATACATAAGAGCCGGGAGTCAGCACACTCACACTCACACACACCAGCTGAGCAACACCTAGGGATGGCACTACTAATCTCATTCTCTGTTGACACACTATTCCTCAGATGTGCCATGCTTTCACAGCTCTCTCTCTCTCTCTCACATACCATGTTGGTATCCTAAAGCAAGAGGTGTATTCCTCCCTATCAGTGTCAGCAGAAGGGTGAGTTCACAGCCGGCCAGAGGTGTGTTTGTGTGTACTCTGTGCCCACAGCACATCTGTTCTGCAAACCACAGCCTCCCACAGGCTGCACAACACAGTCGTCCAAAAACAGTGGGACTTTGCAGAAGTTCAGACAAAGTGGCTCAGAGGTCCTCAGATGGTTACGTAATGTAACTTAATTCATTGGATTATCCAGTCGTATTCTAGACGTTCGGAACTCATTTATTTCAATCCTGCTACAATTTATGTTAATAGCTGTTATTTACCTCTTACAAAATGGAAAGTTTGTGGACATCATCATTTTGGCTGCCGACAGCTCATGAGCTTGTTGTGGCTGAGGTAGAACCAGCCCATTTTTCTTTCGGACAGCAGCCAGCCTGCATTGAAGTCACTGCCAAAGCAGGAGGATTTCTTTCTCTGCCCTGAAAGCACTTTTTTTTTTTTTGGTTTAAAGGAATGTCAGCATACAGCATAGTCTTAGAACAGACTGAGCAAATTTGAACTATATCAGTTCGGTTATTTGTGTTATTCAAGAACCCAGTCGCCAGAATCAGTGTTGGCAATGTACATTTCTGCGAACCACAGAGATGTGGAAACTTTGCATTTCTGTAGGTTAAATTCTCTGGTTGGGTTTAGGCACAAAAAACACTTGGTTAAAGTTAGAAAACGATTACATTTTTCCTTAAAATACCTGTTTTGGTCTCCACAAACACGTCTGGAAGTTCTCCCGAGGCCTCCATAATGATATCCAGTGGTAGATGAAACTGAACTTTGGTCACTAGCTTGGCAGCCTTCTCTGACAGCCTTCGCCTGTAACCCACATGTCATGAGACATGCTTTACAGAAATGTAAATATGGTACGTAGCCTTTGACACAAACCAATGTGAATGAATGTGTGGTTTGCAGAGATGCTAACTGGCAAAATTTCATCCTGGCGACTGGGCTGTATCCAAATGAAAACAACTGACACGCCACAGCTCAAGGACTCTCCTTATCTATCTACTAACTATTAGTGTACAGGTTAAGATTGACTTTTTGTCATTCTAGAGAGATAAACTGCTAATTTGTGGGTTCATTCCTGTATGCTTTACATTCCTGTTGCTCACAGAAGAGCTTAACAGAAGCAGCTGACTAGTGCTGATGTCATTTTCCTCCCTTCACCTGTAGCAGTAGCAGATCTGCCAGTTATCGTGTAAACCATTTGTTGTATTTTTAGATGTAAATGAGACGTCTCTATGTTTTTGCATGTTGTCTTTAATCAGGCTGGCTTAGTTGTCTTTGGCTACAGAGCAAAATATGATCCTCTTGATCAGCATCAGCCTTTTAATAGCTGGATTACAAAGCTTTTAAAGTCGACGTATAACCAAAGGTTGGGGCAATCTGACGATTATTTCACTGGGACTTATTTTGAAGGTGTACACAATCTAATTTTCATGAAAATCATATTGGTTGCAATATTTAATGCCCTTTTTACTTCATTGACTATCAGATCTGCACTATGTGAACAGACCAATAGACTTATGTGGCCAATTAGATGAATTTCTTGACCTGGCAAGAAACTGAGTGTGTTGTATCTCTTGAAAAGCCACAGTGGAGCTCTGCAAGTGAGTTCATTTGTGGCTGGTTAGGACTTTCTGCAGGCAGAGGCTACCAGTGAATAAGACCCCATATTAATTAGTGTTATTGCAACTAATGACACGCAAAATGTGATTTCATTGTGCGCAATTTGATTTATTCAACATTAATGAGGAAGAAACAGATAGATCTTCCTAATCAAAATCATCCAGAAAAGTCCATCAGCTACGGATTCTTCAAAACATTTGTCCTGTTTTTCTGTAGTGAATGAGGACATGATGTGGGTAACATCTGTCTCTGTGTTTTTGTTGGAAGATCGTGCTCTTGTGTCCAAGTGAGATCAGAAAGTGTTTCCAACTTTTTTATTCAATTTGATGAATGGCATGCAGTGACCACCTGGAAGATTAACAGCATTAACAGTATATCTGGCACTTTCTTGCGAGATATACTGTACCTTTGGTCTTTGAAAACAGTTGGTTAGGATGTGCATAGTTTTGCATTGTTATTGAGCCTAGCAATAATGTGTGAGTGTTTCTGTGGAATTTCCATGGTGGATGCTTGAGTGGGTGGGTCTGGCTGAACAAGGGTCACTGAGGTGAGCTGCAGGCCACCGCTGAGTGGAACTGCGGAGATCAGAGGAACAATACAAGCCGTAAGAGTTTCCCTTGTTCTCTGGCCTCTGGTGAGGCTGGGGACACCAGCCTGGTGTTTGCTTTCTAGCAAACCCTTACATTTTTTGAAGACTTAAATAGTGTGTTTGCATGTTTAGGCCATTAACTATTAACTGTGTATATTTCACAATACTGCCGAGAATTTTCCGAAGCAAGTTTTTTTAATGGAGCAATTACTCATCTTGATCATTGCCTTGTAATTGCATCATAATGCTGTTACCAGTAGCAACTGTTGTGAACATGTCCTTGTGAAAAGGTCAACAGAAAGAAAAAATGAATATTGAAATCACTAAAGCACTTACTGTTGACAGCAAACTCTGAAAGTTCAGAAAGAGTTTTTCGAAAATGAGCTAAAAAAACCCCATTTCAAAACATTTCCAAAAATGCCTCACCACGGTAGCGTGACTAACTATTCACATGAAGAGATTCTCTACATAATGCTCTTTTTATTTCTAACTACCTAAGACCATATTGGTTTATAATCAGTGAGCTAACACATGTTGAACCCTGGCTGAGCCCTTAAAGGATAAGGGACAGGATGCCATTTCCAGGTGACAGTCATGATGTATACAGCCAGGTTTACAGGTAACATTTAAAACGAGATGCTGCACTGCAGCTCAGGAATACAGTTCAACAACCGGACATTTCTTGAGGAGCAACGCTAAAGAACAATGGCTGGGTCCATCCTTGCATTGTTTCCCTCCGTTGTATCCCCACCACTGCTCCTTTAATGGGTTCCTGGCATTGACAGGCAGGAAAAAACAGAGACTGTCGTGAGAGGAGTCAAGAGCGTAGAGGCCAACATGTGACTTCCTTAATGGAACCTTCATCGTCAGCTTCTGTGTTGTAATTGGCTGGCTGCAGGAGGCAGGAACTTCCTGCCTGAGTGTTGTTGGAAGTGGAACCACTCCCTGCGACAATCGAAGACTTACTGAGTGTGTGCATGCATGTGTGAACATTTGTAAGAAAAGTATGTGTTCTGAGCCTGAAACAACCTTTGGCTTTCTGAGTTTCTATTTGAATATTAAAGATATATGTGGGCGTGCAAATATATTGAATGTGGACACAGTGGGATGTTCTTCTTCTGAAGGTTGTGGGAGTGTTGGCTTCTATGCAGACTACTTGAGTTGCACTTCTAAACTCAGATATGACATGCTTTACACCCTTAAACATATTGTATATCTGATTCACTTTCATTGCATCACACAGTCTGCAAATAAGGAAGTCTATCAATGCTCACTCTATCAGCTGTGATGTTATCCCTTCCGGTCCGCTTATGCTCCAATCCATTGCATGTCAGAAGTCAATAGTTCAGAACTCATATTGCCAACTTCCAATCTGAATGAGTCCTAATGTACAACACGAATCAGCAAACTGATTGCACGTCTTTGAACTTCACAAGTATGGGTGCCTCTTAGCAGTCAACTAAAACACTTGTTAATGAGAAGAGAACCCTACCACTCTATTTGAGAGCTGCGCCTTGTCGTGCAGGCCGTATTGAAAGTACAGGGGGAGGTTGCAACCATGAGTACTAACGTCAAGTGTGTTTAGGTTGGAAAACATTTGCTTGGTGGATCTGGCCCAAGTTTCTGACTTGGAAATAGGACTTAAATAACCATTAACTGCACTTTTCCGTGTCAGAGGTCGGTCCTTTCACCAATAGTCTGCAAACACTGCTGGCCCTTCATCTGCCAGTCAGCGTTACCAGTCGTACTTTGACCTCAGCATCCACCTGCAGGGACTGATTTCAAGTTTTCCCAAGAAGTTTGGTATCAACACTCATGTTCTCCAACCTGTTGCGCTGTATTCTTACGAGGGCTTGACAGGACCAGAGCCAAGACCCCTATCGTCAACCCAATCAATTAGAAGCCTGTTCCATGTGAACTCGCTGACTCAATTTGACAAAAGCACATACACACCTACATACATACTCTGTGACAGTGGTCTATTTACATTGCCTCCGACTGCTTATGCTACAGCGTGAGTGACAAGTAGAGATTGTGGGTAAACCACAACTATGTGAGAGTACGGAGTATTGTCATGGTCACTGTGGCTGCTGGCCAACAGTCTGACATCTTAGGGCTCTAACGGTTATATCAAACCAAGGCAGTGGTTTTGTGTTGAAAGTAGATCACAGGTTTCTTTTTGGCTCCTCACATATGGAATGCCGTCTTCCCTTCAGACTAGTCACAATGTTAGCACTGTATTTCTTAAACTTCAGAGGTTGACACCCTTCCACAGATTGACCAAAAGTAAAAGAACAGCGGAGATATTAAGTTTGAAAAGATTAGTCTATTAATAGATTAGTTGATCACGACAAAATTAGTCAGGATCAGTGAAGGAACTGTTTTGATAATTCATCAAATTTTAAGTTACTTGTCAAGCAAAATGCCAGTTTTTTGATAGTGACAGCATCTCGAAGATCACGAAGATTTGCTGCTTTTTCTCTTTTTACATCGGCGTATCGTACATATCTTTGGGTTTTGGATGGTTGGATGGACAAAAACCTTTAGACACTAAACTTTGGGCTCTTAGGGTGATGAGGTTGGCATCAGACGTTGTCCAAACTTGAATTCTGACTACAGTTAACCAAATGTCAACCTTTAACAGCGTTGGCAGCCAGCTGTGAACACAACACACTCACACACACACACATGCACACACAGACACAGACACACACACACACACACACACACTGAACAGAGTAACAGAATCGACTCTGTCAGCACTCCAACCAAAATCATCCGGTGGCAGAGCTGCAGTGCCAGCAGACTTGTGTTTCCTATCGGCAAGAAGAGATACAGCAGAAAAAGTGTAGAACTGCAGATGTAGACATATCGACGCATGTGTGTCTTTTTGCATAGTGTGTGTGTGTTTGTGTGTGTGTGTGTGTGTATGTGTGTGTGTGTGTGTGTGTGTGTGTGTGTGTGTGTGTGTGTGTGTGTGTGTGTGTGTGCGTGTGTGTGTGTGTGTGTGTGCGCGTGTGCATGTGAGATTCATATTTAAAATGTTATACCCGGGAACTTGTAATGACTTGTGAGCTGCTTCTCTTCTAAAAAAATATTTTTCATCCTCTCAGAATATATTTAGGCTCTTACGCCATTATCTCAAAGTAATTTGCGATAGTGTGAGCTGCTG
Source organism: Diplodus puntazzo (assembly GCA_963678695.2). Classification (NCBI taxonomy): domain Eukaryota; kingdom Metazoa; phylum Chordata; class Actinopteri; order Spariformes; family Sparidae; genus Diplodus; species Diplodus puntazzo. The sequence goes on from OZ023163.1 coordinate 24,898,044, forward strand.
GTGTTGTAGAGTCTGCTATATTTATTCCTCCTGTGTGCGCTGATTTTAAACAGTTTATGCATCCAAATTGTATTTAAGTGTTGCTCCAATCTGGTGTGCTTGTTTGTGGGCCTCTGTGCACCTGTGAGTGCTGAGCCATGTTTTTTGTCTCTTACTCCAAAAGCCCACAACCTCATTCCCAGGACAACCTGAACACATGCTTTCTCTCTCCGACAACGCATTCTTTCTAATGAAAGTTTTATGTCTCCCATCTGCAAGCCAAAGAGAAAACCTGCTTTACGCCGTGCTCTCTCTTCTCCATCCTCTCTCTTTCTCACAAACACTCGCACACATAACACACGTGCCTCTGTTGTTTGTAAGGTAGTCATTGCTTTCCCAGAGGTTAAAGCACACACATTTGAGGTGATGGAAGTAAAGTGGAGCACAAGAGAAGCAGAGATGAAATAAGGATAGAAAAGGGAGAAGAGCGAGCAGATTTTTTCACCGTAGGAAAGTGCGTTTCTGTGTGCGAGTGTGTGTGTGTGTGTGTGTGCACGATGCTCGTTTGATGTTCTTCCCATCTTTCAAACTAACTGTGGTGAGATTGCCTGCACTAATGGGTTGCATGAAGCTCAGGAATGTAGATCAACAGATGAATGCCTCGCTGCTGCATATGACTGCCCGTGTGCTTGTGGCGTGAGCGAGAGAAACCACACTGCACGAGTATGCAGTCTTAGACACGGCACACTTGCTTGTAACCTACCAGGTTACGAGCGGTCCAAGGTGCGCCAGGGTGTGTGTTTCTCGTGTGAGTTGCAAAGTGTTTGGCCTCAGTGGAGCTGCTGGCTGACTGGGATTTAATGAGGCCTGAACCCTGTCTGCTCCTTCACCTGCGAGTGTGTGTTTGCACATTTCAGTTTCTCACAGCTTCTTGTTGGAGCTGCTAAAACACTCGTTTCTCAACAGGGACCAGGCGGACGCTTCTGCGTCTCAGAGTGTTTGCCAGTGTTTTCTATTGCTATGGACATACACAGTCGTGGTCAGGACTGTTCCCAGTGCTGATTGTTTAGTAAGCGAATGTGGGAGCCAACAAATGCAAGACTACCAGACTCGGTTGAGTTTTGGTCATATTATGTAGCAACAAAAATATGCTTAAGAAGTAAGATTGCGTAATACTGGATTTAGCTGATATCTGATATTTCGATGCTTCCAACTCTTTTTGTGTGGTTCCAGATGCTGATTGTGATACATGCACATGTGTTTTTTCACGTGATTCCAGAGAACATCAACTTTCTCTTCTGATGGAGTTAACAAATCATTATGCCCTCTTTTATTGTGATGTCCCACTGGCAGATGCATACGCACAATGCATTTCAGTGTACAGTTTCACTGTTGAAAATCAGACCACTACTAAGTCAGCGGTTCAGGTGAGCACACGTAATTACAGCCTCATCCCATCAGTCTGTTTATTTCAGGCCAATGTGATATTTCATTTTAATGCCTTTATCGGCTGATACTGATGATGTGCCTGATGTTAAGCATGCTGTGCATCTCTATTAAAGGATGAGCTCACCAAAAAAATGTAATTCAATCATCATGTACTCAACTCCATCGGACGACCAGCCCAGTCGCCAGGATACAATTTTAGCAACTTTAGCAAGCGACCAAAACAGGCAATTTTTTTTGTGGGAAGTTGGACCACCTGAGTGTGGTTACCAAAACAGGTGTTTCAAGTCAAACCGTGAACTCCACCTGACTTTCCATCATCATAGGGATGAGGAAATAATGACTAATTATTTTTGGGTGAACTTTAACAAGCAAAAACTGGCAAAAAAAAGTAAGACCATTAGAACATTTCCATAGTCCAGGTGCATCAATAAAAAGGTTTGTTGAATACACTTTTAAGCATAAATGTCTCTCTGTGGACACAATTAATGATTGATTGATTTTATGTGCTTTCAGACATAAAGGCAGTGTGACATTAGCTCACAAACTGGGTTTTGCTGGGAACTGCCAATAGGATCCAAATGTAAGTAAAAAGGCAGTTTTATGAAGGGTAACACTTTTATTTGGTGACAGGCGGGCAGGATCAGGCAAACAAACACAGCAGAATTGGCAGGCAGAACAGACACAGCTGGCAGGTATCAGGTAGGTAAGAGGCTGGCAAAGAAACAGAAATCGCTCAAAATCACATTAGGCAAATTAGACTGGCAACGCCTGACAAGCAAAAACCATAAAGTAACTGTGCCCTAATTCAAGAGCTGCTTCCGTTGAAGTGTGCATTTCAAGAATTGATACGTTCGATTGGATTTACAAGGTTGTGTGCTACCATGCCAATTCAAGTGGCCTCTGATGCATTCCTTGTAGACTTCAGTATCCCCGAATCCACTGTGAGTTCTCTGAAGGAGGCAGCCCCCTTGCTATCACTACTTGGTACTCAGCTACAGAGACTCTGGAACGAGAGTCAGAGATATAAGAGGAGGGAGAGAGAGGAGGCGCAGGTGTCACCGTGACACAATCACACTAGATTGCAGCACTTGAACTGGCACACCCACCATGAATGACTCCAATCAGCGGGATCCTATCATCAGGGAGGTCTCTTCCGACCGTCAATCAAGGCCCACTGTTCGAAGCAATTCTTCTTCTTGTAATCCGGCTCCTCAGCTGACATATTCATGTCACGAAACTGGCTTTGAAATGTTTTTTTTCTTTTCTTCTACAGTACAACAAATCGATGAAAAGGGGGATGAATTGTGTACTTAGAGATTATAGTGAATGAGATTATGGATTAGGGAGTGCGAGGTACTATTTTAAGACACACAGTTATGTGACAGAAATAGTTCATGCTGGATATTGAGATATATCAGTGTTACCATGTGTGACTTGGTCCATAATATTTCATTTACTTTGAGATGATTCACTCTTATATTCATTTCTGTCCTGTGCAGCAAACCACAAGAAGGTGGAAACTTGATGGTTCTTTACATTTCTACCTTGCATTTCATTTTTATTTTGTGATTGAATTTTTGTATTCATAGGACTGCTTGGAGAGATGACAGGAAATATGAAGAGAGAGGGGGGATGGCACGCAGCAGGGGGCCGCATGTTGGACTCGAGCCCTGGGCCGCTGCAGTGAGGACAGGGCCTCTGTTCATGTGCTGGTGCTCTACCGATTGAGCTACTGGGGTGCTGCCTTCGGGTTAGGATTAGGCACACAGATACTAGAATTGGAAAAAGATCATGTTTTTGCTGAAATACCTGATTCTCCTGGCCACAAAGACGGCTGGAAAGGTGAATGGTTGTCTCGGACTGTGCCGCTACTGTTTATCCTATTGTGATGCTTCCTTTTGGAATTTATAACTTGTACTATACAAGTTATGTTTTTTTTATCCTAACCAACACTGGCACCACATTATTATAGCTTTGTCCTCAATTTCTTGGGTTGAAGCTGCCACAGCACATTTAGCACAGATCTTTACTGGTTTAAAATCCATTTTTGGAGCTTTTTCTTGGATTTTTCAAGCGAGAGTCGGTCAGTGGCAGTATGATACATGAGAATGGTGGCTCAAGGAGATGGTAAGCTATTTTGGTGAATCATGAGAAAAACTTGATGTCATCAGATTATAAAAAAGACTTCTTAGAGTTGCCCTTTGTTGCATGTTAGAGAGAATTGTAAACGTGTTCATACTTTTTTCATTCATGACCTTTTCTTGACGTGCCTCACATGTAGAGCCTGGAAATTCTGACCGGTGGACTACAATTCAAAATATCTCCTGACAAATTATACAAAAACTGTGCCAAACCAAACTTCTACAGTACGGCCATCCTATCTACTTCTATCTTCGCCTGGCCCCTGCAGCTCCAGAAGTTGCTGACACGGTGCCATTATCTCCCTGTTCTCCCCGGTAACTAAAATCCACAGACTGCTCCCCATGTCAGCCAATCAGATAACAGATAGCCTCTGATTTCGAGGCAATGCTGCATGCCTTTCATCCTGCTGCTCGAAAGCATTTTGCTAGACAGACAGGATCTCGGGAAGTGTTTACTGTAGTAGTGTAGACAGCATCTCAGGAATGGGCATAATGAGGAAGAGGACATGGAAAGAAAAAAAAGGGATGATCTTGTGGATGAAGAAATGAATGAAGGGAGGCAGAAAGGTGTGAGGTCGGGAGAGGAATAGATGTAAGCAGGCAGACTGGAGATACATTGAAACCAAGGACTGAGTATTACTGGAGGGGGGAGGGATTATGAGAGCAGAGACGAATGCTCTTTCAGCTCACCTCTCTCATGTCAGCCATAGGGAGCCCTGGTTGAGAGACGTAGACGGAATCAAAGAATGAATAACTGTGAGAGGGAGAGGGAGAGAGAATGTCAGCGAAGCATTCCAGAGGCCACGTTTTCCCCCACTATCTGTCTTTCCGCCGGTATGTCTGCCTCCCAATCAGATATTTCTATCAGTCAGCAGTGGGTTCCTGAAACACTGAGGCATCTCTTTTTGCATCGGCAAATCAGATGCAGAGAGGCGGAGGATGGGAAGGAGGGAGAAGGAAACATTTGAGGGCAGAAAAAAACCAAGAGGGTAAGGCAGATGAGACAAGGCAGCAGCGATGGGTGAGGTGGGAGCGAGTGAGAGAGCAGAATCTGCACCCCTGATATATTTGGCATCTTAAATGAGGCTTTCGGTAGCACTGACACACTCACTATTTTGAGTATATTTCAATGCACTGCAGTCATATTTCCTTCGCAACACAGTGTCATCATGAAGCTCATCTGAGCCCAGACTGAGCCTCAGAGCAAATACCTTTCCTCACCGCTACGTGATTGTACCGCACGTTCTCAGTGGACAGAGGCGGCCTTCCTGTTCAAGTTAGCCTGCTTGGTCAGCTGTCAGTGTGTATTATTTTAACCATCGAGTGTAGTAAGTGTTGCAGAATTACAGTTGCTGACAAGTTGCAGTTTCATAGTGTATATGGATGCATAAGACAAAAACAGTCTCTCTCCACTCCCTCCCTCTTTCTTTCTTTACGTTTGTAGCCACGCTCGTTGCTTGGCCCCAGGGATGGCAAAGTTGGTTTGTTAATCATGGTCCAGACTGAATGTGTGTTTGCATGCTGTTGGAATTATCGGAAAAATGTCTTCCCGAGTGAGAAAATTCCCTCTGAAGTCAGAAAGCCTTGAAAGACGGAAAATTGTGGCACACAGGTTGCTGAGTCGACGTCGTGTGACGCCGGACGAAAGTAAAAATTGGGTTGACCCTTTGCTCTTCCGTTTCATTCAAAAATGTGTTGTTTTAACACTGAGTGATGAAATCCATGTTGACTTTTTTTTTTTTAATAATGGTGTTCTCTGGGGAAAATATTTTCTGGATGCAGGGGAATTTTTCTTCTAAGTCTATGCTGTGATCATGTAAGCATGCTGATATTAGCATGTATCTGAAGTACAGCCTCAGAGAGCAGCTAGTGTGACTGTAGACTCTTTAATCTTACTTCACAGTGGTAGCACATCAAATGTGCTGTCTGTTGAACGCTGGCATTTCTTTGTCTTTGTTGGCTCTGTGCTCCAGCATGATAATCATTTCAGATTGTGTTAACATTCATGTTTGGGTGAATGTTGCTGGACTGTCCAAAAATTGATGAAAATGTCTACAAGGCCTTCTCTTTAAACCTCCATCAAGACCGAAATCAGCCATCATTCCTTTTCAGCGAGCTGACAATAGAGCCAAAATGAGTGAAAGACAGCCGGCACTGTTTGTTGAACCTACCAAATGAATAACTGAAATAAAACAATTCTAATGTCTGCACCGTTAGGACTGAGTACATCACACTTTGTTCCTGCTGTGCGGTCATGCCTCCTCCCAGTAGAGTGCTAAAGCCAACGCATGCTTTGCCAGGCCACATCATGGCACAAACACCAACCACCGGTGACCCACTGACGCTTTGTTTTTCTGTGTCAGGATGCCACCGCTGTGCATTGTATGCAGCTGACTAAGCCGCTTCAGACCTCTCTATGCAATGCTGCAATTTGGCCACGACCCAGAGCCCCAGATTTGTCCTAAACCATTTCAGTTAGGACGGTCATGCCAACTGTGGTTTGATGTGGAGGGAAATTATAGCCTGACTAACAAACCCAATTTGTCAACGCAGGACTGAGCAGATGGGTGGTGTTTAGTATGTCCATTTGGTCCAGCCCTGTTGTGTCTTTATCAGATTGTCTCACTGTTTTGCACACACTTATCTGGCGTTTGATCGTAGGTGGCCATCTGTTTGTTTACTGTGCAAAGATGCAGGCTTTCTAGGCAGCCTGCACTTCTGTGTCTTTTATCCTGCAGTAGATTTATGTATTGTCTGAATAAGGTGTGCGTGTGCTGCATGTGTGTGTTTCATCTCTCTTCTTTAGTGATGCTGAAAACACAGTTCTCTCCCTCATCCTCCCTCTGAGATTTAAAACCTACACACACACACACACACACACACACACACACACGCATGCACAGATGGATGCAGAGTGGTCTGCAGAATAAAAAAGATTTTCTATCTCTTCCTGGCTCTTAGGTTATTTTTATCCTGAATGCTTGTAAGCTATGTATCTTCCTTTTTACAGTACGTACCTCTGTCCCTCAGTGACTTCTCTTTTCACCTCTCTTCCTTTCAGATCTTTCTCTCCTCTCTCTCTCTCTCTCTCTGCTCCCTCCCTCTTTATAGCCATCCATTCATCGTGGCTGAGTGAGAGTGAGGCTAGCAGGGAAGAGATGAAAGACGCCAGAATGGGGTTTTCATTATAGACACACACACAATCCTCCTAATGTAGTGTGTGTGTGTGTGTGTGTGTGTGTGTGTGTGTGTATAACTGAATGCACCTAAATTAATTTATGGGTTTTTCTTGCATTCTGAAGGTGTTTTCGCATGTTCCGACTGATGAAACTCTGAAATTGAAAGGATTAACGTGCTTTGGGTTGAAGAATTTCTAAATGTGTAACATGCGTCATTCATCAGATTTAGAGCCAATTATGTGTTTGTGTGTGTACGAGTGCGCGTGCCTTAAAGATAACCAGGATAAGTCTGTTACCAAGAAACCATGACAGTGCATTTTAGAATATGTGTGTGTGTGAGTACGTGTGCATCTCTGTTTATGGGTGGGTAGGTTTACATGAATATTACTGGATGTAAGAGCATTAACACATTTTGCAAGTCTTTGTTCACTCACTCCCTCTCTTTCTTTCTCTGACAAGCACAAACACATGAAGGCTCAATTTCATTTCCAATTTTGAAGCGTACCCATCATTTTCAAGTGCCTCTTTGCCCCTCGAAACAGAGTTACTAGGAGTAATGGATAAAATCTAAGAGGGGCAACCTTTCAAGACCTCATATGTCATCAGTTGTCAGTGGTGGCATTTATGTAAACAGATGCGACTGGACATTTAGACGATGCTGTCCTCGGTTGTGGTGATTTATCCTGCGTAACTGTCGCGATCCTTGTATCATCACAATACTGTTTACCATTTATCTGATCAAGAAAGAAAAGCGTGGATGCTCGCAATTCATTCACAGCTTCACGCCATCAATCAAGCCATCAAATAAATAAAGAGCAATACTTTACAGCCCAGCCACTAGTGCTGCTTTATAGGCTAACAGAAGCAGAATCTTTGCTACTAGCCTGCCAGTCTCTACTGATATGAGACAGGTGGTACCAAGAGCAGCATCTTTGCTGCTGGACTTTTGTCAAATTTTGTGTGTCATATGCCTTCAAATGAGGTGGAATAAAACATTGAAATACATAAAAATGTGAGAGCAACACCATGCCCCTTGGCATAAATGCACAAAACAAAGGGGTAAGGCTAAATTGTAGGGGCAAGGGGTATTTTGGGATTGGAACAAAGACTATGCTTGCTAGTTAGGCCTTTGCATCAGGGCTGCTAACAAATATTTTCAGTATTGATAAATCTTTCTTTTATTTTTCTGATTCAAGTCTATAAACTGCCAAAAATGTGTGAAAAATTCTCATCACTCAATTTCTCAGAGCCCACGTTTTGTTTTGTCAAGCCAGCTGTCCAAAGTCCCAAGATATTCAGTCTGTGATGATATGTAACAGAAAAAGTAGCAGCCTGGAACCACAGGAAGTTTGGTATGTTTGTTACTAGACTAATTGATAAGTACCATAAATTGCAAATCAGCAAATCACCACATAATGACAAAAAAACGTAATGCTACTTTTCTACTGTGTAAATGTAAATGCATTGCCGCAATTAATTCGCCTGGTCAATGAGAAAATCCTTTCAGCGGTGTCGGGAAATTGAATGAATTGTCGGTGGATTGAGTACGGCGCTGCTGAGTGGGGGCCCGACGTCTCCACGCCGCAGCCCGGTTGACTCTTGACATACAGCTTTGTGGGGGTGTTTAACATGGTGGTGAATGGGAAGAGGATAAGCTGACAGGCAGAAAGAGCCCCCCTTTGATGGGATTAACACAGTGGCAGACAGGGACTAGTACTTTAGATTGATTAAAGTGTAATCCTGGTGGATAATCATGCCTCCTGATGTGACATGTGTGTCCAGCGCCCTTATTCAGCACAACCCCATTGCCGTCTTACGCACACAAACACACAAACACACAAACACACAAACACCGTCCTCGGCCTAATTCGTGCTCTCTCCATCTCACTCTTACTTTCCCATTTCTTATTAAGTCCTTCTATGACTATGCTTCGTGGGAAAAGGTCAAGCGGGATGTAGAAGAGATGGCGAAGATTGGAAAGGACAGTCGGCTAGTCACACAGGGAGACGCTACGCCAGGAATCACTCCCTTGTTCACTCATCACCACGTAATGAACTCGCAAGAGTTTACTCCAAAGTCAGGAGTTTTTCATTTTTCACAGTTGTGATCGTCATCATTTTGTGCGTAACTCAAATTTACACACTTGCATGAAGTAGTACACATCTTATTAAGACCTCACTTTTACGAGGCACTATGTTTTCAGGTTGTCCATCCATCTTGTTAAGGCCTTTTCTCAAGAATGCCTTGAGGGAATTTCTTCAATTTTGGCTCACACATCCAGTTGGACTCAAGGATGAACTGATTAGATACTGGTGCTCAAAGGTCAAGGTCACTGTGACCTCCCAAAAAACAGTTTTGGTCAGTACTCAACAGTTAATTTGATTATTATAACAATATTTTACGTAAATATCTAATAGAGTAAAATGATGAAGTTGTGACATGGTCAGAGGTCAAAGTTACAATGAGGCCACGATGTCCTGCAAAAAGAAAGCTTAGGAACAGCAACTTGGCTGGTGTGTGGAAGATTACAACCGCGAGGCGATAAAACAAGTTTGTGCTATTGTGTTTGTCAAGCAGATTTTGGTCACTGAAATGTAGTACACGTTAACGTCCATGGACAAACTGAATTGCCTCCAGTTTTCCATGCTTCCCTCCCAGATGGATGACTCATGGGGAAACTGGGCATGAGGGGCACTGACAGTATGAAACTGAGGTCAACTATCAGTAGTTGTTCAGGCATTATCATGATGGGGAAAAAGCTCCGTAGAGTCTCTGGTGTGATAGCCCCGAGTATGGGAACTGGCCTGCAGCCCAAAAGAGGAAGAAGGCTATTTATTTTAGATACATTTAACACTTCCATGGTCTGGATGAACTTAGCTGTAATGCATTTGTCATGTTCTGAGGGAGATTAAAATGTGATTTTGGTGAGTTTTGTGGTGAGTCTGTGGTTTAGCTTCGGGTATGGGAACAGTAACATAAGATTCCCCTCTTGTATATATACTCTGAACTGTTTATTCTGGCATTTCCAATGTGGTTTGTGCAAAAGAAAAAAAGAAAAAAGAAGAGAGAATATAAAATAGCTAATGACAAAGAACAAAGTGTGCACACTGGGAGATTTTATAGTTAATCTTCATCATTTCTCCCTGTATTTAGCTCCATCTCACCTGCTCCAGCTATATACTTCTTTCCCCTCATTCTTTTTGCTGAAGGATTTCATAATAGCAACTCAAGTGGTGACATCTTATCCTGGCAGACAAAGCGGGGACAGGAAAGGAAATCAATTTCGTGAGAATATTAGAGCCAAGATATGAGCTGATGCATGCTGGTTAGTGTCGAGATGAAGCGACAGGGATGTAGTTTGTCCTGATTGTGCCGCTATTCTGTGCTCATCCAGCAGAAAAAAGCCCTATTTGGGCCATAATACGCATGGTGGCATATGGAGCGTTGACAGCATGTGTTCTGGTGACATTATGTACCCATATGCTATTATCTTGTTGAATACAGAAAAATGAATAAGGCCCGTGAGACTTTAGCCGTCCGTCTTTTTTTTTCTTTTTGAATTTGATGAAATTCCCTTTCATCAAATTTGTTCATCACTTTTTAACGTCATCACCTTCCAGGTTTTTCTCTTGTCTCGACCTCTGGCAAATTCCCTTTCTCTCTCTGTCAGACACACCAGCCACACACATACTATAGACAGAGCTCATCTTAAGCCATCTGCACTGTACGCCTCTGGCCATCTGCTCGCTCAACCTCTTGACAGTGGTCTAAACGTTACTCTGTGTCGTCGATGGAGAGGTGAGCGGATTAAACTTTTGGACTTTGTCCCCCCCCCCCCCCCTTCACTCACAGCGCGCGGTGGTAAGAGGCTATAAAGGAACAGATGGTTTCCTCACATCAGCATCATGAAAAGCGGAGGATAGTCTGATTTGAAGGGCACTTACCACAAGGTGATTTTCAAATAAACATACAGCGCAGGGTTTTTAGGTATGCTAATCCGTTGCATCCTGTGCTATAATCACCTCAAGACTTTAAACAGCATGAGGGGGTGCAGATGGATAGCTGGATGGATGGATTGGTGGATGTGCCTGTGCCCTCCAATAGTCAAGATTAGACCGTTTTTAAAACGCGAGATTTCGATGGATGTGAGTGGCTTCTCATCTGCCCCATTTTCTCCATCAAGCAAACCTATTTTCAGTTCTGCATCATTTCAGGCGGTTGACATGTTGTTAGTCACATTCAGCTCCACCAGTTTTAGGTCTTGGGGGGAGCTTCTGCCTATATGTAAAAGTATTAGCATGTGAAAAAGTACTTTGAATCCATTTGTGGCTCAGAAGGAAGCTGCGTGTAACCTGGTAAATTACCTCCTGTGATGTCACAAGGTTGCATTGTTGGTACTAGGGAGCAGGATTTGAAAATTAGTCCACTGGTCTGCATTGCACTACCAGAACACTTTTGGACTCCTGGACAGTTAAAAACAATAATGATACAGCAGAACCAGAGATATCACCTTTTTATTCCACACATTCTTCCTCCTTTTCAGAGCCTACATTTGTCCTGGTAATTGTTACCCTGAGGCAACAAAAATTAGCCTCTAGTCTTCATGACAGTGGTGCCAACACTAATGCCACTTGGAAACACCAGGGGGCTGGGGCAGAGTTGTCTGTTTAAGTAGAAATACTGAATAATTAATAAGAAAGTATGCTTGCTTCTAATTGTTTATTTCACATCATTGTAAATTAACTACTTACGGGTTCTTTTTCATGGTTGCACACAATTATTGGAAGATGTCCCTCCGGGCTATAAGGAACTGTGATGAGCATGTTGCAGTGTTTGACATTTTTACGAGCTAAATGATTAATCAATTAATTCCTTGCTGTGCAGCTTGATTAAAATGCGTTAATGGAGTCTCACTCTGAAATGGTATTAACTAGTAGCTATTTTTGTCTATAACAGGAGGAGGATATTTGAACTCTTTATTCTTTTATTTAAATGTTTTTTAATTGCTCTCCGTCTTGTCTTGAGATTCAGTATCCCTTGTCTTCATTGTTCCCATCACTTATTCTCTTCATACAGACAAGTGTGAAGGTTCAGAAAAGACCCTCAGCCCTGTGTCCATCCCTCCCAGCTGTAGGAAGCAACCTTATTTTCACTTGGTTGCAAAGCTGTAATTTGAAAGTGACTTTTACAACTCTGGCAGGTTGACAGCCAATCCATGTATTTCCCAGGTTAGTGGTCTGGTGCCAAAGGGGAAAGAGAGAGGAACAGCATGAAGCTGTCATGGAGTTATGGCCACAGTGGTAAGAGGAGCAGCAGGGGAAAGAGAGCTGAGGCATGAAGCAGAGACAGGTTCGAGAAAAGGCCAAGTGTGCACTCCAGTCCAGGAGCTAAAATAAGAAAGGCAGGAAACAAGTACTGCTTTTTTCCATCTACTGAAGAGAGAGATGCAGTTGTGATCCTTTGAAGACAAGGGGAATCCCAGTGAGGTGACCAGCTCCCAGAAATCATCCTGTTTCCTGTTTGTCCTCCCTGAATCTTAAGATTGTGACCTTACAGCTTGCACAAACAGAAAACCATTCAGGATGCACTTCTGCGGTTATGTCTCAGCGGGAGAGAAGAGCTGTTTGAGGAAATAAGTAAAGCTCTGTCCTCCCTGAACAAATGCCACTAAGTTGCCCTTGAGCTGGGAACTTAAATCCCAGCAGCAATGATAAAACTGCCCCATGGACCAAAGATGTGGTTGCACGGGGGTACTGTCCAGTGTGGGAAACAAATCACATATGTTAAGCAAAACTCTTTCTTGTGTTATGAATGTACATTGATTTCCGTATTTGTCACTCTTTGAAACTTTGAATTACATTGAACCTATGCCATCAAAATGACCATCAGTGAGATATAAAGGGGTTGTTGTTCGCCTGAATAGTCTTGATATTTGGAAAAACAAAATATCCCAGAGCAAATGACATTAAAAATCAGGCGGCACGTGCATGAGCGGGCGCTCAGAGCCAGCACAGAGGGTTGCCTAAACACAGCCAAGTCTTCACAGACCATGGCCTGTTCTTTTCCCATCGAGCGCCTTCTGCAACTGCCTCTTTTTGGAAGTGACTTCATCAGTTTTCTCCTCGGCTGCCAGGACTATAATTTAAATGTAAAAACTACCGTTTAATTGCGCATTGTAAAAGCTGCATTTTAAGTTCAGGATACCTGCAAAGTTAAAGCAGGTACATAATGTCTCAGGCTCTCTATGTTGGCATTAGCGATTACACCAGGGATCAGCACAATGTGTTGTGCATCCACCTTTACATGTCTTTTATTAGCTCTACATTTATTTCAACTCAAGGATATCACGTTATGAAATGTTCTTCTTCACATCCAGTTTCCCACGTCTTTCATCTACATCTTTTATACTCGTCTGAACAGCCTCAAAGTGGTGTGTCTGCCTGTAGTCAGCCAACCAGCCTTTTGTTTTACAGGCCTCTCTGCTCTCTGAACAAAGTCTGTTTTTAAATTAGCTCGCTTCAGGCCAAACCATATCGTGTTCTTTTTGTTTGGATTTTCTAGCTTCATTGTGTGTGAATGTGCAGTCGACTGACCCAGTGCCCTGGTCTGACTGTGGCCTACAAGAGGGTCTTATGAAACCCATTTTCATGGTCTCTTTTATACTAAGTATACTAAGTTGGCTCAATGTGCTTAAGCAGAAGTGCCTTGAGCTGCAGTTCTCCTACTGGCCTCTAGACATTTACTTCCTGTATTTGAAGTGAAAGGGAAACCGCCATCTTCTCTTGAAAAATGCCAAAGCAATACATTTGCCTACGAGAAGTAGAGGTGCACTAGCTTGATTCACAGATGTTTTAGTCCGTTGCACTCCGAACAACTGACACAATGACATCTGGCAAGAAATCAAACAACACTTGAGGAAATGTTTCTGTCGGTGACTACATCTACATGCATCAAACATGCCGGTTTTTGCCCCTATTTCAAACAGACACTATTGGATTGGTAAGTGGATATTTCACTGTTGTCATGTAGCCCTGCCCTGATATGTTATCCATCATGATGATGGAAAAGCTTGTATCAAAACAAGATTTCTTTCAAGTTTTACACCCATGTTGGACTTGTTTGACCGTGCGCTTATAGCCTCCCCTTTTTTTCACTTGTTCAATTCTTTCACAACATTTAAAAGAAGGTGTGCGTCTCCTCCTGACCAGAAATGTATGCTTTTCTTTCGGGCATGCATGTCTACCCCTGTTTGTGTAAAACGCATACCTTAAACAGTTACGAGGCGGTAAAACCCCCCAACTGAGATATATATTCCAAATGTGCTGTATCAATGTGCAAACAATGACCCCCAAACTGAAACATATTCGAAATAAGAGAGAAATGTAATGTAAGCATAGACGTAAACGTGGTCTCATTCTCTCTTGGGTTTGCTGCAGCGTTGCAACCACGTACGAAGGGGTTAAATCTTCGTCTCGACCCACAGTTTTAATGAGGAGTCTCAAGCCGACTGTGCTCCCTCTGCCGTTAGATCTCCTCAGGAACAAAAATGTCTCAAAACGTGTTTATTTTTAGCTGCAATTAAAACAAAACCCCTTATTTGTTTCAGATGGCAGTCCATAGTAAACTCGCAAAGCAAATCAGAACTCGTCGCCTGCGCATCTTTGTCTTGCCAAGTGTAACAATGAGTGCGTTTGTGTGTATGTGTCTGTGTGTGACGGAGACAAGAGACACAAAGAAAGACTGTTTCACTGTGTCACTTTTGAATCTCCTACCCATTGTCCCACTGTGAACCTAAACACACCCGTTTCATCTCAACAGAGAGATGTTCAAACCTATTTCAAGAAGCTGGTAATTTGGGAAGCTTTGGAAACAAAATGATGCTGGAGGAGCAGTCTCGCAGTCTGCTCTCCCTCTCTCTCTCTGTGGTTCAGACAGGCTGATATGAATATCTGTGCAGTAGAGGTGAGGGAGGAGGAATTGGAGGATGAGGGCTTCTTTGTTTTCCCTCTGATAGAGAAAGAATTGGGGTATGAGGAACACTGGGAGATTTATTAAAGTCGCCAGCGCCATGGTTGCAGCGAAAGCCATTTTCAAACTATTAATACGGCCATTTACATAATAATTAATGGTGACGCGGTGAAAACATGCAGTGCACAGTTACTTTGAATGTTGTATTGGCAACACATTAGCTTCAGTAAGCTAGTATAACTACAGGGAAACTTACTAACTAACTAAGCTAATCCTTTAAGAGCGATTGGTACAGCACATTATTCAATCATAAAGATCCTCGTTAGTGACTTTATCAAGTAAACAATAGTATTAAGGAGCTGCAGAGTTTATTCATGTTCAAACTGTAACTCGTCATTCTGCAACGTCACTGCTCTCCTCCAGTCGCTAACACCTGTCTGCTCTGAGAGCAGCCACTATCGCTCCCTCTCTTTCACTCTATGCACTCTTACAACCAGTACAAACCAAGCTTGGAGGATGACTCACGACTGCCAGATTCTACTACACGTCATATGTCATTTTTCCATATCAAAACCATCTTATATTTCGTAACTCTGAGCCAGAAAATTAAGTCGATTTGGCGAACAGTGTGATCCATCAGCACTGCCAGGAAAGGACTCATATTTATCATAAAAATACCAAAATACACTGGAGGGGGGCTAACATTACAGTTAGAGCTGAAATTGACAACAGACGTAAACAAGTTTCACACATTTCTGCCAATCAAATCGACCACCAGTTATCTACTTGTAAGTGACTGTTGTCGTCATGGTGATTCAGTCTATAGACATATGGACAGTTTTGTCATGATACGTAGGCTACCATAGGCAATTCTCCTCATTTGGATTGTTAATGATGTCAACCACATCACCTCAAAGAAATCATGATTCAGTCACTTTTAATTTGACACTGACATGACTGATGTCGAAAATCCTTCATGTTGCCCTGTATAAATCAACGGAGCACACACACACACACATACTTGTGTAAGTGTGTGCGTAGGAACCCAGAGATTAGTCACATGACCACTGCAGTGAATAATTAAGCAGCAGAAATGATGTCTATCCCCCGTCCTCTGAGAACATACAAAGATGTGTCGATTGTGTCTGTGAGCGAGTGACAGGGGGAAAGAAAGAGAGGACCAAAGTGACCTTGGCAGCCCTTTCCTTCCCACCGTCTTATATCTCCTTGAAGGAAAGAGAAGGAGGCGGTGAGGAGGAGTGGGAGATGGATTTCATTTGATATCTCCCCCCTGCTCAGGGAATACACCCTCTCTCTTCTCTCAGTCCGGCTATCTGTTTTGTCTTTCTCTTTGGTTTACAGCAGACTAAAGCTGCCCTTGGAATTAATGACTCGGGTCTTCGTCTCCATTAACATAGAATTCACACATGATCTGCTCGGGGGTCATGGATGGATTTTACGGGACTTACTGCAGACCTCTACGAAACCTTGAATTAGAATGCAGCCCAGATTAGTGCACCAAATTATGACATATATGAGAGTATACCAACCCTAATGCGTTGTACAGCCTTTTAAAGAGCTGCTCTCCACTTGTGTAGTCTCCTTGTTAACAGGAAATAAACAGTACAACTATTTCAAGGAGACTCTCTTCCAAACTTCTGGATACTAATACCCAAGTTTCATTTGACTGAACTTCCCCCAGCTGTCTCATTCGTTGCTGTTAAGAAGGCCCTGATCAATACTTTCCCCTTCTCTTCTTGTAGCTGTGACCAGGAGATAAATTGGCTGCGAGCTAAGCCAGCTTGAACACAAATAAATTGGGCCCCTGTGTGGTATAACTGCAGCGTGTGCTCTTACAGTAAAGCCCAGAGCGTCTGTACTATCAAATGAGTCAGAAACACCCAAACAATAATTATAAGATTAAGCAGCAGCCTGTGGAAGTATAGAAAGAAAGTTACTCTGCATTGGGCAGCGAGCTTCAACAGGAAAAAGGAAGAGATGAGGAGTCATGATAAAAACAAAAAGATGAGAGAGCGGAGAGAACCGGGTCACAGGGGAGTCATACAGAGAGAAGGCAATAGTATTGGACTGCGGTGTAAGTGAGTTGACAGAACCTGCAAGTGGTGGATCAGACCAGATATATCTTGTCTTGTATTTGTTTGTTGACGGATGGCAAATTGTTTTTTTTACTTTTGAAGGTATTTTGCTGTTTGCTCCTCTCTTCACTCGTGCATTTTCAGCAATTAGCCCAACAAGCATCCCCCGTGCCGCCGAGTGTGACCTGTTTAAAGGCCCCGCTGCAGACCCACTCAGGTGTTTTCATTGATTCTGGCTCATTAGCCCTCTGCCCAGGTTGAGACTGGGAAGTGCAAGGCTGTTATGTAAGGTCACCAAACTTAATTGCTTAATAAAAAGGAATGAGGGCGTAAAGGTGCAGTCCAGAGAGGGACTGGGACTCAATAAAGGGAGACATGACTACAAAATACAGAAATCTTGTAATGTGCTTGTACATAAAAATAAAAATGGTCAGTATTAGTTGTTTTAAAAATAACTCGGTGAAGGTGTCACGAGGTAGGTGACGCAGAGTGGAATGGAGTTTAAAAGCATTATGAAATACAGGTCAAGGATCCGGGGAATGACGGTTGTGATGTGTTATTTCACGGAGACAGGATTGGATAGGATTATTATTATTTTCATTTTTTAACCAATCTATAATCAGGGGATTTAACCCTGCATTCACTTGCCCTGCTCGGAAAAAAACAGCATAGACCAGCACAGTACCAGCACTAGTGACTGGTCACCAGCAAGACCAGCGTATGTTGTGTTTTGGTGCTGGTCTATGGGGGTTTTTCCAGCAGGGTGCTCCTCTGATGGTCCCATTTCCCTTGTCGGGCTTCTTCCAACTTGTGTGTGTTCATGTACTCTTTCTCTTTATTAGGTTTAATGCTAACAAATAACTAATCTAAGTCACTCTTAATGGACAGCAGCTTACAGCTCCAGCCTGATACCATGCTATAAATTAGTAAAACACTGATATGCGAAGAGAACTAATAAAACTTTTCTATCCATCAACCAAACATTGACTCTCGTCTGTCATGTTTTTGTCGGAAAGTCCTGTACCAAAAATCTTTGCAGAGCTTCTGAGTTGTTGTTCAGGCTTGAGGAGGCGTTCAATTGAATGCAGAAAAAGAAAAAAAGTGAGGACTAGGGTTGGTTGTTTGCGTCTGTCTACAGTTGGTCATCTGAGGCTCCCCAGTGTCCAGTCAGTTTGACGGATAGTTTTGTTTGCAATTGTTATTTACATTACAGGCTGATGCTACTTGGCTGTAATGTGTGTAAGGACAATGATAGATTAATGAAGGTACAGATGCTGTACCATTAATAAATTATGGAACGCTGTCATTAGTCACTCCCACAGTCCATATTTAAAAAACCTCCCCACGCTGTTTGCTCTCCCGTCTGCTATTAGCCGCACTGTGCAAGGTAATTTTGGTCTGAGCGCGCTGCAATAAAAAATGACAATGGCATGATTTGTCCCGTCCGACAGGTGCAGCATGACAAACAGTTGGATGAAAATGTCAATCTAGCACAGCTTGCACACGCCCATGAAGTCCATAGAGGAGAATCAATCAGGCAACACAAGTGAAAACACCTGCGTGGTTGCAGCGTTGCATTGTTTAATATCATACTGTAGACACTATTTAGGAGAGTGTTTTATGTAGCTCTGGAGTAAATTGAGATTTAAGAGATAATGGATTTTTAAAACCACCATAAATTTGAAGGGCTAACAAATGTTGTATTTTAACTTCCATACTTTATACAATTTGTCTATTTTCCATTAAAAACCTTATATTTAACGTTGGAGTTTAAATATTCAAAAGCACAAGTCGAACCTAATCTGATTTGTGACTTACGGAAAGTGCCTGTGCCTGGTGGTAGCAAGGGGAACGCTGAAATGTGAAATGATTTCAGATTATACTGCAGTTCCATCCGCTGCTTATTAAAATGGATCATTACACAGTTTTTCTCTGTCTTTTGACTGGTTGAAAAATGACCTTAGCTTTATGTGGGACGTACTGCGGGATAAAGGAGTTACTATAAAATGAAAACACAGGTCGATCCCAGTGAAACCACTAAAAAGTCAGGCTCACCTTGTGTGTTTAGTGACAACAACCTTGCGTTGACTCTGTCTCACATAGATGCACACGAATGCAAAAACAAACAACTCTATTGTTGTTTAGGCGGCTTTTTAACCCCTTGTTTGATAGTTTGAGTCATCAATCATCTTGGGTTGAATCCGGTCTCTGTTCTTATAATATGTAAATCATTCAGGTGCTGGCACGGTGTTTAATGGTTGTTTTCTCAGGCACTCACTCACACCTGTCCCTCAGGCGATGAAGGAGTGTAGTTACACATCTGCTCTGCATCCATCAAAACCTTTTGTCCTAAACCCATGTACCCATATGACAGAAGCTATTGCTACAACAAATGAATGAAAGCACCTCCTTTTTGTTCTATAAATTACAGAGTAAACAAGTGCTAGTCTCCCCAGCATGCCCCACAGGTTCAAACAGAAAGGAGATATGATTATAAAGAATTGTAAATACAAGGTGCAGCTAATGCAGCTACAACCCTCCGACCAACACTTTCTTCATCTCAGTCCTGCAAGATGTAAGAATGATGGATTATGCCACCGTCGCAACCGAGTGGAAAATCAATTTTCCCCTGAGCTAACATTTCTCTTACGTACATTATCATATTTCACGCTACATGCCACAGACTGAGATGTTTTATTTTCAGATTTTCGATTTCGCTCACGGCAAAGCAGAAACGGGCTGATGATTAAAATAGTGGGAGTTGGTTAACGAGGTGAGGAAAAGTAGCACTTCAAAGCCACAGCCGGTCGGGATGGAGTTGGGAAAGAGTTTGTACTCAAACAGCCTTTTTTTATTAATACTTACTGTACACAGAGTTTCTACCTGGATCCTGAATTAAATGGGGTCTGAAATCTGTTTTACATTTTGCTTAAAACTGTATCAAATATCTCTGTGTGGAGAGACACAGATAATCTCCTAAATTAGCTCAATTCATAAGAAAATGAGAACCTTGAAAGGTCCCCATCCAGTCAGTATGAGAACATGTTGGAAACAAGCAATTAGCAAAACAAACCAGCATTAGAAAATGTCAGAAACAGATTGAGAAAATGAGTCAGTAACAAAAAACGAATTGGCCCAGAATGAGAATACAAATTAGGTGAGTGTCCCTGTGGAGCTGGAAGGGATACATGCCAAAATCCACAAATAACCTTGTTTTTTCCAAGGCTGCTTAACAGGTGATGAATATAATCTCCTGTTTTACAGATGAAGTAAAGTTTATTTCTTTTTAATGCAAATGTTTTGTGCAAATAATTCATGTGTGAATCTGAAAACTTAACTTTCAGTCTTTTAAGATACATTTAAGTCTACAAGTCTTCTTCAGTAGGGTAAGATAACAGGATGGATAAATTACTTTTAATGATGTGGAATTTCTTTTAGCCACCAGTCGTAAATAAATGTGTGCTTTGCTTATTGCACTGTCCTGCATACACTTCTATTTCATCTAAAGTTGCTATGTGTGAGATATGACAAGCAATTCGACTGAGGTTAGCATGCTAACCAGTTAGCTGCAGCTTGTCCTGTCTCGTAACACCACCTTGTATCTTTTTAAACCTGTTGGTTTGTCATTCCATGGATCTAGTTCAATCAAAATGAATCCTTAATTTACAGAGTTAGATGACAAACCATTCTGGCTGCTTTTCCGCTCTGTTGATGGCTGACTTTCCTCTCACTCAGCTCCCACTTCACGTCTCTCCTGTCCCAACCTGCCGCGTCTTCTCACCCCCGGATTTAGAGTCCTGGTCCGAGCAGCTAAATTACTTCAGCACTGTGTTCTCTGTTGTCAAACGGACTTCTGTTGGAGACTGTGTCTTGGGCCATGTTCACTGGGTGGGAGATGGCTAGAACAGTCAGCTAATAGGGCCAGTAGATGGACGGCCAACTGAGCTAACTAGCTGACAACACCAAGTCATTACAGCTAATGACAGCTAAAGTGAAACTTAAAGTATTATTATTTTGGTGATATACTGCCCCCTATTTGTTTGGAACGACGTCTGACAGGTGGCCACTTTTTACACACTGTACCTTTAAATGGCTTCAGCCTGACATCAAACCTAATATGTGACAAGGAAGTCCATCATCATTTTTGTGCATATAACCGGCCCTGCTTTAATTACTCTAATCCTGAGAGGATCAGGACACTTCTCAGAAACAAAAGCATCTCGTCAAAACCGGAATTTGCAATCATGAAAAAAAATCATTTGCAACCAGCAGCTCCTCCCAGTTCACAGCTCATTATGCTTGCTTGGTTTTTAGTCTGCTGCCATGACCTAATTACCCCACAGCAATAATTATCATGTATTATAAATATATGTATAATGATATAAAAGAATGGAATTCTATCAAGAGTAAACATTTAAGGTGGCACATCAACTGCATTCCGCTGGCTTTAACACATGTCTGGCAATGGTCAGCATGCCTCAAGCCCCCAGTCTTTATCTAACAGGATATATGCATATCACGCATGCTTGGCAAAGATACGCTGACGTGATCATGGCCACACATATAGCAAGCCATTGTCTCAGATGCTTGACTCTCCTGTGATTTACTTTGGCATCAGCAAAGATAGGAATGCTGGGAGTCTTTCCACATGAACATGCAGGGGTCTTTGACATTGTCCATTCTCTGTGTGTGCCTTTAATAAGCGATAAAGCCTTCGGTCTGTACTCTAGTAGGAATTTCGAGTTACCTACCTATTCCCAGCTCACCCCATGGTTACTGCAGTGATAGATGGCTTCCATTAGACACTGAGAGACAGAATGAGGTGAGTCGGATGGGGGGTTTAGCTACACAGAAGCTTTAACCCCCCCATAAGACGTATTGTTTTGATGGATTTGGGGCCGATGAGATTTTGGGATTCAGCTACAGTGAAAAGGGGGATGGGAAGGTCGAAAAGCACGTCCCAGATCCTCAACATCTGCTAGTGCATGTGTGCGTGTGTGCGTTCCTCTAATTTGTGCACCTACTGCATGCGCTCAAGCTGCAGTGAATGTGGGTTACATGTGCTATTTGCATGTCTCCCTGTTTGTGTTTAGAGAAACTGTATCCACCCACTGATACTCCGCAGCTGACAGACAGACAGACAGACAGATGGGTGTGCAGCAGTCGCAGCATCTCCTCAGCACCTCAGGGGCAAACAAACTACAGCGCTGTCAATATGAAAATCAAGTGGCTACATTTTGCAGCAGGGCTGAGGCAGGGTGGTACAGGGACCCGCCGAAAATGCTTACAGCGCGAGATCAAAAGCACTTAGAAAAAAAACTTTGGTTAATTAAAAGGATTGCATGAACGTGATCGGAAAGACAAAATGTGCAGGGAGGTAGCGCTGTACCTCACAGAAATGAATGGAAGTTGTGTTAGATAAATATTCCACGCTGAATGTCCTAATTACTTGCTTGCTCATGATTCCCATCATTCCCCTCTCTCACTATTAAGGCACAGTCGCATGAAAAAGTGGCACAGCAGAGTTCACCCACACGTCTTTCTGAAAGAGGCCTGGTGACGTAGCTGACTACTCGCTACGTTAATAGGGACGCACCATGTTTTTAACCGTTGAGATAACTGATAATGTCACATTTATCAGTTTTACGAAGAAGTTCATATCCTGTAGTTACGCTAACCTAAAGGTATGCGAGATCCCTGATAAGTTTTAGACTTTTCCCCTCCTCTCTGAACCCCTGTGAAAGATTTATTGTGAAGTTCTCTCTATTCTTCTTCCTCTCCTTGGTCCTCTTGTTCTTTGTCTTCTTTTTTGTAGTCTTTGTCATTGTCTTTTTCTCCATCAACTTCTTTTTCCTCGTCTGTTGATCGTAAACTGTATAGGAGTAAGTAGATGCTGTGCTTGTATATATCCTGTGTATATATATCCTGACTGAAGTTGAAGTTAAAGTCTGTGGCTGATGTGAATTTTCTCTCAATGCTGGCTTTGATCTGAACGCCACATTGGGGAACAACAGACTTTCAAGCTGGAAGTTAAGCACATGTTCACAATAGCTCCGAAAGCTTCTTTCTGTTTCCAAAAAGAGTCTCAAAGCAAGCGTGTTAGCCCATTTGCTAACTTCTATTTAATAGACTCATTTGTGTGTTTTTCTTGTTTTATAACTATTATTATTATTTTGTGGAGCAGTGTAGACAAAAGATGGTTAAACAGAAGTTGGCAGTTGACTCCTTAGATCTCCTTTTATCAACCAGATTCACACAACATTTTTCCACTGATGTCCTGCTAGGGATGGGAAGCTCAAATTGTCCTGCCTTGTTCCAGGTTGCAGGTCATAAACGTACATAATCTGACAAATTTCATTGCTTCCCGATGGATCAGCAACTGAAAAGACAATGCATAGTGAAAGTCTGGAAGGACATTGGGACATCTTTCAAGACAAAGCAACATATTTGAGCAACCTAACCTTCCCTGACATTACCGCTTGATGGTGTAAAAAGTATATTCTAAAATATCAGCATATTGACTGAAATGATGGGAAGCGGTTGAATGCTAATTTAAGGTAACTGGTTATCAAATATGTTGTTAACCTTGAAATGTGGTCTGATGTCCCCGCCGATTTTCCCTATTCGTTGTCTTTTCAGGTGTGGATCAATCGGGAGGCGGTTAATGATAGCAGTCTGTCAGATTCCCTGTGTACGACTTGCAACCTGGAGCACAGCAGAATAACATTATCCCTCACCCCACCCTGAGGAAAATGGCCGCTGTGTAAATATGGCCTTTTTCTCTCTGTTTCTCAGCTGTTTGACATTTCCTGAATTCTCTTATCTTTTTTCACCCATTCCTAGCTGCTCTTCCCCTCCCACCGTGGCCCTCTTACTCTCTTTATCTGACACTTTCTTCTATCTGATGCCCTTTCAATCTCACCTGTTTTTCTGTTTGCACCACTGGAATATCAGCGTACATAAAGAGCAGCCAATCAGCGTCCCCGTCGCCACATCTATCGCGGCGAACCTGTCGGGCTTGGTTCACCTATCTAATAACCTTTTGCTGCTCTTTGTGCCGTCCCTCTGCCTGCAGCACTCATCTGAATTTAGCGTGCTTCCCAGTGGAGAGACAGATAATGGAAAAAGAGAAAAGAAAAGCACAGAAAGAAATACAGGTGGACAGATGAGGAGGCTGCTAAAATGAAAAGGTTCGGCCCTGACCCTCCCCTCAGTGGCCGCAGGCAGCTGTTGCTCTACAATGCCAGTAAATAAACCTACCCCCTTTGGTTGTACTTCATCTTCAAGATTAGTTTGACACTCCGGCTTTTTAAGATAGGCAACTATGGAGAGTGTCAGGAAAGATAACAGAGTGTGCAAGACACACGGAAAGGGCTGTGAGCCAAACTTGAACCCTTGATTTCATGAGAGCTGCCTCCTTCACCCCTTCTTCTTTTCTCTGGATTTTCCTCAGCTTTCCCAAGTATTTCTCTCCTCTCCTCTCCTCTCCTCTCCTCTCCTCTCCTCTCCTCTCCTCTCCTCTCCTCTCTCTTAAAAAACACTAGAGGAGTAAAAAATCCTGAGTCCACATTCTTTTTGTTTGCATGTAACTGGATCCAGACCAGGAACACGTTCCCACAAAAAAACCCTGTCTATTTACCCAAAGAAATTATTCCATTGTTATCAGCAATTATGCAAATCCCTTGAGCCATTCCCAACATGTGGCCTCGGATTTTAAGAATTCAAGCATTTTGTTTGAATTATAAACATTTATGTACACGCTATCTTGCGATTTTCCCTTTTTAACTCAAAAGGAAAACATTACACTCACACAAAGGACTCCCTTAGGGCAGATAAAGATGGCTCTGCTTTGTGTGAGCACTACTCAGTGGTCTAGAGTAGGAGTATTTCAAGCTGTGAGATGACTATATATATTATATAAAATGATGTCCCGCTCTGTAGCCTCTTTACTGTGTGATTAAGGCTCACGTCTTATTTCTGTGAGGCATTTTCTTGGTAAGCACAACATGTTGTGGTTGCATCGGTCGCATTTTGTCATATTTAATATATTACTCTTACAGCACAAAAGACTAACTAAATGGATTTAACCCCTTTGGCATTAACACACCTCTGACCCACAATGCATCACTCCCCCCACCCCTTTTCACTTATGTAAGGAGAGATTCCTGGGAAATGTTCAGACAAGGTTGCGACCCCTTGTAGCTTCCCGTCAGACTCAACAAAGTGCCTGTGCTGAGAGAGCTGATGCAGCCTCCTGGTTAACACCACTGTTTCCCACTTGTACAGTGTGGCACAGAGTGAGCTCACATGTGCCTGGAGATAGTTGGACAAAAGCAAAAGGAATTAAGAGGCCAACCTGATGTCATTTAATTTATTGAAGTCCTTCCCGGCATCTTTGTGTTTGTTGCCATTTTTCATGCCCTGAAAATGAATTTATTGGGTGCAAGTCTCATGTTTTTATCCATCATTACTATTAGCCATGATAACATTATGAAAGATAAAATCTCCTATTATTGTATATGTAATTTTATATTCTGAAACCAATGTGAATTGTGATGTTGTATATTTTCTGGAAAATCAATTGGCAAACTAAAAATCTTCTTATCGTATAAAAATCCAGTATTGCCATCAATCAGAATGTGCCAAAGAAAAAAAAAAAGAAAATTCTTGCGGACACTTGTCAACTTTGACAAAGCGACTCAGTGCTTAGATATAACCCATAATTGCACGAGAGCCCGCAGCTATGTTGGAGGTGTGTCCATAATCACATACAGCAGCTTATTCATTCAGGATTCCTTAAAACTGTCAAACCACATGATATTCATAATCCTTTTCATTTTGCTGAAAAGGAAAACATTGAGCAGTGTGTATATATTTGTAAGACCTTCGCCCAATCTCAATTTAAAAACAAAAAAAACTGGCAACAAAAAATACCAAAGTAATACAAAAACTAAGGTTAAACTAGGAACACGGGGAATAGGAAAAGGAGACGTGTGGAGGAAAACAGGACAAACAAGGAAAGGTGTGGGGGGAAACATCAGACTGGGGAGGAGCACAGGAGCAGAGGAAGAAAACAGACCGCTGGAAACACAGATGAGCAAGAAACCCTAAAGAAGAAGGAAGGGTCATTATGTCACTGAATCTTGCTTTGGGGCCAGAATAAAAATAATTTGCAAATGTGTTCTCTGAAGCGTCCTCTTTCAGTTTCTGGAGGAATTTCCTCATCAGAAGTCACACGGCATAAATATGTTAGCTTTTAGGGTTAGGGTCTTTCTCCATGCATCTCCCATGGACTACAATACAGCTGTCCCTACGGTCTGGCCCCAAAGCATGATTTGGTGACGCACTGTGATGACGCTTCCTTCTTTTTCAGGTTCCTTGACGTGAGCAGGAAGTGGGACGAGACAACAACACACAAGAGCATATGATCGATAACCAAAATCGTGACAATGCTAGGGATAAAGAAAAAATGGTACATATTATCAGATTTAGAAATTGCTCGACCCTTCTTCTGTTGTAGAGTTATTGGAAACATCGACTTAACTTAAATCCTGTCATTGTGGATACAAACAAGCAAATTAAGACACTGCTTATTGCTAACCCTGAGATCAATGTGTTTACTGAAGGAAACCTGTTATTTGAAGTGCCATTTTCCAGAACACATATTTATAGATTGATTCCCTCCCTTCCAGAGAGCTGATGTTTTCTGTGCATCTCATCATGTCATAAAAAGCAGTATGGAAAGTTTTTAAACCTGCTTCAGTTAATCAGTCACAGTCAATGCACGTCTTCTGTTATTTTTAAGTGAAACTATCATCGTGTGCTAACTTACACTCTGCTGCAGGGCCACGGCTTCCTATTGTTGCCTGTATATCATTGCATTTGTTTACATGCATGTCTCACAACACTGCTCATACAGACTGCAGGGCGAGACACACTGGCTGCCTTGTCTGGTCATTGTTTGGGCTTCAGTGGCTTTAGGGGTTGATTCATGGTCAGGAATGAATGCGGAGAATTACAAGATGCGCTGTACTTCTGGAAAGACAGTAAAACATAGATGCTATAACAGACCCATGAGCACTATCTTCATCCCCTGCCTCAGTGCTTTCTAACTGCGTTTTCTTCGCTGCGGTGATTATTAGAGATATTAGACTACAGGCTGGGCTGTAGTCTGTGTAGTCTCTCGCCCCCACAGGTCAGCAGAGATCAGCCCTACAGGAAGAGGCTGTCTGTGGGAGAGAGCAGACCAAAGCCACAATCAGGTTATTGCTTAGCCATGCTTCACCCACACTAAATGATAAAACTGTCTCACTCCACTTCTTTTCTTTATCGTTCTGCCTGTCTCTTTCTCTGAGGCCCATGTGTTCTCTGTTTCTCAGTTTTTCTGTTGCCCAGATCTCCACCTTGGCAGAATTGAAATCATGCTAAGATTGATTGACACTGGGTGATGAATAAAAACAGATCATATTTAAGAAGGGAGACAGTCAATAAGAGGCTAATGCTGAAGTTCCACTCTCGCCATCAGCCGCTGGTAATGTGCTACCTCCAAAATCAATGACAGCTGATCATATTGTGTGTCGCGCTTCGGATGCACTGTTTTCACACCTGATGGAAACGTGCAAGCTCAGAAATTGCCCAGATTAAATTCCTGACAGCTGAGGCACATTGTCACCTCTGTCCAGCGCACTGAAGCGATGAGGAATAAAATCGATTTAGTTGTTTTATGGTGTATTGACTCAAATAAAACAGTCCTAAAGTGAATGGAATTCCACAGAAGATATCATGCTCACTTAAAGACAGGCCTGCAGTGCTTTCAGAGTGACAAATCTTATCCATAAAGCAAATCACTTTTACTGGCTGGCTGCAGTTTGCGTCTGTATTGCAGACTCCTTGAGCTCAGCCCTTGTTTACTTTTTGCACGCAGTGGAAAAGCACCAAAGCTGTTGTTATGCACACAGCTAACTATAGTACAGATGCATTTCCCATCTGCTCCTCAAAACAAGCTGCTGTGCAGCAGCGAGAATGACACACTGTCATGTTGAGTAGAGTTTGTGGGCTAAAGTGACTCTTCTAGGGCTCTGGTATAAGTTTGAACTGACAGGACAAACCAGGGAAATGTGACAAAAGAAATCATCTGGGCGAGTCAAAATGCACAAGAAGCAGGAGAAGCACACAGAGGCGGAATGTGTCCACAACTAGAATTGTGTCTTCTGTTTCCCTGTTGCCCACCCTAGCTGCTTTTATTCCTCGCTGACAAGAAGGCCTTTTCTCGCTGCATTTAATTTATTGCTTCTCTGTTAGCTTACACATAGTGAATACGCCTACGTGTAGAGTCAAGGAGGAGATGAAGACTGAGAAATGACTGGGGTAAGATGGGCAATATTCCTGAGGTTTTGGAGGTACTATTTGGCGGTACTACTATGTACAGTATTGAGGTACTTGTACTGTATTTGAGTATTCTCTACCATTTTGAAGGCAAATATTGTGCATTTTATTCACTATACAAATTTGCTGAATGCTGCACTGATGCCAGTGCACAGTCGAGTGATTCAGGACAGTTTCCATCGATTTGATTGCTGCTAATCGACTTATAGGCACAGAAGTGGAAGATATTACACTAATGTATTACCAACAAAGGTCAGGTTATCCAAACATTAGATGTTAACCTTGCATTTTTTTTTCAAGCGCTCTGGTGGCTCTGGGATGGGTTGACAGCATCACATCATGGCACCCTGGAATGAGCAGTAAAAGAAGCTGAATTCAAGAAACTGTGTACATGTGTAGTAGAACGTATAACCTGTAGGAAAAAGGTGTTTTAAAGCTTATTTTGGGGCAAAATCCCTGAACTTTTAATTGCTATTATCCAATTCAACTGGCAATTCTGTACATGCAGTTTTTATGTCCCCATGACCATTAACAGTGAAATAATCACTTTCTACGTTTCATTTAGATGGGGGCCTGGTCTTGGTAATTGAAATAACTGACATGGGACATTGCTAAGATGGCTGCCGAGTGGCAAGACTTGCCTGAAAGGACTTTGCTTTGGTCACTAGTTAAAAAAGTGCTATAAAAAATAAATTTCACCCACTTACATGAGAGTGAAAGAAGACAGAAAACATGCGAGAAAAGGCTGAAGGTTATGGATTTAAATCAGCAGACTTCTGTCTTTGAGACTGTCTCTCAGACTCTCTTTTTATTCTTTGTTCTTTGTTTTTCATGCACACACAGCACTCACCAAAGTTCAGGTCATTTCCACTTGAGCAATGAGGTGTGCACCGTGTTCAGTTCGGTGGGCGTCTGTTTCGACGCATAAACAGTCTTTTGCCTGGAGGCCTTATCAGCGACTGGCCTTCCTCAGGATGTCTGCCAGCCCTGGCACAGTCACATATAGACACACACGCGCGCGTGCACACACACACACACACACACACACACACACACACACACACACACACACACACACACACAGACACACACTCTTAGTGGAAAATCCTCATCATTTTTCTGTTTTTTTCCATCTTAAGATCATCTTCCTAATGGTTATTTGTTGTTACACTTAAAAATACTCAGTGCTTCAAGTATTTCTTAAGAGCTTATTCTCGGTAGATTTCTGATAGCTGGACAGTCTGTTCTTCTTTTCACTCCTGATTAGACTTAAACAGTCAGAAAGGGTTTAGTGGTAATGTTACTTCACTGCTCACAGACTCACCTGCACACGTTACTGAACATTTGAGATGAGAGGATGTTTTTTTGGGGCTTGCACAGGATAAAAATGAATGAGAGGAGACTGTGCAGGCTTGTGCGTTATCCTCATCTCTGTGTCTGCATATGCATCTTCCCTGAAGGAATGAGAAAACAGAGCAATGAAAACAAAGAAAAAATGTAGCACACATTCTTTTAGTCAGGGGTGATGGCCTACCCGTGTTGTAGGTCGGTGGTGCAAAGTTAGTCTATATATGGTATTGAGCTGGAATTCTGCACTTCCAAGAAGAGATAGTTGATACTATGTGTGTATCCAAGCGATGATGAATGGCTTCGATTATACATTCGCACAGCTTACATTTCAAACAGTGAAAAAATGATAGCAGTATAAATTAAAATCAGCTTGAATGATGTGGTGAGCCAACATATTTGCAAAATATTGTAGATCTAGAGAATTTCAAAATGTATACAGTATCTTTGCTTGATAAATGAGGCACACTGGAAGCTGAAAAGATGCCAAGCCTGAGCACTGATGTTCTGGCAAATTGGATTTTTTTTTTAAAATCCCGTATCCCCGAGCAAAACATGATCTCATTTATAAAGTAGACTTTTTACTGGAGCTGGATAAAAACAGTTTTCAAAAGAAATCTCTGAAGACACACGGTATGATAAACATTAAATCAGCATTACTCTTATTCAGTTTCGTAAAGTTCACCTTTCGTACATCAAACCCAACTCTGAACTCCAAACCCAAATAGCTGCATCTGGCAAATGGAGGCACACTTTGAAGGTTTAATATTTTCTTTTTTCATGTCTCACAGACAAAACAGAAGGTATTCATCCCTTTTTCGCATATTTGTGAGTAAATAACATTTTCTACCATTTTTTTCATCTTGCGCATTTACAAGCCCGATTCCCAAAAAGTTGGGATGCTGCGTTTAAGGAATAAAAACACTTCTCCGCCCATGTGGTAAAATCAATCACGTGTTTCACAAAGTGTTGGACCTCACCCCATCCTTGCTTGTGAGTGACTTTCATGATGCCCCTTTTATACCAACTCGTGTTACTAATTAGTTAACCTGTCGAATGTTCCAGGTGTTCCAGGCGAATCTTTTGTTGCTCCCGTCCCAACTGAAATGTTGCTGGCATCAAATTCAGAATAAGGTTTAGGTTTTTTGTGTCCAAAAAACCTAAAAACCTAAAACATATTGTCTTTATACTGTTTTCAATTAGGTATATGTCAAACGATTAGCAACATTCTGTTGTACTCTTGTTTTACAATGCATTCCGCCTTCCTTTGGAATCAGGGATATGGTTCATTTTCGGAAAAAAAACTTTTTTCCAGAAGGTTTCAATCTGTTGGATCTGAAGTTATTTAAGAACTTTGAGCTTTGCCAGCAAAAACAGTTTTGTGTTTTTTCACACATGCACCCACTCAGACACATGCACGCACATACTGCGGAGTCAGACTGCACTTACACAGATAATTGTGTGTTGCGAGACTCTCAAGCTGCCGGTGTTCCCAAACTGTAACAGCATACACACAATGATGTTACGGAACATTGCAGACATTCAAAATGATTACCAGAAGTGTATTCCTGACGGTATCATGAAAAATGAGATATTCCCAGAACTCAGATCATTTATAAGCATTTGTAGTCAAAATATTCGACAGTGAAACCTGATTTCAGGTGAGATGAAGAATTAATACGAGCCAAACTTACTTAAGGCAGGCTAATGCTGAGTGATGACAGCCGTGCCTGGAGGTGGCCTCTAACTATTTATTATAATTACATGCTGCATATTACAAATAATTTCTTTCTAACACCCACACTTAGAAAAACACACTGCATTTGGCTCCAAGCTGTTCTGCTGAACTATATGTTTATGAGCTGTAGAGTGCGGCAGTTAAAACATTTTTAGGTTTTCACACTCGCACAGAGCCACACACAAATTCAAACACATACATCATGGGGTGCCAGACTTTGCATAACGCTGCCTGTTGTTATTTTAACATTTTAACTATGTGTTTTTGCCCATGTTGGAGCAGGGAGGCTGCTGATACACAACAATACACTTTGTCACATATACTTTACGTATCAGGCAGGAATGTTGGACTCCTAGAATTAAAGTTCTGTCTCAGACACGGAGAGAAAAGATCTCTGCAGCCAGGGTTCAGTCCTCCAAGGTTCCTGTGACTGTCGCGCCCCGTGGTGTCTCATACGGATGCACAAGGTTAACTTTAGTGTATTAGATGCACCAGGCAACTAAATAACTGCAATCTAAACTCACCCATAGCAATATTATTGTAGTATAAAGAAAGAAAAAGTCATTGTAGAGTAGAGGTTAGGATATATGGATGGTTCAGACGAACCCAGGAGACCACTATTCATGTCCCTTGCAAGCTGAAACCAAAAGTCAACTTGACTTATTTAAAAATATGTAACATCCTAAACTTGTATATACGTAACATGACTTCACATACTTGATCTTTTACTAAACCTAGTAGTGACCTGAAGTAGTTTTGCTACTTAAATCTAACCAAATTGCGACCATTTCACAATATTCAGTGTGTGTTAGTAAGTTCTAAGTGCTGCATCGTAGGCAGCTGGACTCGTTTCAGTTTCTTGAAGACGTCCTAACTCTCATCCAAGAGGCTTCTTCCATCCAAGAGGGACCTTCAGGGACCTTGGAATGAAAACAGGTTGGACTGTTCTCTCAAGAAAAACAAAATCCGTCTTTTGAAAGTAACCAAAAAACATGTTCATGTTCAAGTGACAAAGATGTCTAGTTGCAGTAGTAATAAAGACAGAGGCGATAGTATAGAGCAACAAAGTCAACATACAGAGGAAGTTGAAGTTGAAGGAATGGTCAAGAAACTTGAACACAAAGACAGCTGTTCATTTGTCGATTGAAACTGAGAGTCAGTGTTTTTTTTTTTTAGGGATTGCAGCGATTGTTCCATCACTTTAACCACGTAGTTATCATTGTAAACGACAGCAACGGTCCCCTCACTTTAACTAAGTCTTTTTTTCATCCTAAACCTTCAACCTAACCAAATATTTTTTTTCCGCTGAAACTCAACTCAACCAAACCTAAAGTTAACTGTTAACTTCTGTCAGTAGTCGTACGAACCAACACACAAACTTGAAGGCTCGATTTGAGCATCACCCAACGTTAAGGCTCGTTTACCTTGCCTCAAGAGATCCTTCAAGGAGCTAAATCCCCATAGGTCTCAGGGTCATGTGTGGGCGTGGGAATACCGCCACCATGATTGAGAGGGTCGGTCTAATGCCCTGTATTACTGTGTGGACCCAATCCACCATTCGATTTCATACTCCTTCTTACCCTCTCTTACAAAAAAAAGACAGCGAGATACTTGAGGCAGCAACTCGCTCCCAACTATTGTTTCTTTCAGTGCACACCATTTTGACATTGCATTTTCATTTCTTTGAAAACAAGAACAAGCAAGATGGACAGACAGAGTCTAACCTCAACACGCAGAGAAGAGACAAGAGAGGAGTGAGACTATACAAGTCCTAGGGGTCTGAGGTGGGATCTGATCCCTCCTGACAGGAGACGGTTCATGTGATCGGCAAGACGGAAGCTTAACCCTCTAGGCCGCATTACACCCTCTTTCAGTCCGCTGCTTTAGATGAAAGGATGTGAGCTGATTTCACGCAGAGTGTTGGACATATAGGGAGAGGGCAGGATTTAGCTACAGAAGATGTTGACATTGTTTGAGTTTATGTTTGACCAAGAAGTCATCCTTCTTAAAAAATCAAATGATACTGTCTAGTATTGTTTTGAAATACAAGGCATGCACTTCTTGTATAACAGATATCTGGCGCTAGACTGAACATGAGCAGTAGGCGTAATGAGCGGCGCTTCCAATCCAGTGCTGATGGTCCAACAGAATGTTTAATTTCTGCGCATGTCAGTCAGGTCATATACTGCATGTTTAATGTGGACTGGAATTGTTCTGTTTACCCCAACACATCCTCACCTAAATGACTGAGTAGGTTGATTGTCTGTGTCTCTCAAAAAGACACATTTCACTGTTCCCAAAACAACAGGAGAATGACATTTGGTTATGTTTTGGCAACATAGCTACTTGATTAGCAGAAAAATACGTTATTATGGTGGGGCAAGAAAAAACACATACTGCTTTTAGCTAGGTCACCTACATTATATCATGTACATGATGTGACTTCGCCACTGAACTCACCGTTGACTTTCACATTGAACAGCAGTCCTGATGGACAATGCTGTGCTTGTTTAATCCATCCACCATCCCCGACCCTGTGGCTATTTTGTGTTGTCCCTCACGTTCTCCTCTACAGCCGTAATAACTAATGCAGCAGCTAGAGGAAGCCTATGGTCATTTTCCTGAGCAGGACGCGCTGGCTGTACTGTATTTTTTCTATGTCTAGTTTCTTGCAGTGAGCTCTTCAGTATTACTTTGTCTCTCCCACACACTCACAGACCTCTTTAAGCCGTCTTACTTATTTAGTCATTACAAACAGCATCATCAAAGTAAAAAAAGTGATTTATGACATAATCAAAACACAAATTAGATGTTAGACTGTCAGCGGTTTGAGTGACAACTTCTCTCCCTCCAGTCTTAAATAAAATGAACCCTTTGGCATCAGCCAACATAGGTGCAGACTGGTTAGATTTAGAGGCTGGCACTGCTGAAGCTATGCCACACATCCATATGAATATTTCATGTGCTCCATATATCTGTGCACTCACGTGGCGTGTCAAGCCGAAGTGTGGAGGCTATATTTTACAGATGCTGCGTGCCTGCTGCTGAGCTGTCTTAGGGTCAGTGTTTGCTTTAAAAATGTGTTCCACACACTCGCTAAGAGGGGAATTAGCACTGGTGGTCAGAGGGATCGGTGCAGGAGCGAGATAAGAGATAGAAACCATTAGCTCGGGCAGTTAGCCTATTTAAAGGCTGTTAATTATTTACCTAATTTACACTACAGAGCCAGCTGGGCTAGCCAGGGTTTACTCATTAGACTGCACTCTGTTATTGAGACGGACGGAGCTAACTAGGGGGTTTACTCAATGAATTTCACAGAGATGATATGCCAGCAAGGACAGTCTGATGTTTCTAAAAAAGCATTTTTGATCCAGCACGACCTGGTCAAAGCCTCATGTGGCCCTTTTGCCATTTGACTCTAAGCCCTCCAGTAATAATTAGGCTGGTGTATGGTGGGAGTTCACTGTGGGGCAGGCCTTGTGCTGCGGGCTTAACACACTCACATTCTAGTGCACATACTACAGAAATGCACAAACCAGATGCATGCACTTCAAGAGATCTCTTTACACACACACACACACACACACACACACATACTATCTACACACGCTTAAAGTTGCTGCACTATCGTCACTTTCAGGGAGGTTGTGGTAGATGATGAACGTGTTTGTGTGTTTTTGTTGTTGTATATAGCGTGTGTGTGTGTGTGTGTGTGTGTGTGTGTGTGTGTGTGTGTGTTCTCCATTGAGCCACATTATGTTAGAGGGCCAGTTGTTTGCAGTAAGTTGGCTGGTGATACGTACATACTTGACTTCTCTTCTCTTCTCTTCTCTTCTCTTCTCTTCTCTTCTCTTCTCTTCTCTCCACCCCTCAGCACTATCTCTGCCAACACCTCCACCCCTCTCCCACCCTTCCTCTCTCTTTTTTTCTATGTTTTTTTCCCTCCTTTCTCTGCCGAGGTTATAAGAGAGACAGGGTCACTGGCACTCACAGAAACAGAAACAGGAAGGACAGGAGGTGAAAGGAGGCGTATGGCAGGTGAGAGGCAAACAACCCCACGAGAATTCACTCCCATTTTTCTCTCTCATCCTCCCTTTTTTGTCCCGGTTGCTCGTGTCCTCTAATTATTTGCTTTTTTTCTCCACTCTTTTCTCTCTCATGAGCAATTTGCTCTCCCCATTTCTCTGTTTTCATCTGCTGTTATTCCATTTTGTTTACCTCACATTGCTCATCTTCTTTTTCTTTGATCTGCTACACCTCACCTCTCTCTTTTCTCACTCCCGCTCTCCGAGTCTATTTCTGCAGGGTAGAACACAGGTCACATGTTTTTTGCCTGGGATGTGTGAGAAAGAGTGTGAAAGAGCGGAAAAAACGTGTGTGTGTGTGTGTGTGTGTGTGTGTGTACATGTGTGTGCGAGAGAGAGGGACAGTGTGGTGTATTTCTGTTCACAGAATGTTAGCGCTCCTCACACACAGCTTTGGCAGCTGTGGGCACGCCGACAATCAGGCAACACACACACATGCGACGCAGTGAAATGAGTATTGAGCTACTCAATATGGCAATCAGCCAACTCTTATTTTCCTAGGCCGTGTTTGAATGTGTGTGTCACATGTTCGATTTCCCCTATGGTACATGTGTGTCTGTTTTACTGTGTGTGTGCAAGCGAAAGCCGAGCCTGGAAGGCTGTCATCACGCTAAAATCAATAGAGTGTGAATACATAAGTGCTGATTTTCTTCCCAGAGCCGTCCTGCCCGCTCTGCAGACTGTGCAGCTCCACCATTGCCTCTCGCCCGCCTGGCTTCACACTCAGTTGGTGTCAGGCAGGCTCTTTATCACCAGGAGGTGTGTGTCTGTGTGTGTGGGGGGGAATAAAATGTGTGTCCGCATGCTCGTCTGTGTTAGCATGCAAGCACGAAAATGTCTTATTTCATGTTTGCCCAACCGTGTTTGGATTTCGTGACTGGATGTGAGTGTGTGTCTCCTCTATTTGGGCTGTGTCAGTGGAAAGTAGTAATTAATGAGCGGGGTTGGGGGGGCGACAGATTTATTTATAACCCATGTTTCCGTGGGAGTTTGTTAACACATCAGCTCAAACTTGCTTATATTGTATATTTGAATATTTAATGTATGTTTGGCATAAGTGTGTGTGTGTGTGTGTGTGTGTGTGTGTGTGTTGTATTTACCTGTCACAGTGAGTGGAAGGGGATGTACCATGACATGATAGCGCTGTAAGTGATCTACTCCTCTACGGCAACGTACAGCACACCTTCTCGCTCCCCTGCTCTTTGTCATATCTCTCCGTCCTTATGTTTTCCCCTTCATTCCTGCCATCCCTGTCTGCGTGTCTCCCCCTCTGCCACTTCCTGTCATTTTCTCACTTTTTGACACCTCTTTCCTTAAACGACATACTATTCTTTTCTCCTCTTTCTGCCGACCCTCCCTGCCATCTCCCGCTCGGCCACCCGTGCCTAGTTGTCCCTGCTCATTTTTATCTCACGTCACCATCCTTTTTCAACCCTTTTTAACATCTGCTAATGTTGATGTAGCGAGCGTCAATTAGCCCACATGCTAATTAGCGGTAGCAGTTACTTCACCACCCTCATTAACCCCCATGAGTGGAAGTAGCCACGATGCTAACGGAGGTGCTGCTAGAAGGGATTGGTTGTGTGCTCCAATGAATAATAGATGGTGTGTCACTTCCTTTATCGCTAATGAGAGCGGGCAGCCGCTCCTTGTGCCGGAATACCACGAAGGCGTGAGGAGAGCCTACTGAAGAGGGAAGATGCTTTTGTGTATGGAGGGATAAAAGAGATCGAGCGATTTACTGATAAGAGAAACAGTTGCAGGGAGGGCTTGGCGTGAGGGTTATCTGTCCTTTGACAGACGAGGCAGACGCAGGACAGGGTTGGTAGCCCTAAGGCCATGTCCACACTAACGCAGATAAAGTTGAACCCTTTTTTTTTACTCTTCACAACCATAAACAGCTTTTTGAACACGCTCTCACATTTTAAATGGTCTCACACAAGAGCGGCAGGCACTACTTGTGAACCTCAATTAAATCAGTGTTTTATACTGGAGAAGACATGGAAACCGTGTCTCAGTAGGAGCACCTGCAGTGTCATCAGCTACAGCGCATTGAAATACAGAATATATTATCACATAGAGGGTCAGAGGCCGCAGAATGCAGCTGTACTCGACTGAGACTTTGCAGAGTATCTATTCACTTAACATTCATTTAACTACAATGGAAGGAATCTTAGTCTGTATGTATGTCTGGCCTTCAGTTTTTTCGACAACCATTCACGAGATCGATTGCACACTTGGCAGTTGCGCTGCTAAGAGCCCAAGGAAGTGCAGTGCTGACAATGAAGTCGTTTAGGTAGTGGTTTTCAAGCTGCAAGCAAACGACAGTTCCAGACAGACAAAGCTATTAAGTTAAAGTCATATAGCTACCATTATTAAATAATGCCAGCCGATCCTTTGTAAATATAGGCTGGTGTATCAATAGTGATGATATTGCCGCAAAGGTTTCATTCATTTATAGTCACAACCGGATAAAAAAAACATGCACATTTAAATGTCCTTCAGCTTTCCTTTTGGCGTCTTCTGCATTGCTGAATCACAATTTTTATTGGGTACTGTGACATTTATTATATAAAAAAACTAGTGTACAATTGACGCCATGTGTGGGGTGTGTCTTTGGTGTGCCTTCAGTCGATTAAATGTAATTTCACAAAGAAGCAGAAAAACAATATTAGTCTTATTTTTCAGTGAGGTATGGCTCCTGCTTTGGAACAACTCAATAAACTATGATAAAACCAAAAATAATAAGTGACAAACCAAAACTAGTGGTGTATTGTGATGTTGCTGTTACTACAGTTTTAAAAGATAAAACACCTGGTGGTGCATGCATACTGCTGCATCCAGGACTGTGTTGGCTCGACAGCTCTGCAAGGCAATTTTATTAAGACAGCCATGAGCAGCCCAGAGCCCCAGAAATCCGTCCACTCTGTGGTTTAACTGCCCTAGTTAAACCACAAAGAAGGATGAGGGGATTTTTGTTGTCGCTTAAATGTTGTATGGTGGAATAGAAATGTTACTCATTTAATGCAGTATAACAAAAAAAAACGGTGAAACATTTTCTGATTGCTAACACGACTTGTTATTCCTTTTCATTGGAAAAGTTTTGAAGAGTCTTTCTTTTAAGCTCCTATGTACTTTGGGAGCAGCAGTGTGATGTAAATCCAGGCAATTTTCAGTGCCCAGCATAGCCTTGTTGAAAGGTTGAGCATCACTGTTCTCCCCATAGTAGAACCATGGCTTAAGGTTTAAAGTGAATATGCTGTTGACGTGTGAAGGCCTATTGTTAGCCTGGCCCCAAGTATTTAAGCTGCCGCTTCTGGTCCAAATAAAGGGCTGGATAGGATTTGAAATGGATACAGACACAATTCTGTTAGTCGACGATTGTGTTGACATGTTTGTCTGTGTA
The DNA here is from genome assembly GCA_963678695.2 of Diplodus puntazzo. NCBI lineage: Eukaryota > Metazoa > Chordata > Actinopteri > Spariformes > Sparidae > Diplodus > Diplodus puntazzo. The sequence continues at coordinate 24,936,818 of OZ023163.1, forward strand.
AAATCTTGTAACGTCCTTCATTCTTGTAGGTGGAATGTGAAATTATACAACTTTTGGTAAACCGAAGAACCAGGCAGAAACCATGCTGATCTTCTCTCTACTCTAAAACTCTGACTGTTGGTCTCACATGTAGTCAGTGAACTCAGTAGTGGGCGTTGCTGACCTTTTTTCTTAGAAATCAGGCAACGTCCTTCAGGTTTTCATTTCTTTAAATGTACCCATTACAAGCTGCAAAGCGGCAGACCGCTAGTATTTGGCAGCAGCATTAACCGATCTTTCTAAGTTGAACAGAAAGACACACTGGAGGTCATCCTCCACATGTATCCTGTGCGTTAGTCATGTTTTGAATGTAATTGGAATCCTTGAGCTCCGTAGTGTTTGATATTCTTACAAGCAATTTCCTTCCACCGAGGCAAATGAGACTTGGAACAACTGAATAATAGATAGAAAGACTTTAAAGCCATCAGTTTGTTTCTTTCATTTTCTTTGTATGCGCATGATTTCTATTGTTTGGCCTGAGCTTCGATAGAACATAGTTTCCATTTAGCAGTCGGAAACAGAACAAACTGACAGATGTTTTCCCAGACACGTTCTTTTTTCCCCTCCTATGGCCTTTACAAATAGCGAATAACTAGCAAATGACTGGAGGTAAAAAGCTTTTTTAGCTTCCCCTTTTTCTTTTGTACAATGAAGACAACATCATAGTGACACAAAATATATTTTTTAATGAGTCTCTATATTTCTATCTATTATTCCTGCAGCTCACAATATTAATTTGCAGTTCCTCACAGAAAAAGCAGTCTGAACAGATTGACCTATAATAAAACACTATAGTCATGCGGGGGGATTTTGCCACTGTTTAATGAAGCCCATAGACAGAAGTTCCCTCTGTCATTTTCTCTCTGGGGTTTAGAGCCAGATGTTGTGTAGCACAAACGGAACAATCTGGCCCCTTCTGTATACAGGCTATCAGACTGGACAAGACTAGATCACACTGGATTAGGACTGAAAACAAGAGTTCTGGATGATGAACTAGAATGGACCTGACAGAACTGGAGCGAAGAAGATTAAAGGCAAATTGGCCCACAAGATGTATTTGTGGCACAGTATTGTTGTAATGTACTATGCATAGACAGAGATAATGAGTGAGATGGACCAGACTGTGCTCAAATAGCTCTTCTAGAGAGCGGAGGGATTGATCTGTTCCTGCAGAGCACACACGGACGCATCACTGAGATATCAGATACACGTCTGCTAGTTTTGACTTCATGATCTGGATGCGAGTGGCGTCCTTCATTCGATCTGGCTCAGCAATCAGACACTTTTCAGTTCCCAGTGGTCTTGTCAGTGAATTTCTTTGGTTTTCTAAGTTTGTTGCCCCGGAGCATCTCCATGCTGTAGTGCGCCATTTATGCAAAGTTGTTATCCACACCTGCAAATGAGACTTTTATAACTACAGTGAGTCCTCTTCTATGAAGTCTGGCTCAAGAAAGGGGGCTTTTGAGTTTTAAGCGACCACCATAGGTAGAGTGTGAGATGAGTGATATTCGGTCGGTTACAGTCTGCAACCTGACCGCTAGATGCTACTAACTCTTAAAGTCCAAGTCAGACATTTGCTGCACAGTGGCTAATGCGAAATGCTAAAATGTAGTGTAATAACAGCACAAGTTGAAGAGATTCAGGAGTGTGTGCGAACTAATTCAGTAATGTCTGTTACACAGCAATATCTATCTAAAGATTGCTAAAGCAGTATTTTGTAGAAATTGGCATGTTGTGCATTTGGCGCCCCCCACAGTTTCTGAGTGCATCACCTGTGCTGTAAATAAAGCAGAAACAAGTGATAAAGGGACAGAGTGGCTATGACAGAGATACCGTTCACCCTATAACAAGACACTGTAACATCAAAATGATTTAGTTATTTTATGGTAAAAAAGTTTAATAATCTTGCTTTAACATTAGTTAATGTCAGTCGCAGCAAAACCTCTAAATGTATTGAACTGAGAAATGGTGATTTTGTTTCTGATAAATTCAAGTTTTTATTTATAGAAGTTCAACTTCTAGTATATTTAGTTATTTTCTCTTCCCAAAGTTATTCAGTGTCACTTTAAAGATACAAATATAGCTGCTCTTTGTGGCGTGTACGTCTGAGCAGGTGCGCACAGGTAGGCAGCACAAGTCATTGCAATTCATGGCACCACAATTGCACATGCTGATTGTTTTTGTTATTTACAGCTACAACCCACCTTCCCTCCCATTTACATGCCATCACATTTATATCAAGTGACCCACATAACAAAACGTACAATATACAATATACAATACCAAAAAGTACCAAAAAGCATCCACTTCACTGCAGTGAAAAAAGACAGAGGCTCTTCACAGACAGATAGATCACAGTTGAGTTCTTGATTGGCTTTCAGCAATAAGTCTTTTGATTTAAATGAGGTGAACTTGCTCAGTGAAAGCATTGAAACCCTGACAAATCAAGTTGTAGTGGTGATGCAGCTGTAAACACTGTTGGATCTTACAGAACAGAAGCTTCAAACTCTGAATGTGGTGCACAGTGAGATAGCCTTTGCTGCTTTGTGTAAAATACACTGCAGTATCCAAAGTATTCAGTACGTTCCATATGTGTGTCTTCATCTGTGTCCCAGTGTTCGTCTGCACATGTGCTGAATGCTTGAATTTGTTTGAGTCTACCTCAGGCTGAGAGCTGGCATATTAAGCTGGACAGTCCTGGCTTTATTCTCAGAGTAGTAGAAGGGTAAACAGAGATAGCTGGTCCCATGTCAAGGCTGTGATAAGGACCTGGGACCTGTGTTATTGCTGCTGTCTGGCTTGTTTCTCTCTTCTCTGCTGCCGCTTGCACAAAGCTGATGAACACTCATATTTAGAGCTGCAGCTGATGAACAGTACTTCAGTGTGTGTGTGTGTGTGTACATGATTGTAATGCAAGAGACAAGATGACAGCAGGAGCGATGGAGGAGAGAGGAACATAACGGTAAAGCCGCCCTGCGCGTCTGAGATATGAGTGTGAACAGCCGCCACTCCCGTCTCTCGGCACTTCTTTTTCACTCTCTCACCCACTTTCTCCCTCCCAGCCGCCCTCCTCCTGTCCCCTGCCTGCACTCTCCAATCTTATTTCCTGTTGGCCTGTCTTCTATAAGCCTGTTCTGTGTCAGTATATCAGACTAATTCAATCTCCAGTACACAGGCACTCCAATGTAATGACCCATGACATTCAATTAATGCCTCTCCCCCCCCTTCTTGGTAGGTTGGGTCTGCAGCAATTTTCTGTGTGTATGTATGTTTGTCAGGTGTGTATGTGTGAATGCCTGACCTGATGTTTGTGTAATTTGAAAAAGCTTGGCAGTCGGCGTGACCTTAATTTATTTACAGAAACTCTAAAATCTTTAAAATGGCAATTTTTCTCATTAACTGGTGCGGGGTGTTATATTTTCCATTTCTTTCTCAACATCTTTGAGAAAAAGCCAGTTTGATTCCCTGGCTGTCTTTTTCAAAACACCCTCAGAAAACAATTATATTTCTGTGGTTGAGGTTTTCACGCTGATGACATATGAAAACCCCTGGCTGTCAGTATGAGCTTATTTGCTGTACTCTCATTATTCCAGTCTTCCGGGCTTCACATTACAGACGTTGTCGCCTCTCGACCAGCTGTCACACTTATTGGATTGGTGTTGAGAGATTGATGTATGTCCTTTAAGGGGTTGTGTGCACATCTGTGGCTCGGAGTGTGTTTCCTGTCCACACACGGTGACTCAACCGAATACACACATGAACCTACACACACATAAACAAACGCCGACAAAGGGAGGGTGAGTAAAACTAGTGATGCAAACACAGTTTTGGACACACACACCCGTGGCATCCTGTTAGCTCTGTGCAGCCCGCAGCCAAAACACTATCAGTGTGGATTAGCATAGACTTTATGAGCTTTCATAGTCGCTATAGCTGTAATCCAGCGTTGATCGCGCATCAGCAGTGTCATCAGGCAATTTGAATATTTAATCACCAACCTTACCTGGATAATCTACTAGTTGCCATCCATGCAAACTAATGCATTCTCAGTGGATTATGAGCAGTATTGACTCATTTTACAGCTCATCGTTTATGTTAATCATTCATATGACCCTCAACATGATTTTTCTGTCACTCTGAGACCTTCATTAGCTGCACAAGGATTATGAGTGACTTTAATTAAAAGAGGAAACTTTTAAAAAAAAATCCTTATGATTGCACTGTGGGGAAGGTCAGGTAGACTCTCTCTAATGAGGGAAATTCCTCGCAGTTCTGTCAAGTCACCGATTGTAAGTGCGGCAATTTCTTTCTTGACAGCATCGTCTTTCTGTCACCTCTGTCGTCCTCATTTCTTTCTGTCATTCTTCCTCCTCCCCCTTGTACTCTCCACCCTTTCACTATTCGTTCTTCTTTCCTCCTTCCTTTTTTTTATACCTCACACTCTACCTCTGTCTTTCCGTTTCGGTAATAATCTAATTAAGGAGGGTTTTGTTGCCTGCCCACTGTGTATAACTGCCTGTGGGGTCTGCCTGTACTTCGCTCAGCAATTAAGAGCAGCATTCTTTTGCTCCTATATCAGCTAATTAAGCCTTAAGGATAGCGAGCTGATCCTAGTCACACTAAACATCAGGAGGAGCCGGGAATGCCTGTGCTCTCCTCGCTCCTGGGACGCGCCAAAGTCGCGGATTGAAGAATGGTTACCATGGTAGCAATGAAATGGTGTCAGATCCTGTGCAGAGGCTGACAGTTGATCTGTGTGTCGCTCCCTCAATGTGTGTGTGTATATCTGCTCATCTGTAACAGAGACAACAATTCTGCTCCAGGTCACCAATTGCTTTCATTATTATGACTTGAGCTATGAAGGCGATACAGGGGCAAAGCAGAGCTTGTCACAGTTCCTGGTTGGGTCCCTGGGTGGACTAGCTGTCGTTTTGATTGATTACATTGCCAGCTCATGTAATGTTTACCTTGCAATATGCCCCTGCTCAGCGCTGCACAGCACACAGCTTGCCCCGTGGCCCGGACAGTGCACAAATATATCTAGATATGTCAAAGTCAATTGTTCCCTAACTCACGTTTCCTGAATCATTTCTGTCCATTGAGGGATCGTTGAAGACTCAAACATTTCCTAGTTACTGCTTTTTTTTTAATTACCTGCTTTTAGTTTTCCTTATAAAATCTGTCCGTCTTTTTAACCCAGTTGGCAAGTCTCTCAAATACATAACAGACAAATTTAAATCAAGCTCTGAGGTGATTATTGATCTGATATCTGTAACCACGTCTATCCAGTAAGAAGAAATATCAGGACACTCTCTAAACATGATGATGAGTAGCAGACATATTAGCACACATACGCTGTTCAGGTTCAGTGTTTTATTACTTTTTTGTTCCCGGAGTTATAAATATCCTTTGCCCAGACACATTTTTTTCTGTGTCACAAACTTCTTTCAGACAGATACAAGGTGGGGGCGCATGTTCTCATTCTTTTGTGACATCAAAGCAGTCACTTAAAATGGGAACCTGCCTCTTTAGAGAAAGTCTTCCCATATTCCCACAAGACCTTTATCATCTTTGAGTGTAAAAATGGAATCAAAATAGGAGAGAGAAATGACCTAGAGGGAACGCCATTAAAGCACAAGAGCCTGCGCTGTTGCATTATTAATTATTTGTTTTTAATATACCATCAGTTATAATATTGACAGTAACCAAGAGGCATAATGTTGTGTATATATATATATATATATATATATATATATATATATATATATATATATATATATATATATATATATATATATATATATAGCATCAATCTGTTCCACTACTTATACTGCCTATATTGGGGTGTGAAAATTAAAATGCTAATTTTAACCTCTGGAACTGCCTCACATGTGGAGGTTTATTACACCAATGCTGCAGGCACTTGCATGCTACGTCTCCTACATAGAAGACATGTTCTTCAGTAGCACAAATTTGCATGGAAATGGCAGGAATAATGTGTGCCTATTTGCTAAATAGCCTTTGAGCTGATATTAGGCTGTGACAGTTTAAGTGTTCATTTAATGGATTTGAACAGTACAGCTCACTCCAGTCTGGACAAATTGCCTGGGTTTTATTATAAGTATTGGATACTTTATTAGAAAGCTTTGCATAAGCTCTTAAAAGTTTTGACTCCCCTCCCTGAATTGTTTTCCATCTCACTTACCTCTTTTCGTCAGGAAGCTCATTGTAAAAAAAGAAAATATATGGGAACGTGGCTCTGGTTTCTTGACGTCTCCAAATGGAACATCTTACCTTCTATGGTTTTGCCCTCGGTTGTGTTGACTTTAAATGGCTTGTGAAGGTCTTGCTCAGCAAGCAAACAAAATTAAGTTAATGGACACAGTGACACTGCCTTTCCTTCGTTGTGCAATTGATATTTGCTGTTGCTTGGTGCCACTTAATAATGTTGTCTTTGGCTGAGACTGTACAGTTATTAACTGCATATATACCTATTTTTTAAAACATTTAAAGTCTTGAATATGTGCTAATAAATGCCTTTTCTTGCCTCAATATAACCATTGATTTGTCATAAAAAACATTATGTGTTTTGTTGTACAATTAGTACATTACCATGTGTACACTTGGCATCACATTAGGTTGCCTAAATACGGTTTCAAATTGCTTAAATGTACAATCGGATTTGACATAGTCAAGATATTTTTTTAGCATTTGTTACTGGCACAGTGGAGTTACATAACCTATTGAATATCTCATCTCAGAGAGGCAAATATGTGTTCACTTGTAGGAGTCTTGGAAAACAATTAACTTTAACAAAGTAAACTCTATATTTCAAGCTTTACATTTTCTCGAATATCATCCACAAGGACAATACACTGTTTTTCTTTTTTTTTCATTTGATTACACAGATCTGTTGGATAAAGTAGAATCTGTTCAGTTCAGTAAATGATAATGGGTAATAGTTCAGTTTCTTACACAACTCGTTTATTTCTGTTTCATTCAGGCTGCCAGCTCCAACTGTTGCAAACATAGGTCGATGACTGAGAACTCCGCCTCGCACGATGGACAAAAAAAGTGGTGAGTGTCAGTAAGCCTGCATTTTAACTAGCAATCCTCTTTGCTCGAACTTGTTTAGATTATTCTAAAAATATAAGAACACTAGATTGTCATGTAATGTGGAATCAGTCATTCTCCAGTTATTATAGGATGCATTATCTGACATGAAGGGTAAAACACAAAACTTCCTGTTGCTGTTTGTGGCCAAAAAGATTGAAGGGTTTATTGCCTTCAGGTGATAACCGCCCCCTGTTTCATAAGTTGACACAGCGTGAGCAGCATTTTGCATGCTGATTAGTTTGTTTTGACGTAATCACTGCATGATAATTACTTCCTTGTAAGTGATATGGTTTTACATAATGAAGCACCATGTGTGCAGCACAGTACAGCCTGTCTGTACATGTGGGTGGGAAGGAATAATAATGCTGATGATAATCTGAGACTTGGTTCATATTCATCTTGACAAAACAATTGCACATGTTAATACATTTTAGCTGTTTAATTTGACCTTTGTAGTAGCAAAAGGAGAAGCATTGATTGATTGATTGAGTGATTTTCATGTTAATTCCTTACAGCCAATGGCTTTCAGACCAAGGCCACTGAGGGCGGCGTTCAGAGGAAGCAGCTGCCCTACTCAGTGGAAACTCCCTATGGCTTTCACCTGGACCTGGACTTCCTCAAGTATGTCGACGATATTGAAAAAGGCAATACCATCAAAAGGGTCCACATTCAGCGCAGGGTCAAGGGCCCACCTAAATTCAGCACTCTGCCCAGAAATTTCAGTCTTCCAGGCCATGGAGCTAGGCCTGCCCCAAAGGAAAAGGACAGCACATGGTCTGGGACATCTACCCTAGGGCCCAAGCCTAAATCAAGGGTGACAGAAGTCCAACAGATATTTGACTTCAGGGCAAGTGAAGGGGGAAGCCAGAGCAGCAGGGCAGCAACCAGTCAGGGAACTGGCTATTTTCCAGTTAAGCCCAGAGATGAGGTGGGGGCTGGGTCTCGGGATGGTGAAGAAAAATCTATCGGGGTTCAAAGTCGACCGAACCTGCTCCGAGCATCAAGCATGCCCATCACCCTACAACAGCGGAAGGGTTCGGATTCAAGTAGTCCAGACCGTACTGTGGGAACACCGGAGAGTGGGTCAACAGAGAACATGTTCCGTGCTTCACCAGACATAACAGAGAGACGGTGTGTTCCCCAGGATCGGACAGGGCTTCACCAGCAGATCACGGTGGCATTAAAGCGTGTCCGAGAGCTAGAAGAGCAGGTCAAAACCATCCCAGAACTAAAGGCTCAGATCTGCTCACTAAGAGAAGAGCGGGAGAAACTACTGCTTCAGCTCCAAGCCCAGGCCCAAGCACAGGTTTCCACAACATCCTCTACTATATTACCAAGTCCTGTTTCTGGGACATATGCTAAGCCACGAGGACATAGACCTTCAGGAGGACTCAACTTAGCTCTGATGACTCACCCCACTGGAGGTTTAGAAACTTCAGAGTGCGTGCCAGCAAAGCTGGTAACAGGGAATGAGAAACAAAGTCTGACAGACAAAAGTAGAGTGTTACAAAAAGAGACGGAGATAAATCAGGAATCTCTTAAGAGTTCCTTGGCACATGGAGAAATGGGTGGGTTGTCAGACAATGAATCACAAAGACAAACACAGCCGTCAGAAAAATCAGATAAACAAAAAGAGACATTAGAGAGTCCACTGGAGCACGCGGTTCAGAAGCTATCACAGAACATTGCAGGGCAAGAATTAACACCACTTACGGTGGCTATAAAAGATGCAGCAACTAGCAGTATTCTAGATGTTAATGCAGCAAAAGTCGGACAACCTGTAGACCCAGACAATATGCATAAGCTGCAGGTGAAGCTTCAGGACCTGGAGGCTAAACTTACCCAAGCTAGTGATGAGCTGGATAGAACTAATTCTCGTTTGAAAGAACAATTAGAGGAGAATAAGGTAAAAGAGCAGAAAATACTGGAACTGAGTGAGGGAGTGAGAGTGGAGGTCTGTACTCCAGAAGTATACAACAGGCCAAGAAGAGAGAGCATCGACACAGGGACAGAGACAGAGAGGTTAGATGTTGCCAACCAAGAGACAGAGACAGAATCGCCTGGTACAATAGACCAGGGAACAGACACAGATAGAATCTGTATTGAAGTGTGTGCACCCAGACCCAGGACTGGGAGTTTAGATCAAGGGACAGTGACGGATGAGGTTGACACACGTGAACAGTTGACAGAGATGGGGGCAGAAGCGCCTGCTGTCAGCCCACCACGACCCAGAGCCAACAGCATGGAACGGGGCACAGTAACTGAGAGGATCGCCACACAGGATCAGATGACCGAGACGCCCGTAGCGGAAAGGGTAAACCAAGTCACAGAAACAGAGGGAGAGACAGTGACAGACCATCCGCAGAGGCCGAGGGCAAGCAGCGTAGACCGAGGGACAGAGACAGAGAGAGTGGACACTGTGGACAGGGTGACAGAGACAGAGGCAGCACAGAGGACAGACCAGCAGACTGAGACAGAGATAAACAGACGCCACGGTAACAATCCGGCCAGAGGTGTCGACGCAGGGAGTCAAATGAGAGAAAGCACAGGCGATGAAAATTTAGAAGATGTAGCTCCTGTGGTCAGTGAAAGAGTGGAAGATAAGGGAGCAAGTGAAAGAGATAGTGAAGGTGGTGAAAGCATGGTTGTGAAAGTTGTCACAGTGAGTCAAACTGCAGTTGAACAAACTGTAGTTTCAGATAGTGTAAGCCAGGAGGCAGGCCACACCAGTCCACCTGCTGCAGCAGGGGGAAGTGCAGAATCTAAGAAGGAAACAAAGACTGAATCAGAAACAAAAGAAAATTTACCTCCAAAGAGTGAAATTACAGAAACTGTCGAAACAGAGCAGATTGCACTGGAGACGGTAGAGAAGAAACAAAAGGAAGAAGGTGAGATTGTTTGTGCAACAATCAAAGACACTGTGGTAACCGACATAGTTGTAATAACAACAGAGAGCGCAGCTGTGAAGACTGTAGTTCCTGTAAGACCCCAGAGAGGCCGAAAGCTCTCAGCAGAGCAGGCACAGCCGTCACCTCCTCAACTTCAGGCTGCACCTGTGCGGCCTCGTAGGGGATCCAGTGAAACTCAAGCCGAGCAGTCCGAGCCCCAGGCAAAAACCCAGCCCCAAGCACAGGTACAGGGTCCATCTCAGCCTGAGGCCCAAACCCCAACAAAGCCCTCTGAACCGCAGATAAAACACCATGCCCCATTGCCCTCTCAGGTTGAGGACCATACCCCAGTAAAGACACCTCCTGCAGAGTCCAGTGAGAAACAATCAAAATCACCAGCTCAGACTGAAACCCAGGGCCAAGTCCAAGCCCAAACACGGCCCAAATCAATTCAAACCCAGGCTCAGCCTCAAACCACTGCACCTAGACGCAACTCCAAAGAGCTGAAAGCATCACAAAAGGGATCTAGTGTATCACAAACTCCTCGTCGTGGATCAGGAGAAGCCCAGGCCCGCATAACTCGCCAGGGGACGTCTGACACCCAACCTCAGTCTCAGGGCTCTCGTAGAAGTTCCACTGAGGCTAAACCTCCTCACAAAAATGAGGGCGATACCCAATCACTGCGCAGAGGCTCCAGTGAAACAGCCCAGCGCCGTGGATCAAGCGAAGCCCAAGCATCACGTCGGGAAAGTGGCGAGACCCCTCAACCTCGCAGAGGCTCCAGTGAGTCACCAACATCACCCGCGGCTTTGGGCCAAGTCGTAACCCGTTTAACAGGGCTTCTGGGGGAGCAGTGGGCCCAGCTGGGGAGCAGCTCTGGAACTCAACAGACGGCCAACCAGCAGGAGCCCCCCAGCACACAGAAACAAACAGCAGGGAAAAGAGCAGAGGCAGGCAAAGGAGCGGTAGCCAAGCCGGCGGGGAAGGCAACCCCTGCAGCAACAACAGGCAAACCAGCAGGGAAGCCTGGTCCTTCTAAAATGAGCTCCATTCAAAGTCAACTGGTCAGCTCCCTAAGTGTCCTGTCTGCCTTCTACTCACCAGGCCAGAAAGCTGCTGCTGCCAGCAAACAGCAAGAACAAGGTAGGTCTGGGGTTCAGCTTGGAGCCCATGGTGTATACTGAGTACACATTTGTGCATTTGTCTATCACATACCTGCTTGCCAATTTGTTACTGTAACTTTTTAAACTCTCTGAATCCATTCATCTCTCTTTTCACCAAAATCAACCATTCACAACTTCTCCATGACTCTTAATTACAACATGTCCTTTCTTATCTCGGCCAAGAAGTCTCATAATTAATGTATAACTAGTCTTGAATATTAATTCTCCGTCATTACTCCCCTCTCTTGAACAAGAGTGCCTGCAGAAGAAGCCAATCATTGCCAGAATCGTTTGACAGATTTCTGTGGTGTTGCTTGTAAAGAGCTTTGTAGTGGTTCGGGTAGAAGACATATCAGCACACAGCTGAAGCAAGACACACACTATTACTATCAAACTGACAACAAGGTGGTGTATTCACAGCAATCTGGTCTGCTTGTAGCTTCTCTTTGCTGCAACCTGAAACCACAATTCTTATTCTATTATTTAGAAGCACTCTACTGATGTGCTGTCAATTATGTCTTTTAGTGCCCCTAGGAACATTTCTGTATCAACACAAGTACTATTGTGTGCATGATTCATTTTTGTAGGGCTGAAGGGTGTTGCTTCACTTCTTATTTAGGATACTTCTTCTGACTATATCCAACTTCCCTCACGGGAACACAGACTTCAGTGCTGACTGTACCTGCACAGCCAAATTTTGTATCATCATTTTATCCAAACTTTATGATAAATGCGTTTATTAAAACAAAATGCAGCAAAACACAACAAACCTAAACTACTGATACAGTAACTAGAAATTAGTTTAAAAAATAGAAATCGAAAAAAGGAAGGAAAAAACATTTGGTTAAATTTCCCTTTTTACTGAATATAATATTACAGACTACTCGGTACTTTGCCAGCAGTCTAACAACATTCAGTTATATGGAGTTGATTATTTAATTTCACAACTAACCTAATATACTCCCAATTGTTCTAAATGCTCTACTTTGCTCTACTAAATTTATAGTTCTTTGATTTCCATCAGGCTATTTTGCTTTCTGTTACATTGCAGAGGTCATGGTCGCCTCTCTTTTCATAAAGTTAGATTGAGCAGCCCATTTTTCTGTAGTTTAGGGGTGGAGCAAAGCAACGGCACAATCAACACCATCAATTACATAAACACATCAATTTGCACTTTGTACCTCGACCTGACGCAAGGAGGTAAGATGACTGTGCCCTGTCAAAGCATGGACTCACCTGGAGAACAAGCTGACAGAAAAAAGCTCACCCATGATCATCTTAATTGTAGATTTTCGAACGTAAATTTGCTTCTTCATCACCCCCACATTAAAAGCAATTTATGCACTGCTGCAGTATATTAATATAGTCGAGCTGTGGAAAACTGTAAACGGCTTCACAATGTCATGGTTTTTGGTTGGCAGCACATTTGCATCTCTGTATGCAATACATACTGGGTTTAAGTATACATTAACTACTAGCTGTTATATCCAAGAGTGGACAAACACATCACTAAGCACTGGTGAAATGAGACGGTTCAGTGGCCTCCAAGAGTTAATCATGTATATATTTAGTGCAGTACACAGTCAAATGGAGACTCAAGCTCAGACCCCAACACACACACACACACACACACACACACACACACACACACACACACACACACACACACACACACACACACACACACACCAAACAGACGATACCTCTCTTCCCTCCCTTGATGTCTCACTGTTCTGTTTCTGGTCCAGGAGCCACTCTGCTATCACACACATATTTTATGTTCAGAGTTCATTTCAAGTTCAGTGTTGGGAGTACAGTATACAAGAGCAGTTTATGTGTTTTGTGTATGTGTTTTGTGTGTGTGTGTGTGTGTGTGCGCCTGGATACAATACACAGTCTGTGCTCTCTTGAGAGTGCCACTTTTGAGCTGGTGGTTACTTTCTACATCTTTGACACCTGGGAACCCGAGCCTGACTTCTTTAACCTCAGATTACACCTCTACAAATATCGGAAACAGAAAACGCTGCTGCTGTTAACTTTTAGAACTTTGCTCATCCTGGTCATCATAGACTGGAGTTGAGCTGTGGAGCTTTGTGTGGACTAGAGAAATATCTCAGAGTGTCTCAGACACAGCGAGGGAAGGTTAATTCACACCGTTGTTTTATTTATTAGAAGATGGCGAGAGGTTGTATTAAAATGCCAACTATGTTCTGCACTTCTCCTATCTGTGAGATCTCATCTCCTGAGAGATACTGGGATCTGAAAGCTTTCTCCCTCCTCTTCTTCTTAGATGGTGGTCATTGGAATCTTTTCAGTCAGTGGTTTTTGGCTCAAAGCCACATCCTTATGTCCTTGCATAAAACATTACAGAGCCTCTGCACCATGTCTGCTGTCAGGCTCAACTAAGACAGCCACACTGGGCTTTGAGCCAAGGGGAGTCAGCAAAGGAGCCTATGCAAAATCATTTATAGGGCAGTTACATACATAAGTAAGCCTGACACTGTCAAGGTTGTATGTTGTCAATAAGACCTATAATCCTGACCTGTGTATCTTGCCCTGGAACTGCTTTGGGTGGTCCTGAATAACAGTTATGTGATGCCAAAAATAACAATCAGTTGATGTGATCAGGTTTATTTTTAATAAAGTTGTTGTTTGCTGGCATGACTTTTGATGTAACCATATCACACTTTATAATCCTGAAATACTTAATGACCTCATATTAGCAATCCTATTAAGAAAAGTAATTTGTCTAGACAGTGTGGTGCTATTCACACAGTGTTTTTTCATTGTCTTTGTATGGACTATGCAGATGGGCCCCTTGCTTCCACTTTCTCTGCACGGATTAATGAACTTGCTTGTAATTACATCCAGAGGTTTGTCAGTGCAGCCTCAGAATGTTTTTTTAAGAGATACACATACACTGACAGGCTGGAACACAGAAGCACACACAGAAATGAGGAGGCAGACTGTGTACACTCACACGACATAAAGACAACATGTGCAAACCATATGTGGTCTCATGAGCTGCCAATGAGAGTTTGTTGTATTGCTCTTTCTCAGCTTTTAGACTTATAGCTTACTTTACCTATAGATTCAGTTGTTTTTGTTGTTTTTGCTGGATTCACATGGTGGTGAAGAAAAATACAAGGACATAAAAAACACATGCCTCTCACAGGGACTTTTAGTTAAATTTAATGAAAAAGAACCGACAGAGGCTGCACATCTGTAGGTTTTTCTAGAGGTTATTCAAGTACAGGGAAGGTCATAAGTGTAAGAACAGATGGTGTTGTGAAAAGTACCCAAACATCATACTAGAGAAAAAGTAAAGATATGTTAAAATATGACTTTGGTAAGATTGAGTTGCATGCCATATGGAAAAACAAACAAACAACAGCAAAAAAAATGATTTATTTATTTATTTATTTATTTATTTATTTATTTATGATTTGCAAAGTTACTAGTTGAAGATATCAAATAAAAGAAGTGGAGTAAGAGAACAGACTTGTCCCCAGGTGCAGAAAATGGATTCCATCAGTGGAAACAAAGAAGTCTTGGGAATGGCACTGCAGGTTGTAATACGTCAGTCAAAAATTACACATAGGTTTCTAATTGGGTTTGAAATAAATCTGGATCCCTTTCCCTAGTTTTTCATTTACATTTTTCTTAAATTTGCCAACTCATCAACAGCAAGTGTCAGTATGGTTGATGTGAGTCTAAGATCGCACGTGTAGCAATGGCTTAACAAGGTACAACACTGGTTTATGACTGAACCTGATGTTTTCTTAATCACTGAGCAGCTGACATGCAAACCCGCTGCCTTCTATGATTAGATGTAAGAAAATGAAAAAACGACACAGAATATGAATTTCCTAGCGTTGTGCATACACACACACAAACAACACACAAACACATTCACTCTCAAATTCCACAAAGGCCTAATGATTTTCTTTCCCATCCTCCCTTTTCTGTTTTGATCTTCCTCTCTCCCTCTGTCCTCCTCTTCAGCAGGTCTCAAATCCATTATGAAGAAAAATGGTGTTGCTGACAAGCAGGGGAACAAAGGAGCCAAGAAAAACCTCAAGTTTGTTGGGGTGAATGGAGGGTAAAATCTTCTCTTTAATAAGCATCCAAGTTTGTGATTTATATCTGTATGTGGGCTGCAGTGTTTTTTGTTTTTTTTTACTGCATTTTGATTGGTGTGTCCATGCATGTTTGACTACTTTTTTATTTATCTTATGAGACTTCACCCTCATTATTGCAGAATAACAATATTTGATATTCCTATTTAATCCTAATTTAATTTCAGAAATTCTTCAAATTCTTGGTCCATTCTTGGTCTTTTATAATGTACAGTTAGGCTCAACGCTATTGTACACAAATACCTCATTAGTAGTAATTGGTTCACCATAGAGATCTGAGCAAATGTGTAAAAGTAAATGTGTTCATCCTTAAATTATAGTAATCCATGGGCAGCACTTTGAATTCTAGTCTCCCCTCAGAGTACAAATTGAAGATGGATAAGTAAACGAACCCTCTTTTTGTTAATGATGCAGCATTCTGTAGTTAGACGAGTGTGACAGCTCTCTTGACCACAGTCACTGTGAACAAAGTCCAGCCGTGTCTCACACATCTGCTTCACGCTGTTAGTCATCAGGGCTCATTTGAAGACACACTGCCCTGCGTTTGACCTCAACGCTGCTACTGGGAGTGTGAATGTGTGTGCGTATGAATTTATGTTGTACATAATGTGATGTGTGTGCATATTTCTGTCAGTATTGATGATCAGTGCTTTGTGCAAGTGTGCTTAAGTCAGCATTTGCTCTGTGTGTGTGTGTGTATGTGTGTGCGTGTGTGTATTTGTGTGTGCTTATGAAAGCTGATGAAATTCAAGTGAGCAGGTGGTAGTGGTTGGAAGGTGTTTCTCAAGGGAGGGAATTCTTTCTATCTGTGGCTCGTCTGATTTAACTTTCTGGTAAACATGAACCATCTGTAAACACACACTTGTGTTTGTGTGACTTGACAGACATAAATACCCTAGATGCTAAATTTTAAACTAAACCATAATTGCTACACTTGTGTTCCTAACCGCTAGCTTACACTTATAAGCAGGACAAACACAAATCTAGTCCGGAAATAAAAATTGGTTCACGTTAAGAAGCAGATTCTGTACATGGACACTTTTTTAGACAAATAAAAATATATATTTACAGAACTACATGCACATATTCATTGTAATTACCTCATCTGTTCTCTTCTCTAATTACCCCATGCATGATCTCAGGGAGAGCAGCCTCGTCGCTCCCCACTGCTCCAAGGATGGGCGCAATACTAGTATACGAGTAATAATACAAGTTCACTACTTTGCAACAAGTATGATGTATGTGACAGTATAGAAGCTTCTGTCACAGTTACACAGAAAGCACACAAATGCAAGAGATGCTGGCAAGGAGCTAGTGAAACAAAAAACAAGCTTTAATCGGTTGAAGCAGTAACTGGCAATTAAGTAAAAAATTAACCAAAGTAAAGCAAACACTAAGGACAAACCAGAACAAAAATCAGAAAACATAGAACACATGAGGAACAGGGACAGGAGCACAGGAGGCAGGTGGATGAAAACATCCCTGACATGAGGTCGACAATAGACGACCCACAGAGGGACAGCACAGCCTTGAACGCAAACTAAACTCACAGGGGGATGAGGTGCAGGTGGAGAAACACCAGGAACAGGACAGTGTTAACAAGGCTGATGTGAAACAGATGTGAAAAATCCGGCCGGGGAGAGGAGTACAGGAGGGAAACTGAACGCTAGGACATACAGGTGAGCAGGAAATAGAACAAGGCACAAGGATATTACTACAAAACAAAACAGGAAACTAAAAAACCAAAAAACCCAAACCGTGATAACTTCATAGAATAGATGAAAATACAGCATGTACAATAGTTAAATCAAGACTACATTGTGATTAAAAACATACATAACACAGTTGCATAAGAGGGCAGATGATCAGATGATAGATGGTGGATAAATATAGCATCAATACTCACGTTTTTGGCTGTAAACAAGCCAATTCCTGGCATTACATTTGACAGCGATTCACTTCTCTGTCAAAGCACCAGCAGCCAAGACCATTTGCAAGCCTACTGGTTCTCTTTCTGAGAGAGACATTTTGTGTAAATTTGTGCTCAACCTCATTTTTGTGAAATCCCAAAGATGGTCAGCCTATCTAAAGAATCAGAAAAGAAAATTAAGTGGATTGCACAAAACTTTAAATTGTTCATTTTGCCTATCATCACTCGATAAAAGTGATAGAACAGAACAGACAATGTTTTGGTCCATCTAATGATACATCTGTTTCTTATTTTCTCAGTGCAATATTTCCAGTGTTCCTCATTACTTGTTTTATTTGCCTCGGTGGTATTACCTCCTGCATATGAAGGAAACGACTGCCATTAGGAGATCTGTTTTATTCCTGCGTTCATGTTCTTACATTCCTGAGCATCGCTGCTGTGTGACCCACTCGCATTCGCTTTGTGTTGTCTGAGCTTTGGTGAGGTCTATTCCTTTCTCCCTGTTCTAGAATGACCTGCAAACACAGCCTTTTTTCAAAACAAATAATACATTATCAATAAGTATTGAAAGGATCAACTTCTTCATAAACGTGCAGACCAATAAGTTATATAAGATGGCCCACTTCTAGTCTGTCTCCTTTGAGTCCTGGACAATAAATATCTCTCTATTTGCTCGACTCCAAACAAGATTGACCAGATGCTATTTACGATGAGACAAACATGTCAGACAACAATATTTTCTCTGACTATCTTTAGACTTCTGCCCACACCAGGAAGTGGGCTGCTGTTTGCACTTCTTCTCTTCAGATGGTCCAACCGATCTTTGCTCTCCCTTGAGCTCCTCTGGAATCCAGAGAATGCTGTGTGGCCCCTGAACGCCTCTTGTGGTGTGGTGTCTCGGTGTGTGTGATTGTGTGTGTGTGTGTGTGTGTGTCTACAAATAGGCATGAATCAGAGGCATTCAATATGAGACTTATCTGATCACCAGCCTCACAGAGTCTCCTTCATGACACACCTTGGTGATCACATGCGTAATATATCGTCGGCCCCTCCCCGCGAAACAAGGTTGTGTTTTGTCCGAGGTAGCCTATGTGAATGTGCAGACATACCTGTGGACCTTCATGTATATGTTTAACTGTGTGAAGGATGTTTTGGATATGTGGGCCAAGGTTGTGTTACACAAGCATCTTTTTCATGTCACGCTTGAGGTGTAGAGGGGAATGACCCGTTGGTGTTTATCCTGCCTTGACCTATGTTGACTTTACTGCTTTCATTTAAACCTTCGCTGATGATGTGGCTGCTTCTGTACATGGATCATTCCTGTACACGTGCTCACTTTAAGTGAAGAAACACGAGTCAAATGTTCAAAAAGTTCGAAATCAAAAACATCAGTCTCATCTTGACACCCCGATTAAAGGCAGACCAGTGAATAGATGAGTGTCTGTGTTTGACGTCATGATTTCCGAACTCTCAGGCGACCCGTGCAGTCTAATTTAGCAGGTTTTTAGCAACTGCCTTTTTTAAGACTTGTAAACCTGAGCGTCTAACAAAAAAAACACAGGCTTCGAGACGAGAGACATGGAAGGTGCAAAAATGCTAATTGATCACCAGGTTTTAGGACTCTTGTGGCACACTGTAGTCATGAAACACAGGCCAGAATATGCTGCCTTATAGATGTCGTAACGTCTGGCACTTCCTTGTGTCCTCCAGCTATGAGACGACATCCAGCGAAGAGTCCAGCGGAGATGAGAAGCCGAAGATAGAGGTGGAGGAGGAAGACAGCTCAGAACCAGAGGTAGAGAAGGAAAAGGAGACGGAGCCTCAGCCAGAAGAGAAGTCTGAGGAGGCAGCAGAGACCCAGCAGAAGGATGAAGAGGTCTCGGCTGAGGGGGAAGGAGGTGCTGCAGCTGCAGAGAAGGAGGTTGAAAGAGGCCTGCTGGATCTGGAGATCAGCCAGGAGCTGCTGGAGGGACAGGCTGAAGGGTGAGACGGACAGAAAAGCTTCACTTGTAGCTGTGTGTTAGGGATTGCATGGAATGCTTACTGTTGGCAGACAGTGAAGAACACATGAGGCAAGTAAAAGAAAAAAAGGCTTGGGCTCATTTTCACTTGTTCAGTAATGTGCGCTAAATAAATGTAATGAACACGCTCTCCATCACAGTGAGTGAAAGCATAAAACGCCCACTATTTACAGTCATTTCTGCCACTAGGGTTCCCTCAAGCAAAACAATGAAAACAAAAGACTTTTGTGAAGTAGCGTGGGATCATGGGAGTTGTTGTCTTCATTGTTTAACAACCATAACTGCTGATGGAAAATCTGACGTGGCTCAGGCAGAAATGTCTGCGGAAGATGTAACGTATTAAAATTTTATTCACGCTATGTTTAGTCACACTCGCCCACTCCCCTCGTCACTCTCTGAAGTGTCATCTGATGTTTCCCTGGAAGTCACAGTGACGGGCGACCAATACAGGATGACAACATTTATAATAAAGGTCTTGCTGTTTTTAGACATTTCAGTGCAAATATCTTACATATACACATGTACTATATATTTCTATAATTCAAGAAATGTAATCAAAGCACAATACAGCTGTATGACATACGACACATCCATAAAGATGCCAGTGTAACATGGGAGGTCAGGTGAGCACAAATGAGTGTTTTGTGTCCGGCTACAGCCTACATACTTTGTCTGAGTCAGGTGCTGAATGATACTTCAATATACAGTGGGACGCGCGCGCACACACACACACACATGCACATGCACACACACACACACACACACACACACACACACACGCACACACATACACACACACACACACAAATCCAATTATAAAACACTCATGCCTACTTACACTGCTTACCTCTTAATATCTTTTACGGATGCGCTGCCTTACTCACACACCACAAGCCTCTGTTTCATGCGCACACGCACAGGTGCGCACCTGTTTCCACACACACTATCATCTACAGTAAGCTCCACACAAACACACACGTCACTGAGGTCCCAGACACACACTTAATTCGATAATGTAGCAGGGGTCTGGGACACAATGACAGTAACCAGCGGTGTCGTCCTCCCTGTTACTGACTGATCACTTATCTCTCCCAGCCATGAGGACAGGGCCGAGGGCGCAGGGGCCAGACAGTAGATGGGGGGCCCTTTGAGGCAGCACTTATATTAACTCATCACTCAGCATTTGTCTGCTCATGCCTATGTGTGTGCGCTCCTACATACGTGTGTTTTATTGCTGCGGTACGGTTCACAGCGAGAGCCACTCCAGTTTAGTGCTGCCTGAGTTGTACAGTATGACTCTGCATGATCGATGAGCAGCACGAACACTTGGTGGATATTATCAGGCAGTGAATCAGTGTAAACGGTTACCATCGAGGTTTGTGTGCGCGATCAACGTGCCAGACTGCTGACTGATGTGTGTGTACGCTGTGCAGGGGCCCACAAGGCATCTTTTATCTTTTGTTCCCAGCCCAGACAGAATTTACACAAGAACCAAAGCATCTTGGCCCATGTGTTGTGCAGACTTGACGTTTTTTTCCACTTCAAACCTGAAGAAGCAGTGAAGAAAACAATTGAAGGAACAGATGTGGAGTACACTGGGTAAAATTTGGATGCTTTCTCGCTTCCAGATACTCCCAGTTCAGTTGAAAGTTCTTGAATCCAAAAAACTTGTGGGGGTCAAGAAACTAACTCCTGTGTTGTTTGGTCTTTGTTTACAGGGAGAAAGTTGATAAGAAGTTTATAGATGCCTGCCTGTATGTAAAAGACCGCATGGAAGAAGTTTCATCCCCAGACAAAGAAATGGTAAGTGGTTTCTTTTGGCTGTGAAAAAACTAAGTTAAATGGAAAGTTTACTGATTTTTATGTGTGTGCTAAATGAAGTTAATTAAAGCAATAAATACCTCAGCGCATGAAATGTTGACATAGAAAGCTGAGTTCTCCTGCTGCAGAATTCGTTCTTCTACTGACTCCAGTGACACAATTGGTGTTGCTCGAAGAGCTTCGGACTATTCCAGCCTGGATTTAGCCTCTGGCTAGCCAGGGGGCTTGCTGCTGCTCATAAACAAAATTTGTTCTCTGCTATATCTCCAACAACGAATATGGCATCCCCAAAAGATGAGTGCAGACAAGTTACGGAGCAACATGGACGCCAAAACAAAGCTGTTTTGCATTTTATTGCTTGACATGCAATACATGACTTTTTTCTTACTTGAGGGGGTATTTTACATAAAGTTTCCCAGTCTGAAAAATGTTTCCGATTATTTCAATGCCACATGAAGGCACCGTGCATGCGATCCTCTTGGTGCTGCTGACATGACTCGGCAGAGAACGTTCCTGGTAAATACAGCAAGCACTGAGATATGTATTGCTTCAGTCGATTACATTTACCATCAACACTGATTGGACATCCATGTATAATGTTGCAGAATTTCCCTTTAATGTTCATGGTTGTCAATCTGTCCCCCGCACTGTATCTGCATTAGGCGTCTGTTTTCTTTCTAATTCTAGAAAAAACGATGCGTCAGCTCCTGAATTCAGACTTGAATGTGATATTTGTTTAGGGAAAAAGCTTCATCTTCCTTGTTGATAATCTGTTCAAGCTCTTTGACTTGCTGTGTGGTTTACAGTATCATTCCTCAGGCTGAAAATGTAAGCTGCTCAGCAGCTCAAACAGTAAAAAGTATGTTTAGGGAACAATAAAAATGCTGCCTTTTACATTCATATCTTCTCCCTCCCCTCACTCTCCTCAGCGTCAGGTGTTAGTGGTGCTCTACCAGGAGTGGTTCAGGGTCTCCAGTCAAAAGGACTCGCAGGCCGATACTGTCCGATTATACCTCCGACAAGTGGGCTTGACTACACCCACTCTCCTGCCATACGTAGTGAACCTGACAGACGGCAACGGGAATATGGCCCTGCACTACAGTGTGTCGCATTCAAACTTCCCTGTGGTCAAACTGCTGCTGGATACTGGTGAGATGCAAACACACACAGCTGCATGCAGGACAGAGGAGCACAGACACGGAAACACACTTTTCACTTAGTTAAACATTGGATCTGTGTGTTCAGGGCTATGTGAGACGGACAATGTGAACAAGGCAGGCTACACTCCAGTGATGCTAGCTGCGCTGACGGCCGCTGAGACCCCCGATGATCTGGAGGTGATCCAACAACTGTTGAAACTGGGTGACATCAATGCATGCTCCAGACAGGTATTTATATATACCTGCACAGACACACTAGTTCCCCTGAATTTATTGACTCGAACGATTTCCTGTGTTGTCTGCTATTGTTTGAAAGGAAGTTGTGTTTCAGGCTCAGTAAGTCTGGGAGTTTAATAAATCCACTGGGGAAATTAGGGCATGTGAGGACTTTTTTTTTTTACAAGTGGGTCACTTAACAGAAATAGAGCAAAACATCAGCTTTTTTGTCTTGACAGCAAGGCCAAGTTGAGTGCAACCAAACAAAATGTTCTCTCAGCTTCTTCTTCCTCTATCACTTTCTCCCTCACCCTCAACCCTGCTGCTCCCTTCATTTATTTATCCCTTTATCTCCCCTACAAACCTGCCCTCTTGCTATTCTAACTCTCTGTATTCCTCACTATTTCTCCAGGCGGGCCAGACGGCGCTCATGCTCGCGGTGAGCCACGGCCGCGTTGCCATGGTGAAGCTGCTCCTGAGCTGCGGCTCAGATGTAAATGCCCAGGACCGGGAGGGATCCACGGCGCTGATGGGTGCCTGCGAACACGGACACACACACATCGTTCGTCTGCTGCTGGAGACAGGACGCTGTGACCTCAGCCTCACAGATAAGGTAATCTACTGTACTGTAAAGTTGCAATGACACCGCGTCCTGTAGAAGACAATGGTACAGATGGTGAGATGCCTCCTAGTTGTAGAGCGATGTCCCATCTTGTTTGACATATACGACGTCTTTTAAGATGCTCTCTCTCTCTCTTTTTGGAATGTATGTACATTTTTTACCCTTTCTTTTACCGGCACATGAATTGAGGCATTGTTGGTTTTCTCACTGCACTTCACTGCATAAACATTTTAGCTCCACTATAAGCATACAGTCCCATGGGTGAACTGACGCCTCAGTGTGCTGCCAGGTTAGAATATATTACGATGTTGTATAAAGATACAGAATGCAGCTCCACGCAGAACAAGTATGCTCACTGAGAGACCTGTAAACACTGCATATGTAAAGTGCAGAGACAAAAAGTGACATAATGAAAAACTGGCTTCAGAAGGGGTTCACCTCTTACCTCCAAAGTTGCTGATTTATAAATGGTGCAGGTGGAAAGAAAGAAACCGATCTGGTCCGAGGGGAAGCTTGAGGCGAAAGACTAAGACTTCGCCCCTGAGCTGTCCTTAGCTTAATTTAGACTATGATGACTCCTCTGTGAGGAGAACCCTGCGATCACTATGCATGACCTTTCATGCATGAATTATTAAATCAAAAAGTCAAAATGTGCAATAATATCAGTGTTTGTTTTGTTTAAAAGTGATTCAAGAATAATTTATATTCTTTAATTCTCATCAAAGGACAGGTTAAAGCAACATTTTAAAACTGAGATGTAAGAGATGCTTTTACCAGATTTTTCTTTTCCTTTTCTGACTAAAAAATGCAGTTATCCACTCCAGTGGACTTTACGCACCAAAGGGTAAATTCTGCTTATTTTAAATAAAATCTGAATTCTATTTAATATCGCTGTTTACTGAAACTATTCAAGAGTAAAACACATCATAATTTAAAAGATGCAATATGTAAGAATTGGCCACACGTTGAATTCATGCTCACAACAAATGTGAGGCAGCATATTTACAGAGTATCTGGGGAAGTGTTGATGTTTGTAAGGCTGGCAGAGAAGTGAACCATGACTGCCTGGGGCTAGCTGGTTAGCGGGTTGACTTCAGTAAAAATCTCTGCAAAACATTATGTCAGCATGTCAAAATTTATATTTCTTCACATTTTGGTGACAATTTCAGTGATTTTTTTTTTTAGTGTTTTTCCTTCAGAGAATAACGTGAACTAGAGTGGACAGATGTATTTTCACTCACAGAACTAAATGTACAAGAAATATGTTAGAAAACTAGACAAGCTGAATAAGATGTCGAGATAATTATGTCCAGATTTGACTAAGAATACAAGTGTAACATTTATGTTGTTATCTGCCATTTGAATTTATGATGCCATATCTTGAAAATGACAAAGAGATACAAAGATAATAATCAAATGGAATTGTGGACAAGGTTGTGGGAATCTTCCACCTGATAAATGGGTAATGGCACTCTAACTTAAATGGTTGAAAATATCTTCCAATTATCTGTCAAGTGTAGTGAACACCATGCACGCACCACTACTTACTGGCTCCATGTGATGTACGATTTATCATGCGATTCCTGGTGCCTACAAAGTGTGGAATATGTCACTGGACATCAGGCTGCCCCTGCGAACAGTGTGAGGTGCCATGTAGCTGCTGCCTTGACCCACACATAGAAGATTGATTGTTCAACCTTGTTGTACATTATTGATTTCTGTAGACTGATGATTCCCATCTGCAGTCTAAGGTGCCCATGTCAGAAAATATCCATATCACGACTGGTGCACAAAGCGCACAAACCCCCTGCACACAATCCTGTGTTAACTATTGTGAACCGGAAGAAAACCACCATGTTTGAGAGGCTAAAAACAGCCATTTAATTTAATAATCAGTTGATGGATATTTTATATTAGTCAGATACCGTGTTCTTGACATTTATCCGAAATCATGAAAAGTCTTCAGTGTACCAGTACAACAGATGTAGCCTAGATTAGACTGTAACATGTGGATGAATGCATACAGACGTATCCTGCAATCATCCTGTAGCTCAACCACGTGCCTCTGGTTGATCATATGCTGTGTGAATCCATGACAATACTGGAGCACACACTATATTTAGTGGTAGCTTGAGTGGTAGGGGGGGAAAAAAACATTATCTCCATAACTGGGTAAATAAGCAGCTCTTGCAAGCGATTTTGAATTATATGCAAGCAAGTCAAGCAGTCTACATCAAGTGTAATACGGAGTGTGTCACACTGTTCTGAGACATCTGTGTTCCCATGAGACAAAAGGTCTCTCGCAGTATGCGGCCCTGTCTGGTCTAGTTTACTGTAATTTCTTATAGATAGCCTTTGATTAGAAGCATAAATAGGAGATGCAGAGATGATGGGCATGTGAGAGAAGTAAAGGAAGCACTGCCAGTTCAGTCAGCCGGGAACATTTACTGCTGCAGTGTGTGTCTAAACTGATGTCTCAAGCCCATCTCAAACTAATTAGAGATGAGTTTGGAGGGCTTTCATTTTTGAGAGATTTGTTCTCCCAGTGGCATGCTGGGAAGAATGTTATCCGCAGGAAGCAAATATAGATTTAGCATTCTCACTTTTGATAAGTGCTGGTATAGCCTGATTTGTTCCATAAGTAATGAGTGTGCTGGATGTTATGAGAGACAGCCTTAAATATCTGAGCTGTTGACGAAGACAGCAATTGGTCATAAATATAACAGCATTATCTGTAAGAGCAGTTACAGTTCATGATTGAGTCACTGGTAAACTTAGGGTTAGAAAAACTCATGTGCGAAGGAGGGCTGCGGGAGTGCCCTCTTGGATGCCCCTTTGGTAGGTAAAGCATGATAAAGTGCCATGTAGTTGCCCCTCCTGTGGACAAAATGGTATGAAGTGCCCTCTCTTCAATATGAATATATCACAACTCACACCCCCTGCATGTGATGCCCTTTTTATTTTATTTCTGCCCCCGCCCCTCAAACATCCTTAGTCGGTCTTTGAACAATGGACAGACTTGAAGCTTGTGCATAATATTGAAGTTGGCTATTATACATGAAAAAAAAAGCTAGTATAGAAACCCAATTACAATATAAATGTGTGTAATGTAAGGTTTTGTTGTTTATGGACATTTCGAAACATTACATTTTTTTATTTTCTTGAGGTTCAGTTTTCATTTCTGCCTGAGGCGATGCCGTGCTCACACTCTAGTTAGGTTTAGGCACAAAAACAACAAAAACTGGGCCACACTCATGTTTTGGCCTGAAATACCGTTTTTTTTTTTTCGTTCACCACAGCAAGCTTAAAATTGTCCCGACGTCTCCTTAAAAATATCAAGGGGTGCCACGCTTGCAAATCTTAAAATGCCATGGTCCCTTGTCAAAAAATAGCGAGTGGTTTCAAACTAACAAATGTTGAAAAGCAGTCTCAAACTGAGGAGCCTTCCTGCCTGCAACTCCACCACCACCCCCTCCATCTTCAGATGTGACAGTCAGGTCATAAACACACAATGTGATCGTGATATGACACATTTTGTGGGAATGTTTACACGGTACGCACACTATGACACAGATAAACATGAATGTAACAGTAGTTTGCAGAAACCTTAACTGCCATCTTGTAAACCTGGCGACGGGGCTCAGTTTAGACACAACACATGCTGCTGTGTTGTGCAGCGTTGGGTTTCACAGTTGTTGTTCACTCATTTTGTTGCATGAGAAAGGATTTTCAAACATTTGTTCATCCATATTATAGATTATAATAATCTATGCTGCGCATTTTGATGTGTAATTTGGGGTGAAAATTATTAGATCAGATTAACAGAATCGTGACACTGCCATTTCACAGACTTACTCTCAGAGACTGAACAGAAACCCCTTTAGCAGCTTGCTTGTATCAGGGCAGGTGCAGTGTATGTAGTGTGATGTCAGGAGGTAGAACAACACAACACTGCCACTGTCAGGATGAGAACGCTCACTGCAGCGTCTCTGATTTGAAGCTGTGACATTTTCTGTCTGTTTTCCCCCAGAATGGACAGACAGCACAGGCGGTGGCAGAGGGAGCCTCCCACCAAGACATAGTTGACCTTCTGAAGGCCCACGCTGAGTCCAGAGTCTCTGAGCCCTCGTCTAGCACAGACCTCCTCTGAGCCAGGCCGACCCTGTTTACATCTACATCGCTCCGGCTAGCAGACCCCACAACCTTACAACTTGCAAGACCCCTGTGCTCACCACGACAGAGGGAAAAAAATCAAGGATGTGGCGACAACCAACAAGACTGTATGACCAGTGGAAAAAGTGGATACGCTCTGTTTACCGTGAAACTACAATGAAACCTCTGAGACTGGAGTGTCCAGTACGTTATTCTTCCACATCTCTGCCAACAAGCCCTGTGGGTGTTTATGGATATGCTGCATCAACCACTCAGTGGACAGAAAACAAAGGGAGCCGTCAGATTATTGATAAGACATTGCCATAGCAACAAGTGTGATTGACAGGATACTATTTAGGGGACGGGGTGGGAATATAAATAGGGATCAGGAATGGGCGGACTGAAGTGGATGAAGAGATACTCTGACGAACTGCTGCTTCTGATCATCAACTAGCTCTTCAAGCAAAATACTAAGCACATGATCTACCTGTCAAATATATTAAATATGACATTATTTCTATTTTTTTTTCTTTTGTGACATTGACATCATTCTTTTCATATTTGGACATAAGCCATTATTGAGAACATAGATTATGTAGAATGTTATTCTAACCGATTATAATCATATACAAACACAGAAACTGTATTTTCTACTGCACTTTTTTTATTGTGTTTGTGTACGGTAAATAGTTCTCGCTAATATCGATGTCCCAAAATAACTATATATCTCCAAAAGTGCGAATTACATAGTTGAATTAAAGAATCGAACGCCATGATCAAATTTCCCATCGTTCACTGGATATCTGACATCAATAAATGCATTCATTTCGCCACAGTAATCACGTTTTTTCCCGTACAGGGTCATCATCTGTGAATTATCTGAAAATCAAGTGGTTCAGTTGGAGAGAAACATGTTTCTGTTGGACACTGAAGAAATGATTTTTTCATAACCACAATATAACCAGAGTGTAGAAAGTCTTCTGAAGAGAAGATTGTACTGTTCAGAGGGTGCTGCATGCAAATACACAGTTACACCCCCTACTGGCTGTCTCATAGTACTAATCAACAGTATGTTGTAATACTGTGTGTGCTCATGATTAACATTTCTCTCGTTCTTCGTCGCCCCCCCCGGGTTCAGATATAATGTATGTCTTGTTCGCCTGCTCGTTTGAAATCGAATCATGTATGCAACTGCTACAAAAATGCACAATGAATGTCAGGCTGGCTGTGATACATTCCAAGAAAACATGTAGCAAGTCTGTAACTACACTGGCATGGATCCTGGGACTGACAGCGACAATGGCTGTCGGTGGATTGTTAGATATCGGAATGAGTCTGAATATTTTTTACTAACACTAGTTCACTTCGTTCATGCCTCGAGGCACTCATTAAGTCATACATTAAAAGTGTAACTGACAAGACGTTAAAACAGGAAGTAGAGGGTTGTTTGTGGCTTGCAGTCCAAAAAAGAAGCAATATCAGTGATATACTACCTTTTTAATCATATACCAGGTAGAGAGAGAGAGAGAGAGAGGCTTTGGTCTAGCCTTAATCAGATGACCATCCTATATTTTAGAGGTGAGATGTGTTTCGGGGAGAGTGTGGTCGTCTGTACGTCTGTCCCCTTCAGTGGCCCTCATCAGTTATGAGTTTACAGCGAACAAAGGGATCAATCCTATTACCCATAAACAGACATCTGGAGGAGTTTTCCCTCTTCCACAGAATGAGTATGACTGGTGGATATTTGACATTTACTGTAAATAAAAGCTTCTAAGAGGTACTTTATTATTCAATTCTAAAGCTGTCTATTATGCTGGGGAACCCTCACGAGAATTAAAAAGAAGAGGAAGAAAGAGAAATTATCAAAATGGAGGCAGCAAGGTTCTGACTGTTAGTCCCTAGTATGAGCGTACAAAAACACTGTACAGTATACAACAAATCCAATCCACTGCAACCAATGCCATCATTTTTCTGGTTAATGCCCATTTCTTTCAAGCTCTATACCCCTAATTTGTAACGACAGCTTTCTCTTATAAATTTTAAATCTCCTAGATAACAACACAGAAGCCCCGAGAGGCAAGTAGGACAATGAAATGTTTGTTTTTCCAGCAGTAAAAAGCAGTGAGAGGTTTTGGCAGGAGGATCGTTTTTCTTTTCTTTTTTTCTGCCAGGATTATTTTGGTGTTATTATAATACTCATGTTTCTCATAATTTCTTACAGGTGAGTTTTATTTTTTAAAATGCTCTAGCAAAAAAACAAAAGGTTTTCTTTATCTTTGCTTCCCTTTTCAGAGATGAAAAAAACAAGCTTTTATTTTCTTACTGGCTTTTCAGGGCTTCCCAAGCATTATCTCGATGTTTAACATTTTTAGAGATTAAAAAAAGAAAGAAAAGAAAAGAAAAATAACAAAGGAATTTGAACAAAACTGACTGATATGTGTAAACTTGTATTGCCTCTTTAAACGGTGCCTGAGGTTTGCTGGGGTCACTGAAGGGGGAATTTAAAGGGGAAAACCACTCATATTAACAACTGCCATTTCTGTGGTCTGTGACGGTCCGGTCTGCATTTACAGTCAGAAAGTGAATCAAGTCGAGGTCTTGGATCACAGTGAACTCTGGACAATGTTCAGAATTCGTGTCTTGCTGACAAACATCTCTGCTCTTATTATTACTTTTAGAGACCTCGATTTTAAATTTATGGCCGTTCTTTATCCACAATGGATCTATGTTGCCGTGACTACAGCTTCTACAGCTTCTCTGACTCGCGGTGTGATCTGACCACTGATCCTGCACCGGTACTCTCTCATTCCAAGAAGCTTTATTAATGTGGGTGCTAATGTGGGACAATACAGACTGACATGAAGCTAGGCCTGTTATATAAAGTATATTGGTTACATAGTGGTATATACAATGGCTGCATTTACTCGGCAACAGTGGCTTTCTTCAGATCATCTTCGTGTGTTGAGTCACAGAGTAGCACAGATTTTTCTCAGCGTTGAGGCTGCGCGTACACAGGATCAGTGATCGTCATTAATTGTCGTCTGTAAGGGACGGACGAAACATTAAGAGTCAGTGTAGCTTCCCACGACTGACACAGCTGCAGGATGGTCCGGTCTGTGCTGTGTGGAGTATCTGGTATATCTGGTCTTCCGTGCCTGTGTGTCAAGTCTTAAAGTCAAATCGCATCCATATGTTTAATCCAGTGTGACCCAGATGTAACAAGGTTTCACAAGTGGCTCAACACCAAAGAACTGAAATCCAATCTGTTTCACATGGGGTCAAGTACATAGATTTATCTGTTTCTGTACATTCAGCCAAATACATGTACATACAGTATTGTGAGAAATATATAACAAGTATTGTCTGACAGTTTGCTCTAAAAATTATATTAAGTATTTATTCCAAATGATATATTTTTTAACCATATATAGTATACTTATGTATGCATGGACAAATATTCCAGTGATTCTGTTGGAGGGGGGAATTTGGATGATTGGAAATTATGCTTAAGTGTTCCCTGATGATGTGATTATTCAGCTTATCTGTGGATGGTGGGGCGGTATAGTACATGTGTGATTTGACAAGGTTGTGGACTGTGTCATGTGCCCTTTTATGCTACCTTTGACATTTGTGGGGATGATACGGAGCAGATTTGACACCGGCTTACTCTACAAGGGACGAGGTCTCCCTTGTTTGAATGCCCATCTGAAAAAATCGAAGTGTATGTACACGACAGAGTCAAATGTAAAAACCTGTACCTCTCGAAAATATTCCTTGTACGACGGGCTTATATGTTACCAACCAGAGAACTACTTCTGAATAAAGAAATATGAAGATTTAAAACGTATTTAATGCCCATTTCATGTTGTTCTTGATCATTTGCAACAGAAAAAACAGCTGCTGCAGAGATGTATATCTGTGTTCTTTATTTACATCAGCAAGCCTTTATTTTCAGTTACTGTATGATCATTTGGGAAATGCATGAACAATGCTTTAATCTGCAGGAGGTCAGTGGTGTACAATATATATTGGTGTAACTCGGCTGCTTATTGGTCCTTTAGCTAAACTGTTATTTTAAATACAAATGCTACACATCAGACTTTGCAACATGTTACATATTATTTCCTTTGGATAGCTTAATGGCAACCTGAACAACATTTAGAAGAAAATGTTGTGATAATTTTCAGGTTAGATTCTCTTTTTTCAAAAGCTTTAACAGAAGCAAAAGGTTGCTCTGTAACAACGTGATATACCTGTTGCTGTAGTGCAGCTTCTACATGAGACAACGTGTCTGTGAACACTTGGTTTTAAGAAAACTGAACACTATAAATGATCGAGGACATTTTGATGTGCATCAGCATGTGGTGTTATGCAGTCACTGCAACTAGATCATTAATCTCTGAATATGTTTTCTAAAACAGTCTGCTGGTGTTACCAATCATTTTTTTATTAATCCCCTGAGCCGCAACAATTTGCCGGCAGCTTGGAAGGCGTGCTTTCTTTGAAAGAAAACAAAATCACAGAATTTACACCATTTATCATTGCCAAACACAGTAAAAATATAAATTATCAAAGGATTTTTCGCATATCCTATATATCATTTCCCATTTTAGTGCACAAATCATGTGTGACAAATGCTTTTGTGATGACAGATGAACAAATCTAAGCCGAAAACATAGACACTCCATCAGAATCACTATTCTTCTATGTCAATAAAGTACATTTTAAACATTCTATTACATTTTGTAGTATAGGTATAGTAGTATATACTTATTTTGCATGATAGAAACAAAGAAAAAGAATGAAGAATCTGCTCGGGGTTCTTTGGGTTAACTCATCCTTCTGGATGCCAGTGCCATGACATGTTGTAATAGAAGGCAGTGACCAGCAGATGGAGGTATTACTATGTGGTAAGAACACTAACTGAGGGAGAACAACTGTTTCTGTCATTCTCCCCCTCAATATCTAGAAGCACTCAGTCAAAGGCAACTGGTCTGGGTGAAGATATGCTCAAGACATTTCATCTGTCATACAGAAGGCCTCTTCAGTTCTGTCTGACTGGGTGTAGACTGGGCTTACAATGTCAGGAACATGTGGGTCATAATAATGTACTATTGTCTTTGACTCCTTAATTCTTAATTTTCTGAACTCTTAAATGAGCAATAAGCAAGTTTATTAAGTTTAATGCATGCTTGTTAATCGCACAATGTAGTGGCTGTAGAATAATGACTCGTCAGCGTTTAGGTTGGTTCCCTATAAACCTCACTTTCATTATGCGGCTTTGGCTGCTACTGGCCATCAGATCTACTGGGAAAAATGAGGGCAGGCTGGCAGTCTGGCATCCTTTCTATCTACCATCATGTCTCCATTAGAGACTCAGTGAATTTATGAACTGATGCTTTGTCCTTTGTCTTTTGGTAGTTGTTACTCTGAAGAACTGGAAAGTGACCCAGTTGTTGTTGCGTCAGCTGGGCCAACAATAATACCACTTGTTGGGTAATGCTGTCAGTTTTCACTTTCATTTTTGGTCTAACCTGGTAGATTCAGAATCCTCTTAGAACCTGCTCACTGAGAAACAGCTTCTCAGGCAGAAATGTGGAACAAGAAGAAGTCAATGAGAAAAAACAAACCTTTAATCATTGGTTGGAAGAAAGTATTCAAAACATGTACTATAGTGAAAGTAGCGATACCACACCATAAGAATACGTTGGATCCCATCTTGGTGAAAGTTTGGTAACCTTGTTAGAATTATAGGTTGTATTAAATGACTCAGATATAAAGTGTTATAAAGGATCTCCTCCACAAACACAGACAAAACTGCAGCGATGTGTGTCTGACCTGTTTTTGCTGGAGTTTAGTGACCACATCAAAATCTTTAAAATGGCACCTATTCCGTTCTCAGTGAATGCGCCCTGGAGACTTCAAGTTCCTACATCACCACTGCGCGTGCTTAATATCAGATCAGGATCGACTGTTGATGTCATAAATAATTACAAAGTTTCGATGTTTTTCCACAAAAAGGGCACCCTTGCAGAGTTTTTCCTAACATGGGGGCACCAGCCGGGGGAGCCATCCATCGGAATGTACAGTTTGGGAGCAGTATGAGCAAAAGACTCCTTCGAGACATCAGTCCTCTCCAAAGAATCTCCATTTTCAGGCGTGGTAGCCAGTTTAATGGACAATTAAGTGCCAATCATTAGGCAACCTTGATCGTAATGCCATGTTAACTGCCTGATTTCCTCCGGGAGCACTTGTGCGTGGAAACATCTGCCGTCAGTACACTTTGTATCCTCCTTTCTCAAGCGTTTCCTTTGTGCTGGCGGTTACCAGTGCATGTTGAGGACTCAGCCTTGCACTTGTTTTAATCTAATCATTTAAAGCTCTACATTTACGCTATGGCTTTATCAGTGACTGCCACAGATTTGTGGGTTTTTAAAAGAGATACAGAGGATTATTTAATTTCTGCTAATGAAGACGGTTGCTTTCCGTTCATCTTTTTAAGTGTCAGTTTTGAAGCTTTGGGAGGAAATGGAGAGTAAGACTTGAAAGGCACGCTGTGGAACTTCTTTGTTGTGCTGGAAGCTGGTTGTTAGTTTTATATTGGTGGACTCCGCTTCTAAAATACTGCAAGCGACTGTTGCTGTCAGTGAGAGGGACTGAGACGAGAGAGATTGTGCATAAAGTCACCTCCTTTGGACTGTCACGAAAAATCAGATCAGGTCCATTACAAAGAAACCCACAGTCCAGCAGCATTAAACCACTCAGACAAATCTTCAACAGGCTTTTCTAGACAACCAAGACAGACGGGGAAGGTCTCGTCACGTCACAGTACAATCTGCTCACATAGAGCCAATAAAAAAATGTAAATTTTCCACAAATTGATATAGCCCCTTTAAGGTGCACATCATGGCTTAAACCGGGATATCCGAGGGAATGCCAACACAATGAAGTCTTTCTAACTAAAATTCCGTCTGTTTCTTTCACCCTTCTCTATCTTTCATACTGTAAATACCTCTTCATAGCAGTGTCAATATGCAAGATTCAGCTG
Source organism: Diplodus puntazzo (assembly GCA_963678695.2). Classification (NCBI taxonomy): domain Eukaryota; kingdom Metazoa; phylum Chordata; class Actinopteri; order Spariformes; family Sparidae; genus Diplodus; species Diplodus puntazzo. The sequence goes on from OZ023163.1 coordinate 24,971,133, forward strand.
TAAGGCACTGAGACAGCGAGCCAATGGAGCTGAACGGGTCCAGCTCGTGTCTACCACGGTAATTCAAAAATAAAAGCCTGTGTAGTGATTCAATAGGTATGGTTAGGGTTTATTGCTATTATTGCTATTAATAAAACACAATACCAACGCAAACAGCATTTCTCTGTGACAGAAAAAACCTTGATCAACGGAATGATTTGATTGATGAAAGGCAGGCTGGAAATTCATTTTTACAGGAAACAGATGGCCGTTAATCAGAGAGGAGGGTGATTTGCTCTTAACTGAAGTGGATGTTGTGTTAGTGCTGTTTCTGAGTCGTTCCGGCCGCAGTAAATACACACACCATAAAAAAACACGCGCGGATGCACAAACGCACACATAGCGATGCAATTTTCAAATTTCCCTTCAAGTATCCCCATACACTGAGGAGGGTAGAGGAGAGGATAATGAGTAAAAATGATGTTGTTCTCTCCTCATCAACTGCTGCCTGGAAGCCGGGGGATTGTGAAGATGAGGGCTTAACTGGCAGGATGCAAATCAGGTACTTCTGGGTCTGAACGCCCCTCACCTGTCCCAGCAGTTAGAAAATGTAATTAAATCCATTTCTCACGTATATGCTAAAACAACATCTGCAGCACAAAGGGGTAAAATATTTGTTCTGGTGTAATTGCGCCGAACACATGCCTCTGTGCGCCATGGACACCATTTGTGACGGGAATAAGCCCATCAGAGGGAGCGAGGAGCAGGCCCATTACGGGCATCCACTTTATGTAGAGTATCTATGGATGCCCTCAAACTCAACTCACACTGGGCACCGGCCAATTACACTGATGTACAGCGTTCATAGTTGTGTGTCTGCGTCCTCACGCATGCAAACACACACCGAGAGGCTGGTTTGTTCTTCCAAATGGGATCCTGTGCTAAACAGTAATCCCTTCATCATACAGCACACACAACTAAACATATAGAGAAAGAGGAAGAGGGAACGGATAAGGATATGGAACGCGCATACACACACACGTGCACACACACACACACACACACACACACACACACACACACACACACATACGCACACACTCCTCCTAATCTGCATTGCAGATGTTTTTTGTGGCCCCTCTGTCTGCCAACACCAGGATGATGAGCAGTCCTCGTTAGCATGGAGACTTTTAGCTGTAATTATCTGGTAATGGCACTTAGCCCATCAACTCCTCCTCTAGTGCGTTCCAGTGAGTGCACACACACACACACACACACACACACACACATACACACACATACTGACACACATTCAGACACAGACACACATGCTGGCATGCAGCTGCACAGACAGACACAAACACAGACAGACAGACACACATGACCACACACAGCTGGACAGAAATCCTTGAATACAGACAAAGAGATGCGCTCAGACAAACACACAGGCAAACATTAAGAGCTACACACAAACAAACACACATACAGTGCTTCATGTCCCTGCTCCTCCATCTGCCCCCATGGCTAATCTGTGCAACTTATTATCCAGGAGATAATAGGAACTGTCATCCATGAGGCAGAGGGAGAGAGGGAGGCAGAGGGGTGGCTGTGTGTTCGCTGCATTTTTAAACAGGAAAGGGTTTTACTACTGTAACTTTATGAGGCCAGATGTGGAAAATGAACCAATTTGGCTCCTCTCACAAAGTCCAAACACCTTATCACGGCAACAAAAGGTGCCACAAAGTGTTACAAAGGGAGGAGCAAAAGTGCTTGATAGGCGTAAAATGAAATGGACCAAGAGAGAGAGACAGAAGGAGAGACAGAGGGGGGAAATGTAGAGAAAGAGCTGATGCAAATGGAAAGAAGTGAAAAACGGCAGAGGGAGAGTGAATGTTAATTTGCTTTTAACAATCAGATTTTATTGCAATGGTGGTGCAACACTTTGGTCGGGCATTCGGTGAAATTATTCGCACATAAACCCGCATTCTCCTCAGTAAAGCTCTCGGATACAAAACACAAAGAGGCAGAGAGGAATGGTTAATGAAAAGGGAAAAGTGAGGAGACACAATAATGGAGAATGCTTAAAAGAATTACGACAGCTAACATAAGCACAGATCCTGCTGTCGGTCACTCTGGTTTAGAAAAAAAGTGCTGCGCCCAGAAAACAAAATGCTAGATTATTCTTTCTTGGATGAAAGAGTGCGGCAGATTGCTGCAATCAGTTTTGCTGATAATAACATTAGTGTAGTGTAGTGTAGGCCTCCAGCCAGCAGGAGCAGCAGAGCATGACATTTACAAAGTGATGATATGTGACATGGGAGTATACTACATACTAGTCAAATCCACAAAGAGTCCACAGAGGAGAAATTGCAATTAAAACAAGTTGATTTTTACAGCAGAAAAAAAACAAACAGACCATGGATGGTGGTAAAACACGTCCCAGAAAAAATAGCCTGTACAACTGAACACAGGAGGAGTCACCACAGGAGGGGGGGCCCAGCTCAACTGGATTTGGCAGCCTGAACGCAACATCGCACTGGGGCTGAACACAGCCCCCAAAACCACCTGACAACGGTCAGTTTGATAACAGGGGATGCAGTGCAGAGGTGCTGTAACGTCACAGCGTCTCTGACCAAGACTGTGACTTCAGCGACAGCAAGATTTGAATTGAAGATTTATTTCCAACAAACCAGGAATGATTGTGGAAAGACAAACCAAGACAAGTTTGGCAAGGTTTTTGTACTTTATGTGGCGTTCGAATGACGTGTGTTTTACAATGAAAGGCAGTTTTGACACTACCTAGATGCCTTTGACACAACGTCAAACATTAATGTTAATTTTTTGAATGTTTTAAAACTACGATTCTGGCCGTATTAGGCAGACACAGTGCACCTGTAAAGATGCCTTTCCTCTGCAGACACGTATTGAGAGCAGGAGTCATTTCATAATTATAAAGATATTGATGTAGAGTGTGCTTTAATTTGCATTGACAAGGTCGCAGTTTAAATTAAGTCCCATATAAACCTTGTATCAATATACTGCATAAAAACTGCAGTGTGCTAGGAACATTAAACACATTAAACATTAAAGTTGCCTAATAATCAACAAAACAGTCATTTAAGTTATTATATAACCAGGACAAATTGAAATGTGCACCCAAAACTGTGACACATTTTTGGACAGAAATGCTCTCTGAGGAGGAGGGGGTGAGCACACGGAGGTGAACTCTGCTATTCTGAAATCATTTTCATAAGTGGAGTCATCCCAGGCTCCCAAAATATTTTATTCATTTTTAAGTGACAGGTGGAGAGAGGAGATGTTCTGCACTCAGCCACCTGGATGCCCCACTAAATCCAAATGTAACTAATGGAGACTGACATTAGCTCCATTTAGCAGAGGAGCGGGGGGAAAGCGTGTGAGCGAGAGTGTGAGCAAGAGGTTTACTATCTATACAACTACTATTCATAACTATACTATATACTGATGTTTAACGAAACAAAATCATTGGTCGACTGGTCGACCAGGTTGTCAGCTGATATTACGAGGATCTTGGCAAAATCAGGTGCAACTGTATAAAAATGCAGAGAGAGTGTTGACGGTTCTTGACAAAACAGACTTGCTGAATCAGTTTTTTGCAAGATCAATTATTTAACTTATTTAAGGGCATCATTTTTTTAAAAGGAAGAACTCAGGGGAAATTCACAAGGTGAAGGTGCTGTGGAAATTTTGTTTTAAAGACTAAGTTGTAGACCTCAATGTTTTTGACACACTGCCTTCGAATCAGAGGTGTTAAGACAAACAATCAACCTGAAGATAGAAATGGAGTCCATAGAGAGGCCATTCAATCATGTTGACGTTATTGGCCTGTCTTGGCTATGAATAGCTTCTCTAAGGACCCTATTCCTGTGTTCAGGTTGATTGATTGCCCTGAGACCTGCGATCTGAAACACCTGTCTTTGACTCGAGAGGAGGTGACTGTGAGTTTGGAATTTCTATTGTGTATTTCTGTTGGGATATCTCAGGGTTCCATAGTGAATTATACATGTGTGGTGAGAAATGGTAGAAAAGATGAAGATAAAACGCGTATGTGGCACTCAAACAGATGTATTTCACTAACATAAGACAAATTAATCACTACAAGACTGATATTCCTACATGTTTATTGTAGTCAAGCTTTTTATTCTAGTCAAGTATTTTTGAGACACTGCACAGTTATTATTAATTCACTGATAGAGAGACAGTTAAGTTCTGTAACATCTCAAGGACAACTTCAAGCATCTAAAACATAGATGTGACAGTTTGGAGAGGTATTTCCAAAGGATTCTTTGTACTTTAATGTACTGCAAATTTCAACAACCACACATGGGAATTTTTATTTTCAGAAAAATAATATGATTTCCTCTGCTTATTGTAGTTCCAAGATCGTACAGTACAATGCTAATATCTTGTGAAACAATAGAATTTTAATATCATTACGCAACTAGGATTGTACAACGAAATGATAGTCAACCCAGTGCCTCTCACGCATTTGACATTTACGATTTAAAATCGGGATGACAACAACATGGACCGCAGAAACCAATAAAAGAGGCGTCCTTGAGCAGCTGACAGCACTGCAAGAAATGGTAGACATTGTAGCCCTTGACACTAACGTAAGCTAGCATAGTACTGTCAACACAAACTCAAAACTCACCTCCAGTTCTCGCTGAGGAATAGAAAACCTCATCTCCCCGCTGGTCCAGACTTATTTAACCTTCTGCTTTTGTTTTTTTCACACTGTGTTATTTGAGAAAGTAACACAAATCTCCTTTTTGTTTATGTCTGCTTCCCCGTGAGACCGTGTGATAGGTGTCATGTGTGAGCTCAGCTTCAGTCTGCAGAACCATGATGCCAGAGCACTAATGTCAGTCTAAACTATTTACTTAGCTCTGCCCTATCAAATGTTTTTATTGTTGACTATGCTGCTGTTTTTATTAATGCTTGTTGTTTATTGATTGTTTTTGTACTTGATGTAAGGTGACCTTGAGTGCCATGAAAGGTGCCATCAAATAAAACGCATTATTATTTATTATTATTATCACTAAGCACATGCCCCACTGCCGCACAGAGCGGTATTCACAAATGTATCTTTATTTATTTATCAATTCTAAACATGTTGCATTTCAAAACTGCAGCAAAATCGACACTGCACTTTGTTGGATCATCAGCAACACACCTGCCCGTGTGAAGTAGATCGGATGAATGGTTCTTGAGAAATGCAAATCACATACAGACAGAGATTCCTTGCATTATAGTTTATAAAATAAAAAACAAAAACCTTACTTCAGGTGGGTTCAGGGGATGCATCCTGAAGTGTCTCAGCCTGAGGCATGAGGCTGCTCTGTAGTCCGGAGCTACGGCAGGAGATACTTCTGTATCACTTGGCAGACAGTGGCAGGGCGAACACACTTTTCAAAATGCCTCTTTCATGCACTTGCAGCATAATAACATCTTCACATTCCACTTTTGTATTTATCATAATGACTAAATTGAATTATATTAATATCTGTTTTGAATATACACAGTGAAGAGGGCCGAGCTGGTATGCAAAGGAAGTGGATGAAGTCAGCTGCAGTCTGCTCAGACACGCCTGCACAGAGCGTAGCCTGTAACACCAGAGACCTTCGATCCACCACGAGTCCTGCAGTTATCGTGAATCTTCAATGAAACCATTGAGCTGCCTTGGCTTCTGTGATGCTCGGGGAGATGACAGTGCGGGGCACTGGCAGGGTTGAATCTTCAATGAAGAGCAACAGTAACCCTGGAACAATGAGCAGGCCAAAGTGTGCCCATATCCTCAGCCAACTCTCACCGCCGGCTCATCCATCAAACCCCCAGCGAGCTGTCACTCCTTTAAGCTCTCCAGGGATTGCAGACATCCCCTTCCTCCTGTTGCTTCCCTCCTCTCGCTTATACTGTCAGCCGCTTTCACCCTCAGACTTCAGCTCTGTTTCTCCTTCCCCTCACTGAACTTGTCTTGTCTTTTTCTCCCGAGAGCTGAGTTTTGTGGACAAAGAGGAAACGAACCAGAAGGGTGGTGGTGACATTTTCATCCATCAAAGAAACACACCAAGAGATATGTTTGGGACACTCAGATGTCAAAATTGCCCATGTGTCACTGTGAAATCATCGACCCCCTGTGTTCACATCAGCTATACTTAACTTCAAAGGTAAAGCTTTCAAAGAAACCTTTGATTATATTAAATACATGCTCTTCCTCTGAGTGAATCAGGTGCTCTGCTAAGTAACCACAATTATGAAATTGTATAGTGGCACTTCAAAAAAAGACCTCAGTAAGGCCCCAGTTTTATGTCGTATGTTGACACATTTTGGCAAACAAGCCATAATCTATGTTTATAGTATTATCTGTATTTCCTGCGTTGTACTATAAAAGCATATATAGCACATACAGACTTTTGAGGTCCTCACCTAAAAGAGTTGCTACAAACTGGCTACATCACCAGAAGTTTTGCAATTTTGACACCAATCATTCCACTAACTTTCTGTTTCAGATCGATTTCATATTCCCAATCCAAAAAATGTACCATATATAACACTAATATAACAGTATTTGATTGTTCGCTAATCCCTACTGATTTATACTCAACTGAAAACAGTGGAAAGGTATTCAATGTCTTACATTATCAACTTCTTCATTTTTTGGACATTTTTGATGCCAGCAATCCGTTTCAAACAAGTTACGATCAAAGGGGCAAGAAAAAGCCCAGTTAAGTTGTGGAATGCTTCAGAAACACCTGTTGGGGTCATTCCACAGGGAAACAGGTTCATTGGTGACAGGTGCTAGTGTCATGATTGGGCATCCTCGAAAGGCTCAGTCATTCACTGGCAAAGGATGGTGCGAGGTTCAACACGTGATGTATAAAAGAGAATACTTTGTAAAGTTGTCAGTAAACACAATTCATTTGGAAAGGATTGCATTGTTTTTATTTACGTTTTTCACAGCATCCCAACTTCTTTGGAATCACAGTTGTACCTTGAATTGCATATCAGGTTGTCTAATGAAACTTTTACTTATTATGGTAAAATTCAGTGTCATGTCAGGGAACAAACCACCAAGCCTGTGATTAGAGGACGACCCACTCTACCTCATGAGGCCCAGCCTTCCTTGATATCCAGTGACAGTGTGTATATGCAATGTTCTTATGTTGCTTTTCTTTTGCTTGGTAACTCCTTTTGGGTAGAATTGTATGAAATGTTACAGACTCTTGCAAGACAACTTGTAAATGATATCCAAAAACAAACTTTACAGCTTCATTCAGGGTTATCTAAGTATGGCAAGTTGGTTAAGATTAAATTAAATGTATACCAGCAGAGCCAAATATTATAGGGCCGAATAGACGTGGCCCATATCACCTGACTCGGCATCATCTTGGAACACATTATGCAAATACCATTTTGTTACACCTCATGGTTCACCAGCTATCAGCTAAAACGTAAAACAAGTCACAACTGACCACATGGTGGCACTATTGGTACTATGTGCCAGTATGTGCTGTGCCTGCTCTCACACTAATTTTACCAACTCAAAACGCTTCATTTAAATGTAAATATACTGAAATTCAGACACTGGCAAGTAAATGTAGTACTCTTTATGTTTCTTGCACATGGATGATGAGCGACTTCAGGATCAGCGTTTCCTTGTCAAAAAACAAGAACATTAACAAAAAACAAAAAAAACCAGAAGACAGCTTCCAGATGCAGCGCAGAGGGAGACGAGACACAGTGACACCAAACACAAAACTTTGGACAGTTTTTATAAATTTAATATATCAATATATAGAGATATTTATCAACAGCTTGATTTCATAGAAACGTGAGTGAGACCATTTTGGCATACAGTACAGATATTCCATGTAAGTACAGAAGTTGCTAAGTTTTTAACTCCCTCCCCCCACCCATGCCAACCCGCCAGTTAACCCCGCCCCCCCCCCACCCCGCAGACACATAACACGGAGAAACAGAAAGAGTAAAAGTATACAGGAGCACAAAACAAGGCACCAATAAATTAAAACGATAACTCCCCGTTTTTTAAAAAAACACACAACAACAAAATCTATTCAACTGAATTAAATACAGTATGAACACTAAAAATCTGCAATGCTGTTAAAAAGCAACACAAGAAACAAAAACCGAACAGACAGGAGAAAAAAAGTCAAATAAAAACACTTTGGCAGATTATTAATTTTTAGTTACAATCAAGTAGTAAATAAATCCAGTGCTCTTGTGTACAAATAAATTCATATATAGTCTACACTCCTTTTTACCCCAGAGGTTTATGTACATTGTTTTTTTTTTTTTTTTACAGATACATTTAAAACATTATCAAAAAGTTTTTGCTGTATGAAAACGTATTTACAAGTCATGATTCAAAACCATTGGACTGTACCATTGAACCCCCCCCCCCCCCCCTTTTAATTTCCTCCCCTCCCAAGAACATTATCTCTTTACACAGTGCAGAAGGCTTCTTGAAAAGTTTTGTGCAACAAACAGCGTAAAAAAAATACCTGTTGTATGGCTGTGGGATGGACAGAGCCCCGAATGGTGTTTGAGATTTCCTTGCAGACGATGACACATCAGCAACATTTGGAGGAAATGCAGGCAGACAGTTTTGCAAAGAGTTGGAGCCGATCATATTTGCAGCGAGTCAATGGTTGAAGTACAATGTCCGAATCTGTGATTATTACTTATCAAAATATTTCCCCTGTATCATCATCCAAACCCATAAAAGGATTTACACACACAACTTCCACATTGCTGCCCGCCCCCCAACCTTATGTTACACTGACTGGTAGAAAACCGTAGGCGACTGAACACTGCCCTTCAAGTAATCAAGAAGATCAAATATGAAACTGAGAACAGCTTGGTGAAAAGGAGACAGAGAGAGAGAGAGAGAGAGAGAGCAACAACTACAACTCACAGATTAACAGTCCAAAAAACACATGATAATAAGAGAAACCAGCTGGTGAAGGAAAGTCACTGGGTCAATGAGGGCTAATGTCAGCCGAGTAGAGTCAATGAGGGCTCCTACAACAGTCTGAAACTGTGGCTGGTTGGGGGGGTGGAGGTGGAGGTGGTGGTAATGGCGCCGCTTCTCCTGCCTGAGCGTGCTTGCTCCCCTGTTCGCTGGTTCATAATCGGGAGGGCTTTTATTCTCCAGCTCTGGGGGTTTCCGTTATTTTTGGGATTGCAGGATGTTTCCTCCAGTGTGTTTTTATCCATTCTTTCGGTGTCTGTCTACCCAAAGACTGATAGCCCTTGCCAAAGTAAAGATGTCATGAGGATGGGAGGGCGAGAGAATGAGAGTGCAAAGAGACAATGATGCTGACTTTGCTCTTTAAACTAAAAATCAGTAGTGTGACAACCACAGGAGGACTAAAAGCCTCGCGGCTGACCTTACGTTTGATACAGTGGTTGAAGGATGTGAAGCGGTGGAGAGATGTGAGTGATGTTAGATGTTAGCAGTCAGTGCGTTTTAGTTTAAGCAGCACTGGTCAGATTCAGTGGAGACAACTATTAGAAAGAGTGCAGAGATGAAAGGAAGGACAAGCAACAGGAGAGTTAAAAACATTAAGCACAAATCAGGAACTCTATAATTACAGGAAACGATTATATTAGATTTGTGGGTTATCATGGTTGTTAGAATTTGCTATAATGAGCTCTAACATTGAACATCTTTCTCATAAAATAAACGACAGGCAGCCGTGTCATAGACGATTTGACTTGATTTAGTTTGAACTTTGGTGGTGGTAACCTGCCTGTTACGCATCAGGACTTGTGAGGAATATCCCGCTATCTTTAAACAGAAGCACCTTTTGAACAGAGATTCTGTAATAGTGCCATAACAAATTCTTGCATCTTGTTTTTTTTTACGCTGAGCCAAGAGGCACCAGCATAACGCCTCCGTTGCCATATTGCCTCTGTTACGGCTCAGTTACTACCCCTGTTGGCGGATCAGTAGCGGAACGAAACTGTCCACCTTCGTAACTTTTATAAAGATGGGGCTAGAAAAAAAGTTGCTAGAGTTAAATCTATAGATTGGTCAGGCTTACACAACGTAGATATTTTTTTGAAAACATGCATATATTTCCAAAGCTGAGATCTAGATTCAGGATCGTGTCACACCAGCTGCTTGTAGTTTCTTAGTAAAAACTCACTGATGGTAAAGGTAGATAGGACTCAATAAATACAGTATATGCATGGAGAAATATGTGTAACAGAGTAAGAAGTGAACAGGAAATATCTGATAACATTACCTCAATTGATTATTTGGTTATTTAGTCTCATGTCAAGGGCATAAATGCACGAGGCTGAAAGATGTATATTGTGTAATCTTATTGTGAACTTCCATGTTTACTCATTAAAAACAGCATTTTGATCCAGTGTCAGTTAGATGTGTGAATGATGTCTCATGTCTTAAAGAATAATATATGTTCCAAGCTGGTTTAGTCATGACTAATCTCTACGTTGGAACACGTTGGTTTTGTACAAACTGCTGGTGCGACCGGCTCCACAAGTGTCAGAACCTCGTAAATTCATTAGGTTGCCGCAGACATATGAGAATGCCACACAATATAGTCCAACATAATACTGTTTTTTTGCATTTGAACAGTGTTTTTGTGGTGTTAAATCGCTTTTTTTGTAAGATATGATGTTGTTAATTGCAACAGCGCATCAACTACTGGGCAAGATTGAAATGTTTAACAAAAAACTGATCTGGAGCGAGAAAAAAATGTAGCTATACAACATCTCACCTGTATTACAGTAACTGAATAGCTGAACATATGTTCATAAACGTACATAAACACACTATTAATTGTTCCTCAGCATGAGGCAGAGTGCTGGACTTGATCTATACAACTGCAGCCTGTTGTTTATGAATCTAACTGATTATGGCTGATTATAACCAGGATTACACTGCCATGAGAGCACTGATCAGCTCCATGATAATATCCAGAAAGCATACTGTCCTCTGCAACATATACAATTACTACCTAGCCTATGATGAATGACAAAAGTTTCTTCCCTCAGCGTCCTCCAGTGGAGATGACGGTTCTCAAGGTGGCCACAAACTGGATCAGCCAATCTGTCTTCACGCTACCGCAATAATACGTTTTTCACAATGCCATGCTCAGTCATCTCAATAAATAAATGATTTATACTCCTATCTGCAAACCCACAGGATGAAACCCCACCACACCTGCAGCAAACATGCACATGAAGGAAACTATGGAGAGTTCAGAGCCATGAGTTCAATCCAGCAGTGGGATTATTTAATCTGAAGTTCACAAAGATACGTGACCCGTGAGATGTTTCTTATCATCCTCAACTTTCCCCTAGGACTTCATGAAAAAGAATCTTCATAACATTAAACAAGGACCATGGTTCAATACCAAAATGCAGCTACCAAATTTAGTTTCATCGATGTCAATCCTAAATTCTGCCAAAACAAAAATCAAACACAGCTTGAAGCTGCTGAACCAGCCCACGATCCTGCTGAGCTGAGACACACTCTTCCTCACTGTGTAATACATTTTATTTTTGTTCATGTGTAGGAGGTAAAGATGAAGGGGATGGCCTCTCCCTTGTGCTCAATCCTCCTTCATTAGATAGACGTAGGGGAGTGCAGCGCTGGAGAAGGGTATAATTTACCTGTCTAGCATGCCACTTGCCACATACAGTACATACACATCCCCCACTGTGCATCACAGACTAAGTGTCATCCTTCTGAGGGAAGTGACTGAGACACAACATCAGCAGAAATCTGGCAAAATAAATGGCCCACCATTCATCTTCCGAGCACAAACCTGTTCGCATAGAGTCTATCCTTAATCCTGGCAGTCGCTTCCTGCCTACGTTTGTCTGTGTGTGTTTCGTTCTTCCCCCCCTGTGGTTTCCAGAGCATTACATGTAGCAAACCTTTCCAGGAAACAATGAATAATAACAACCATTAATCAACTGTGTGTTTGTATGCACACAGTTAGATGAATATGTCAGCTGAGTCTATATGGAACCTGTATTGGAAGACTTTAATTTTGCATTCTGTCCTTTTTTTTTTTTTTTGCTTATTCAGTCATGAAGTATATCAAGTTCATGAAAAGACTGCAGGTGTGCCAAAGAGAAGCACTTCTAGGTCCAACTCAACTCAAATACAACATTGTTCAAATATTTTGAATGGAAGACCAGTGTTGTATGTATAGTTCAGACAATGTAAAGCACTTCTTTACCTTATAAAAATGTCTTGGAAGTGTTCGTAGAAGCTTCAAAATGCCCTTTATTGAGACTGAACGGCATCCAGAAAATAAATCATTAGCCACGACTTATAACAGCTACCATGTTAAGTTGTCATAACCACTCCTAGTGATTCACAGTAACAACACATTGTGAGCAATTATTGCAATAGTCACTGGGCATGAATTCCATCTGATTCAATGGGCTGGAAGCTTGTCTGTGGCAAGCCAATGGAGGATCATCTCTTTATGCTGGTTAACACGTTTCCTCTCTATTCAGCTTTCAAATCAAATCAGCACCCGGCTCAGTCAGCCTCTGCGTATTATTACTCATCTGCTTGTACAAAACAGGGCCACTAACAGCCACGCTGAACTTGCAGTGACAGCAGAAAATCATTCCTTCCAAATGTAGAACAGCATCTCATCTAGAAATCGCACATTGTTAAAGAGGGGGAGTAAAGAAGGAGAAGTTAAGCTAAGAAGTCCCTGGGATCAGTGTTTATGGGACGGGCAAGTGCAAACGCTAACGATTGTGTTCGGCAGCAGGAAGTGATAAAACTCAGTCCCTCAAAACACCATTTTCTTATCTCAAACAGTCACAGGAAGGTGTTTTGTAACACTTCACAGGTTTTCCTTCCAAAATATTGACGGCAGCAGACACAAAGACAGGACTCAAAAAAAAGTCGGGAGCGCATGTGTGAGTCTTAACACCCATCGCAAATAAACAAACAATCCCAAGTTCATTGACTGCTGGCGCACCTCGATACCAGGAGAGAGGATTAACCATAATCCTTAGCCTTTTCTGCCCTGCTGCTTTTTGCCTTGAGGCACTACCCTCTGGTGGCACAAATCCGCCCATTCCCCCTTACTATTTCACCCCGAAACCACCTCCAAACACGCAGACAACCCCATCGTTTTTTTTCTGTCTCTTTTCCCCCTTGGCTATATTTAGCCTTGCCTGCCTACATACAGTATGCCATGGGGCAAATGTGAGAGGCCGGGTGTGAGAATGGATGACATTCCCCTGTTGTTTAAAATAAAACTGTCACGTCTACTGTCAATGTAAAGGGAACTATGAAGAAAAGTAACGTCCTTGCAGTACTGTATATTCTTCCAAGCTCAAACTAATCTGCCTTAAGAGAGATGCTGATTACATATTTACAACAGCAAACACAAACAAATAAATAAAGAGTCATAATAAGGAATTCAAAATAATGCATGCCAGCTTTCCCCTCTTGTACGGTGGCCAGATAGCCTTCTATTTACAATGTGCACTGAGACAGCCAAATGAGGTTAGTTCGAGCAAAATCATCAAGCAGCATTTTACACACCACTAGAGCTAATGAGAGGCAGAGAGAAGAGAGGAGTGGAGCGGAGACTACAAATTAACTAGCACTAGGGGAAGTAGTTGTGGCTAGTAGTGGTAGTAATGTAGTAGTAGGAGAGATGTACGCGTCATCCTCGCTCCTCATTTGCCAGGGAGGCAAAATTAGGACTCCTTCTCTTTTTCTCGTCTGCGTTGTACAGGCCTCATTGTAGCGGTGTAGAGGCTGTGGTGAGAGGAGGGGCCAGGATGGGATTGAGGGGAGAAGGGGGGGGGCAGAATGCGTCCTCCCCTCAGGGATAGCCATCATCCTCCAGACTCAGTGCCACGCGCTGCAAACAGCAGATAAAAAGACTGTTATCACAGTGGGCTGGTGAAGGAGAGAGTGAGGTGAGATAGAAAACAGCAAAAGAAAAGGACAGCATGGTGGACGGAGAACAAAGACGGAAATCAGGGGAAGGAGAAAGATTCAAGTCGAGACGGCATCCAGAAAAGAAACGACAGGTTCATACAGAAACCATTCACATCTCCCCCCTCCTCCTCCTCCTCTCCCTGACCTTCCTCTTCAGGCCCCCTTCCCCTTGTTCATTCCCTCCTTCTCTGGCTGCTCTTATGTGAGGAATGCAGGATGCTTGCCTACGGCTGTAAATGTCTGGCCCATATAATGCCAACCTAATTTCTCTGGTTGTCAGAGTTACCACATTGCCATGAAGAAAACAAGAAAATAAAAATAAAAATCAGAGGACAATAAAAGAGATTTGGACAAACAAGAAGAACACCACAGAGAGAGTGTAGTTCCCTCTGTGCAGCCAGACACTGAGGATGGTTGTTAATTCGACCTTGAATCTTAATATGACTCAGACGTGCACCTGTTTTGTGTGTGTGTGTATGTGCGAGTGTGTGTTTTCCAGCCTGTCATCATGCCAGTGATACCCAGAATTCCCTGCCTCCTTTCTCTCTGGAGCAACACAAAGAAATCTGTGTTACCATGCCAACCGATCAAAGCGCTTGACTCGCCCCCCCTCGCATAATCCTTTTTGGCTGCCCTTCCCTGCTCGCTCCACGCAAAAAATACAAATATATTCAATAAATGTCAGGAGTGTCCTGATGACACACTTTTTTAAGGGCATTTGAGTGCAAATCGGAGCTGGCATTGTTTTGAAAGTTTGTAGGAAATGCAGCTTCATGCCCTATCCAAGAGAAATCAACAGGGCAGTCTGCAGTTCACAAATATAAGAAATTGTGATTTTGACTGTCATTGGTTCTGATTTGTGCTCCCCTTTATACTCTCCACGTTGCATTTACACTGTAACAAGAGCATAAAATTCACATCAGAGCAATGTCATGATATCACTATCCACTCCAAATTTTATTTGCAGAATGTTCCTGTGCTCTGCTGTCCTTCCAGTCAGATTTCAACAATAAAGCTAGTCCCCTCTCTTTTGCAAAAGCATCTCAGCACTAAAATAATTTACTCATACTAAACAAAGACGCCACAGCACGGCTTCCCTCATCATACATCTCTCTTTCATATCCACCACATCAATAAAATGGTGATTATTAAAGCCTCAGTGCCTGTCTAAATGTCTGGATGGCTCTTTGTTATCATTTTTAGCAGCAAACATAACAAAGAAAACATCCACGAAATTCCTCTCTAACAAGGATAATACCTTGTGGCACATATTTTCTGTTGTCTAGTGACCATGTGGGAAAAATCAGCTGCTTCTGTAAACAAAGATGATATGTGTCTGTGTAAGGAGTTTTGTAAGGAAACGGGAGCTCCATAAGAAACATATGTCTCTGAGTAACAGAACAAACATCAACAACCAGAAAAAACGTAGTGTACAAATAAATCGGATGGCAGGTTGGCGACAAAGATGTGATGTTGGTAAACGAATGTACTGTATGATTATGGTCATGAAGGTGAAATCCATGTGATGTGCTGGTGAAGGGCTTATGTGTTTCTACGATCTGTGTTTTCAGTCATAACTGCAAAACTGATGTGTGAGAATGTGGGCGTGTGCGTGTGCAAGCCTGTTCTTTCTTTCCAGGCGAACATGTACAACAAACGGGCTTTTCCAAACCCCTGCGCATACTCCCATATCTCAAATATTCCAAACCCCTTGCTTTCTCCAGCAGCTTCCCTCATTTGCTGCTGGAAAGCATCGGCGCCCCTGAGTACCAGTGAGAGTTGCTGTCTGTGATGCCGCCCCCTAGAGGGAGCGCTATGAATGGCTGACTGTGGCTGCCACTCACTGCTGGGTACACGTGGCCGATGGACTCGCTGTGTCGTCCAATATGGATTTCGTCGTCGTCGTCCTCCGTGGTTTTGCGGTAGACTGGGTTGTCGAAGTTCATGCTCTTGGTGTTCTTGCGCCGCCAGTTGCGCCAGACCAGGTATCCGCCGGTGCAGAGCAATCCAATGACCACTGTGGCAAGGATAGGGACTGCATGTGTTTAACACACACACAACAACAACACACGGCGGGAGCGTTAACACAGCCCAGGGGACACAGAGCGGCGCTTTAAGCACTCACACACACTCACTTCACACACTCTCCAGGTACTGAGGGCTCATTATTTTCTGTCTTTATTTTTTCTGAGTTGTATATAATAAAAATTCATACCTGTAAGACAGCTTTGTAGGGAATTAAATAAAAGTGAGAAAATAAAAAAAGAAGCAAGAAAAGGCACAGTATGCGACGTGGTGGCCACAATCCTGGAAATTTGTTGGTCCTCGGTTTACTGTTTATAACATACGCGCTTCAGATCACAAAACTCAGTCCTGTCAAAACAGAACTATGACGAGTTATTTATAGCACGAAGACTTATGTTTCCATAATTTTTAGGGCCCAAAAGGCACTTAAACAACCTGTTTCTAGTTCCTCTCACTTCATAAAAGAAATTGCTTAAGTGCAGTCTTTTCCTGCAGAGAAAAGCATCATATTTTTGGATCTATGAGGACATGAAATCCTTGTGAAAATCAGCTTACACCAGCATTTTACCTTGCTAATATCAAAACACATCAAATGTCATATTGAATAGGTGTGGGTATCGTTTATGCGTTCATCCAAGCAATGGTTTTCAAATCTTTTTACCAAGCTATGCTACATTTGGTCCCAGGGTGCCCATCTGATTAAAATTTTGCCTTTAGATCTTCTATAACAGAAAATGTGTGAAATCCATTGTCCATGTCATTATGTTAAGTATGGATTGAATCATAGTGAAGATAAATTATTCTTCTATCTGCCAGGGACCCCCTGGAACCAACTCAAGGATCCAGACCTGATTTAGTCTGGGGCTTGCTCTGACAGCCACTGTTCTGCCAACCAAAACAGATCATAAGCTTAATGGTTTGGCAAAACAACCTCAGCTACACAATTTGCTGTGGGAAACCCTGCATATTCATCTACTTTTGAACAAAAATGAGTTTTTTTTTCAGAGAATATTGGCAATGATCTGAAAATAATGAGCCTTCATCCTGTATATTTACATTCTATTTACATTCCACCTCAGTCTCAATCTACACAATAATCAAAATCACACAAACATGATTCCACATCCACAACTTGCAATGATGAATGCCTGCATGCTTCATTTGACACACATGATACACTCCACATCCATAACACACACGCACATACTCAAACAAATACAAGCACCACAGACACTTTTCTGTTAAATCTTGTAACATTCAGGTCCTGACGCCAGTGATAACGTTTTAATCTTTTTTTTTATATAAGTCATGTAAAGTTGCTGAACTCGCATCATTGTAATATTCTTGGGCTACATTTAGGCTGTGATTTATAATTTTGCACACTATCTGCATTCTGCATGACTCTGGTGTTTTGGATGGGGTTACAAGAGGAGAATGGACAGGGGAAGACGAAGAAGAGGGAGGAAGAGAAAGGGAGAAAGGGGATTGGAGGATTTGAGATAAGCTCTGTCTCTCTCCTCTCATTACCATATCAGTACGACAGCGGAGCTGCCCTTTAGGACCTGTGTCTGTATAGTGAATGTCTGAGTCTATGTGTGTGTAGAGACAAGCAGCCAGACCAGAGGTGTGTCAATGAGGAGAGATAAAACAAGCGTGTGAGTGTTTTTGTGTGCGTTCGCCCACGTACATAGCCGTGAATCTCTTCTGGAAGCCCCATCTAATTACTCTTTTGTCGAAAAAGGCACTTGAGATCCCTGTGTGACTGGGCTGGAAACCTCAGATCCTCCTTTGTTCTTCTATAAATGCTCACTGGTTTCAAAAAAAACATCAGCTTTTGTCTCATTTAGAAAATCTCACTCCAATTAGAGAGCGGCATAACAGCCTGACTTTGGCTAAAGACTGATAATCATTGCTGGGCCGCTTCCCCTTGTGGAGTCGTGGGTGGGCGTGGTGCATTAGTGGATGTGAGCGGAGAACTGGGGTGCACAAATCCAGCCCTTGTGGACCTCCGACAATAATTAATGTTTCAAAGCTGCCAAAAAACGCAGAATGGGGGATTTATGGCAGCAGTGAATGGCAGAAGGACAGAATGAGGGATGGAGCAGAAAGGGTTAATAGTCTAGGGGGTTGTTTTAATGAGCTGATATCTCAATCGCTGTGAATGAAAAGAGAAAAAAAATGGCATTACGACGTTTTAGAGCTCCCATAATTTATCAAAGTATTCAATATTAGGGATGAAAGGGATCTTAATTAGCAACATATGCCACCACTATAAGGTCATTTGCAAATTCAGCTGATTTCTCAGTTAGGATATGCAGGAAAAGTATTAAATATTACCATAAAATGTGATATTCTTTTTAATGAAATCTAACAGAATAGATTGACTTTAGCAGCTGGTTTGATTGTAATAACTTGCATTATCTTTGTATGCCTGCCTCATATTAGTGCCATGGTAGTCTGGGGACCTAGTAGCGTTTTACCCTGTATAGACAATATGCTTTTTGACCTGGGAAATTATGCTTTTGGCCTCGAGCTGTGGAAATTTTGACATGGGAAAATAACATTTTATCTCATTAAGCTCCTTTTCAGCCATATAATATTTCCCCCTATTGAAGAGCTGATTCTATCAACTGTGTAACCCACTCCTAGTGCACTGGGTCAGAGAAATAGGTCAGAGCGCTGGATTGATTTCAGAGTGAGCAATACTGTATGATCAGAGCAGGAACATCAGCTTAATGTTATAACAGCTGGTCAAATGTGATGGCAAAGCATGAACAGGATTTCCCGTTTGCTCAAATCTCATTAATAATGACATAATGTGCTCATTGCAAAGGCCTGGCCATCGCTGACTGACGAGCTCACTGGCCCATAATGGCTTTTTCATAGCCGTAGGCCAGGAGACTATTGTTGGATAATACCACAGCTCAGTACATTTTCTCAATCACGAAACTATTACTTTGTGCTCACGCATCGCTGCAGAGGAAGACATTGGACTTGGATGTTCAAAAGACACAAGTCTAAAAAATACTTACTCTAATGAGTCAAGTGGGAGTACAAACATGCTAAACCCAGTCACTCACACATGCATGTACACACACACATAAAAAACCACACCCGCACACAACATGCAGGACTTCAGCAACAAGCAGAGACGAAGAAGCCAGGAGGGAGAAGCAGGCAGGCAGAAAGCAAAGGCGACACAGCAAGAAAGTCAAGTACTCACCGATAGGAATGACTATCCCCAGAACAGCTACTGTGATGTTGTTACCTATGAGGTAGTGATCACTCGCAGCTGGGGTAAACAGCAGGGGGGGGGAGAGAAGGAAGGAAAAATAAGCAAAATGTTCTGTTCCCAGACATTCTCCCCAAAGGCCTTGCTAGAGAGAAACACAAGTTTGAAGCATCATGCTGGAACAACTTAAACAACTTATTTGCATTATATACGGGTAGAGAATCCATCTGATTTCACTTTTTAGACTACAGCATGTGTAAATGACATGTAGATGAACAAGGGGATGCTATATAAATGCAATGAGATGCATCTTAATACAACAGAAGACAAATGCAATTCCAGAAAGTAATACATCAGAATTTGCATTAATATGATTCAAAGGCTACTTTTGTTTCAGGATGCAATACATCTTTCAGTGGATGTTTGAACATGACTGGACACTCGTGAGTCATTTGGTATCGCTTTAAAATGAGATCCTTATAATGATATCAAGTGCTAGGTAATAGGTCGTCCTTATAAGGTGCTTATATTGGATGACATTATTGAAACTCTACACCTCAAAAGAAAAAAACTGATGCAGAGGCTAAGAAGGTAAAAAGGGAGAGTGATAGAAACCGGGGTAAAACAAGAGTGAGGTACGATGTTGTGTGAAATTTTAAATGACATTTTTTTTTGCACTTATTAAAAAGTTTAGTTTCATTGGCTTTTGCCATCGTAGGTTAGTTAGTTAAACTTAATAAATCTGTTTGTAACGCTTTTATAACAATTGTAAGAAACTCTACAAACTGTTGACAAGTTACTCCATCAACTTTGTTTTAATTATTGACACTGACATAGTCTTATTAATGTTAATAGCATCTTATACAGACTTATGAGGGCATAATTACCTATTAACTAATGTTCACTACAAGGACCTCATTATAAAATGTTACCTACATTTGTTCTGGACATGCTTTGTATGTGTCCTCTCTTCAAACTCTCACTGCAACAAGTTGATGTGGCGCTTGACATTAATCCTGCTCCCAACCCTCCTATTAGCAGCAGGCTAGCCATTAGCCAAAGTGTGATCAGATGGCTATAATGAAGTCTAGTGAGGAAGATTAAGAGAAAAGATCACAGTGCTGGCCCTGCATACTCATTGGCTCACCCTACAAAGAGACTGTGTGTAGTTGTATGCACGGAAATGGCACAGATGGGAGGCGACTGATGGGACATACAATTAAGACACATTCTCTCTCACAAATGCAATCATATAGAGGATGGACTGCCTTTTGACAAATGCACACTCACCCACAGACAAAGGCACTTTAAATTAAAGAGGCACAGCAGGCAATATGACTTCACACTGAGCAGTGAAGCGTCTTAGTCCTGATTCAGCAGAAATAAATTTAGCTTTTCTGAAAGTATGAGTGATGTTCAATGGGTCCTAAGACTCTGAAAGGCTGATTTAAAGAATCTTATTAGAGCAGCAGTTATGAAAGAGGCAGTAGTGGAAAGTGACGGCAAGAGCGAGAGATAGTGAGAAAGTGAGAAAGAAGAAGAAGAAGAAAGAAAAAGGTCTCAGTTTCATTAAGGCTATTATTGCTGGCGGGATTTTAAGTTAAAAAATAATTAACTTTTGTCTGCCTCAATGAAAACGTCTCTAGCTAAATCTATTTATATATCAATATCAAACCATAACCCTATCCTTACGTGTAGGTTACCTACAGTACATAGAAAATATTAGTGTTTCCACATGGGGAATTATGTCTTAATTGAGTTGCAGTTGTGATGACTTCAGTGAATGATACTGAATGCCTGTGCTGTCTAACTGAGCTCATGATGCAGACAGAGATAAATGAAGTGAGTAAATGGTAAGTCTGTCTGTCTTTTGGTGGATCGTGTCATAGTTTAGGATACTTAGTTAAAAGCCCCAGTAACTGTAAAGTGTGTTAGCAATTGAGTTAAATTGTAAAAAGACTAATCCCTTATTGAGGTTTCTGAGAGCCAGCATTTTTTCTCAATTGTTCCCAATGAAGAGAAAAAGCTTCTGTGGCAGAATGAGAGAAAGCCCTGCACCCAGGGTCTTTTTTTCAGATCGCTATGCCTTTCTTGTGCGGCTTCAAGTTCATTCACTCAACTTTCATAAAGGCGTTGGTGAGCTCAATTCTTTTTAAAGCCAACACATAGAACTTTTAACTGAATGTAGTGTCAGCTACACCTTAATGGAAGGTTTTTATCATCGTGAATAGCTTGCAAAAATTCCAGTTCAAGCTCAATAATCAATAGCCATTAATTTAAAGGCAGAATGGCCTTACAGTTGGAGTGGCCACAATTAAAAGACAGAATCAAAATCAAAAGTGATGTAATATTGTGAACTTACCATACTGTTTCATCACTTGTTCTTATACTACTTATACTTTTCCGAACTTAATCATCATATTCACAGTACTGATTATTAATTATCAAAAATCTCATTGTGTAAATATTTTGTACCAATAGTCATCGTTACGATGTCAATATTGTTGCAAAATCCATGTTGGGGTACGTGGTCAAACATATGGTGATATTTGACTTTGTTCCCTAGCTCAAGCATTTTTAAAGTGCTTAGGAGGAGATTTTAAAAGATATCATTAAAATATATATATAAATATAAAATATCTCAGAATATTGCAATGTTTTATAAGACAATATCGCTCTAAAAATCATCTGAGGCATCACAGTCTGAATTACTGTACTTCCAAACTTACAGACTTCCCAACAGAATTCCTTTTCATGTTTTTGTTCAACAGACTGTTTTCGTGCAGAGCTGCAATGGAGGGATAGTAACACAAAGAAAGACATTCTTACTTGTCTGACTTAGACTGCTGAAGCGTCATACCATCAAAGTTTGGACTGCATTTTTGCTCAGAATGAGGGCAGTTTTTTTCTCCCATTAGTTACATTAAAAGGATATTAGAAAGGGATCTTGATTAGGGCCGCTGTGAACCGGAGGAATGATTACAGCAAGCCAAACCTGTTAAAATGTTTATACGAGCACCTGACCTGATGACCTGACCCAGTGTTTTAAGATTTTGAAGCTATTCCTTTGGACAGCAATGCAGCCTTTTCCAGTCCAGTGTTGCAGATTAATAATCACTGGCATCAAGAGTGTCGGTTAAAATTTTGAGAGCTTTGTGCACCAGCTGCGGTTCATCTTTTATTCCTGAAACTCCTGGTACTTCCTCGCTCCACCATGCCAGCCACAGCGGTGCACATGCTTAACAGCTGATGCCGGCAAACTTGACAGTGTGCACTGAGTTGAAAATTATGACACATGGCCCGTGGGTTTGGAGACGCGTCTTGTTCATGCCCCATTTTTCCATCCGTGTCTGCTCTGCTCTGTGTTGTGGTGAGGAGGCTGACAACTTCAGAGACTAGAAGAAACATGTTCTTGCTTCTTACAAACTCTGAAAAACCCAGGCCCCCAAAGTGGTGAGACTCGCTATGGAAGCAATCCTCTTTAATTCCCAGAAAATCACTTTCTCTCCTGCTTCTTTTCCGTCCCATCTTATCTGTGTAAATGCTGTTTTCCTTCCCAACAGTGTGTCGTCTTCTAACTCCCATCCTCCCTGTTCAAGTGCCGGGTTGTCATGTTCCTTTTGTGCTCTGTTCGTTCTTTTTCCTCCATGGCCTCTTTATTGTCTCACTGTACCTTTTCATGCTTAGTTTTTACTCTTTGCTCATTTCTCACTCACCTGTCTCATTCTTTGTTTTCCTCTTACTATCACACCCACTTTCACACCCTTCCTTTCAACTTACTCTTTCTAAAGCTTTTTTTTTAAATTCAGTCCTTGTTCTCCTGGTTTCTGAATAGAAGATAAATACAACACTCGAGAAACTTCAAACACAGTACAGCAGCTTGCAATCTTTCTCACTTGCCATCCATTTTTTATATTCCCTGCTACTTATGCTGGGTTGCAGTCAGTCAGACTTTCAACTATCCCAGGACAAATTTTTAACTTCAGACCTCAAAGTATGTCAGGTGCATGACACCAAGCTCAAAGAAAAAAAAAAAACATTGCTGACTGTGACAAACAAGTGTACTGAACTCTAAACATTGCAGCTTCCTTGATTATATAAATGAAAAAGGAGGAAAAAACAGTGCATTAGGTCATATTTGAGGTTTCTGAGAGACAGTGTCATTTTTCAATTGTTCCCAATGAGGAGAAAAAGCTCTGTGGCAGAATGAGAGAAGCCCTGCACCCAGGGTATTTTCTTCAGTCACTTAACTTTTCAGAAAGGCACTGGTGAGCTCATTTTCTTTTTATTGGAAGAGGGGATGATATTCACTGTATTTTTGTCTCCTACAGATCGAGTCATGCACCCCTCCCTGCTCTGTGGCTGATAGGTAGAGCCGTGACAGTGGGAATATTGCCAATATTAAGTTAATCTTCCATACAAAGTACGAGAGCAAGTATCCTCAATTTGGTGCTCATGGCAACAATGTCAAATAGAAAATGAACCGGTAGTGAAAAGCAAAGGGGAAGTATCGACCACACAGCGTCTGTTGTCAAGATATTGTTGTCTCAGAGACAAGACCCACCTGTAGCTATTTTTCTCTCAAGTGCCTCTTCCTATTTTTTAGTAACCAAAACAAGTGACATAACTCACTTGTTGACTGTATTCCTGTCCGGCTACATTGGTAGGTAATCCACCAAAGACAGTAAATGTTTGTTCCCAATGTTCTCTCATTTTTTCTGGCATTCTTTAAACAGTCTCCTAAATAACTTTTGTGCAGAGAAGATGACTTTGAGAAATTGTTAATCATAACCAGCTACCTAATAACAATGGAAATATTTTTAATTCAACTAACATGCAGATATAACTATGAGATCGTCTTTATTATTCTAATTAAATACCGGTATATATACTTTATGTTGCCTTTTAGTTTATGGTTTACCTTTTACAATGTGCACTGGATGCTGTCTTTGTTGTGTGATGTCCGACAACTACTTCTTCATTAAGTCGGGTAGATGGTTTTGCTTTTTAAGGTAAGAGGCTGAAAATTCTGGAGTTCTGAGTTGTCTGTAATGCACCAATATTCTGTGCCATCACATAACCAAGCAGTAGGTTGTCATTCAAGCATCAGATACTATATTAAGTTCTACAGAAGTGTGTAAGTAACTGCGTGAACCAGTTTCAGATTTTTTTTTGACATTTTACTGCTCGTCTCCTGCTTTGGTCTGAAAGTGTGATATAATGGTATTGGAGCTACAGAAAAAAAAGTCATTTTAAGCAACTTATTTGGAAGATTTATGTTATCTTTCTTCTCCCTACAGGAACAAATTACTTTGGGGAAAAGCTGCCTTTGCAGTTTGACAGTTACCACTATCTCATTTTCATGTCTCTATATAGCAAAAGCCTCGAACAAAGCTGAAAACACTGATTTCTGCAGCTAAACCCACACCGTAGCATGTGGTGTAAAACACAGTGGTTTATCAATTTTGCTTCACGGTGCTATCGAGGATTTTTCTCTACTTCCAAATACAATTTAAGTATTAGCATGGCTCTGTAAACCACTGGCACTGACATTATATTCTGCTGTCATTGTTTGTCTGGGCAACAAACTGTAAAGCTGTATTTTTCCTCCGCGCCAGTAAAGCTTGATTGCTTCAAGAATGAAGAATGCTGCCAGTTTTAGAGAGGCAAAGTGAAAGTGATGAGGAGAGGGAAAGACAAAGAGAGTGAGAGAAGCTGTCAGAAAGTGAGGATGAATGATGAGAGGTGGCAGGTGAGAATGGAGGGGACTGTCGTTTGTTAGCTCTGACAGCTCTGTTACATGCTGCTCATAAGGGAACGACGAGCAGACCGAGATGTAAACTGGCGAGGGTGTGTGTGTGTGTGTGAGAGAGAAGCAGAGAAGAAAAGAGGACGTACACAGATGGCCAAACACAGAGATGAGGGGGAAGAGAAGCCAGAGTGAGGAGGGAAACTAACTGATCTAAGTGGTGGTTTTCAGCTTCCTGCTGCTTTAATGGCAGGTGGTAGCAGTAGTGATGGCAGTGGAGCATTACGCTCAGAAAAACACACAAACATTACGCATACACCCACTTCAGACAATCTGACATTCCTATGCACAAACCATTCTGATCCTTACCCCTGTGGGAGAGGTTGCCATTGCTCTCTCTTTGAATGCTGTTGGGGGCCACTGGGCCCAGTAGGGGTGTGTGTGTGGATGTCTTGCTTGTGCTGCTCAAACTGGTCGTCTCTGTACTTGTAGCAGCAGGGGTGCGAGGCTGCTCTGTAGAGGTTCTCCTGGAAGTCTGAGGAGGGGCCGGCGTTGTCAGGCGTCTGGTCGTGGGCCTGACTGTCGTAGCAGCAGAGGTGGTAGTGGGCCTCGTGGTCGTGGTAGTAGGGGGTGCTGTGGTGCTGGTAACAGCTGTAGTGCTGGTTGTAGTGGTTGTTGTGGTAGTAGTTGTGGTTGATGGAGCAGCTGTTGTGGTCGTTCTGGGTCGAACTGCACAAGTGAAACAGGAAATTAATCATATCAACAGCACTTTGGATTTTATGATTTCATGAACACTTAACAAGGCTAAATTCCGGAGCTAAATTCTTGTAAGCTTTTTAGAGAGGGACAATAGAAAGAAACATACATACAAACTGGTATGGTTTGTGCACGGCCAAGGACAGGAAGGCTCTGCAGCAGGTGATTAAAATCACCAAGAACATAATAGTATCCATCTACCAAGCATCAGTGATATTTGTGAAATGAGATGTCTGCACAGAGCCCAAAGGATACTAAAACACCCACCCCAGCCACAGTCTGCTCACCCTGCTGCCATCTGGCAAAAGATACAGAATTATCCCCTGTCATACCACCTTTCCTCAGGCTCTGAGACTCCTCAGTTCGTCTTCCACACTGTTTTATGTAGCATAAAGGGACTTGCTCTTAGTTTTGTTTCGACACCCTGATGTTGCAAAATGACAAATACCTAAAACTTTGCCTTTCAAACTTTAACAGTTGGCACATATGCTGACTCTGAGAGTTGTATTTTGACTATGTGCATCAATATACAGCATTTTATGGGAAATTAAAAGCTTACATCATGCTCCAAACTCCCCAGATCTTTATTTAAGTTAGTTTGAAATGTATCAAGTGTATGCAAAATTTTACCAACTGTGAGGTAGTTAGAGGTAGTGATATTCAAAGTAATCAAATACGTTCTATTTTAATACATTACATGGACACAACTCTTCAACTTCAACTGCTTCAATTATTCATTTGTATTTTATGATATGGTAAAATAATATTTTATCACACGATTCTGTTGAAAATCTGTCGAAAGTTAAAAGTGACTTGCCCTTCCCTTGTTTTAAATGCTGAAATGTGGCTTGAAGGCTCAAATGGCTTATGAACCTCTGCTTCATCTCGAGGGGTTGGGTATATCAGCTATCCCTGCCTTTTGAAAAAGTAAGTATTTCTGTATGTTTATGTAACAGGGAAAGAAACTACATTTATAGTTCAAGCTAACTGGCATCTTTTAATCACCTCCAACTCTGTGTGATCACTGTCTTGTGTATCCATCAGGTCATCAGTGACGTACCTTTCCTTTTGTGTCTCAGAGAACCAAATCACAGTATAAAAAAGTGGTTTGATTCAGGATTTCATATATACGTCTTCAACATTTTATGGTTGCTGGAAAACTGATAAGGTTTTTCTACTCAATCGACCAAGACATAAAGCAGAGAGCAAGAGGAGCAGAATGTAAAGAGCTCATTTTATCAAACCTTAATAAGTGCTCAGCAGAAATACTTGTACTGCATTCAAATCCCAAAAATGTGAGTGCAATTTCTCTGTTCACGGTCAGTGGTCATGTTCCCTTTCTCAGAGGGATTCTCTGAATTGTAGCCTACATACATCATCACCTCTCTTGCTCCTGTTTCTTCGTGTCAGCTCCTTTCTTCTCACATGCGCAAACACATGAGTGCAAAATCGAGCGGGTTCATTAAGGATAACAACTTTACTAATGGGTGACTGTAGAAGCTGGGGACCAGCTGAGTGGTGAAGTAAGGTCAGTGAAGTAATGGAGGTGCGCTGCGAACACAGGTAAGCTGGGAGAAAATCACTGACCCACTTCCCAAGATAGTGTTACAGTAAGCAGAGGTATTGAATTCTCTATGGGAGTTGGCTTTTAAATCAATCATATTTATGACAAGAAGATGTGAACATATTGCATTGTTGAAGGATGGTGGTGAATACTGGTTTCGGCTCGAAGGTGCAATAGACCTTAGGATATTTTGTTACGATCTGAGACAAATATGAATCGATGTAATTATAAAAGCTTTATTGAGGTTAAAAGTAGAAAAAATTCCCTCTATCAAGAATATGATTTTTGTATTCATATTTTTTTTTGTATTTAATATATTTCACTTCCACTCTATCTATTTCACTGAAAGCTTTAACAGTCTAATTGAAAATGTTTATCTGACTTAATGTTCAGCGAGACATTATTTTTCTCTTACTGTTCATTGCGGCAGCACCTCTATTCACCCTCTGTCTGAATGTTTTGTATTGGTACCTCTTTAAGGGCCGCTCTCTGATTGGTCAGTTTTAATAGGCCTGAGCAGGCACCGCCCACCGTGTTTCCACATCTGCTTGTATATTCACAACCATGGCTGTGCTGGGGGCATGACAATATATGATCTTTAAAAAGATTCAGTGGATCGCCTCAAATATTCAGTTTCTGGGTTGAAGGCACAGGTGGAAAATATAAAACCCGTTATAAGAAGTTCCAACTCGGGCACTGAAACCTTTTAAGAAATGAGTTGGTCTTGGTCCGGCTATGGTGAGAGAAGAACCTAAATCAAATTTGACATGACAGGTCAAGATTCAATTTATCATATGCACCTAAAAAACAGCCTTTTGGTATTTCCTCCAGCCTATAATGGAATGGGAAATGTATCCCACAGCCATCAATGTGTAACGCTGGATACCACAAAGTGAGTTAATAGTTTAAGATGGAGCATTTATTTAAAGATATTCATAAATACATAAGTATGGGGCGGACTTCTGTCAGCAGAGATAAGAAGGTGAAACCAGTTCAATTTCCTTATGACTTAGGCATTCCATCAAATCTCTGTGATAACAGCGATGTAGACTTCATGTGACATTCCTCAGCACAGTCCCTTTAATGAAGTGTGCTCCTGGAGTTTGAACGACTTACCTATAGCACAGCGCCTCATGTCTGGTCCCAGCTCCATGCCATCAGGGCAGGCACAGGTGTACTTGGGCGAGTGGTCTGTGATCTGCGGGGCCTTCAGACAGAGGTATTCACATCCACCGTTAGGCAGACTGCCCATGTTACAGGTATCAGGGGCTTTGAGGGAGAAAGCAGAGATAAAAAGGGGATTAAAAAGAGCTTAGGAAAATATGAGATTGTACATATTCCCTTCCACATAAATCACATAAAAATAAATCATTATTTTGCTGAATGTACTTTGGAGTTTTATCTCCATTGAAAATGAAATATTAAAAAACACAATTCATAAACTTTCAATATCATTTATAAGCATTTGGTGCTATTCTAAAATGTTCTGTAAATTGAAATTCCATGTTGTTGCCAGGGTCGATGAGCACAGAGGTTCACATGTATTGTAGACCAGAATAGTTAAGAGGAAAAGGCTATTAAGAATTGACGACTGAGTCCCAGTTTTGGGTCTCGGTCAGAAGTCATTGTGAACTAAATTCAAGCTGGTGGTGAGAATCTAAGGCCCTACGCCAAAGTGGCTACAGTTAGAGCACAAACCATAAATATGTGATTTAACATCTCAATATATGAAATTGGTTAACAGTGGCTTTTTTTTCACTCTGTTTTTGTGTATTATACTTGTACAGTCTAAATCAGAGGATTTCAAAGTGGGAGATGCGCCTCCCCAGCCGAGCTCAGATCATCTCGGTGGAGGCTCAATGATTGGAAGTGAAAAAATATTATATTAGTTATCAAAAGGAGATCACATAGAATAGTGTAAATGTACATGATAGGCAGACTGCCCATGTGACAGTGACGGGGGCTCGAGGGACACAAGCTCTGTAACAAACTTCTTTCAAGGACACTGTTTGGAAAACTGCTTTATGTTTTCCCACATGTTCTCAGACTCTTAGGACAGTATTTGTTGTAGTCTGAAATTATGTCAGTCAGCAATATTAGACTATTTTTGACTTTTTTTGTTTTTGCAATTTTTCCGAACTTTGTCTGAGGGTAGGCCCACAGCCTCAGACTTCAAAAGTATTGAAATGTGACCACTATAGAAACATGAAATCAAAGCACAAAGTTCTTCAACAAATGTAGCCCAGTTGTAGTGAACATGATCTAATCAGCCAAAACTCTTATACGCCTTACTGTGAATAACCCTCATTGTGTACCATTCTGCAAACAACAGTAACGGCTTACTTAGGGGTTTATGTTTATTGCAGTGCCTTTTTTCTGGTCCAATGATCTGATGCTTAGGTTGCAGCAGGGGTGTCTAGATTGTCTTTTTTAAATGTGCGCACGCAAATGAAAAATTTACATGCAGTTTTCGAACTCAAGACGTAGACTCATGGAAAAATACTCTTCTCATGTGGGGGAAGCGTCAGAATTAGGTCAGGTCGCGGTCGATTCCGCCTTCTGACTGGTGCGTAGTTCTAGAGAGCAGTACATCAGAGGAATCATCAGCTGTCAGGGGAAGCAGCAATAGCACTCAATACGCACAGCAAGATTTTAATAGGCTGGGAATATATTTGTGCTCGGCGTACAGTATCTCATAACAAGTATATGATATGAACAGCTGTCTAAACTAAATTCTTCAAAACTCCAATATCTCCTAAACCTGCTTTCCATATTAAGAAGAAATGAAGCTCTTTGGGTAAAAGGAAGTCTTTGAAATGTGACGCCATGTCACGGTCCTGTCATTTTGTTTTCAATATGTGTGTGTATTTTTATGTCTTTTCTGGTTTTGTGTTGTCTTTTGCCCTTTTCCAGTGTTCTGTTTGTCCCTCCTGTTTCCTTGTGGTCCTCAGCAGTCTGCCTTTCCCTGTTTCTAGTGTTTTTCAATTTATTTCCCTCACCTGTGTTTCTCCGCCTAACTCCACCTGCACCTCATCCCTTGTTAGTTTTGTTTGTATTTAGGCTTGTGTGCTCCATGCTGTCGTTGTCAGTTCTTCCCGTGTAATCCTCCTGTGTCAATCACCTGTGATCCTCCTGAACCTGTTCCTGAGTCTTCCAGTGTCTCCATGCTCGTGGCATGTTTCCGGTTTTGTGTTTTTCCTGATTTGAATTTGGCTTTTGGTTGGTACATTATATTTTGGTATTTTACATTTTGTGGTTTTTTGGATTATGAAGCTTGCCATTTGTTCTTATCCCGCCTGCCTCTTGTGTGTTCTTGCATTTGGCTCCACAAAATATTTTTGCAAAACCAAACAACAACACATTCAAATTCTATGCTAGGGAAAGACTGGAGCAGAAAAGGAGAGGAGTACAGGAAAATAAATAAAATATGCAAAGAAGGAAGGATATAAGGACAGACAGACAGAAGAGGAAAGGGAAGTAGAAGACATTATAAAGATAAAATTTTGCAAAATTATGGTATTTTGAAGTTGCAATAGCTCCAGAGTCCCGCCCTCTGCACTGCCTCCCTTAGGTCGAGAAAAAAAAACTTAAACATGGAACTTAGTCTGCAAAGCACAGCTGAAATTGTAAAAGAAAATAAATAGATAAATAAAATAAGCACAACAAAAAAAGATTGAGGAAAAGGCTGTTGAGAAAGTGTGTGGGGAAGAAGGGAAAAAAAGAAAGAAATTAAGCCATTTCTCCACATTGTGTATAGTGGCAACCACTATGCAATCATCTTCCCTTCTGGGTTTATTTAGATCAACGTGTTTGCCAACAGGAAAACACATAAAAAGCAAGCGAGAACAAGAACAGTGGAACAAAAAGAGATGGCCTCACTCAAGGTCAAGTTGTATCCGTACCACTTGTATCTTCACAGGGCATACACAACGCCTTCAGTTTATTTTCATTTAGCCTGGCTGTTCTCGGTTGTTTTGTCTTCTGTTGTCGGCATTTTGGAAAAAACATTGTTAATTCTGTGATATCTCTTCGAGCAGAACTCTTGATTTATTAATGAGAGAATGCAATTAGCTCCCTACTGGCACTCAGACAAAACTGCTCTGAGTGAGGGGAGAGAACAATGCATGAAAACTCAAAATCACACAAGGCAATTGCTTAATACACACTGAGAAATAAACACACAGAAATGCTAACTAGTGCGCACACACCCAGGTGTTTCTTCACACACCTGGGAAAGCATCCATCCTGGGACAAATACTATATCACAGCACATCATTTGACATGCACAGCACACACATCAATCTAATCACAGAGTCTAATCAGGTTATTTGTTATTGTTTCAGACAGTTTTAGTAAGTGGATCCTTTGGCTATACATAAATTATTCAAGCCTTTGATACCATGGAGTGTTGTTGTGTTTTGGTTATTTTTTATTTTTTTAGGGTTTGCACTCCTGGATCGAGTAGTCATTAAACCTAACTGGTACATGCAGGAACCATGATGAAAGCCCATGATGCCCAATTTGCAATGCAGGCCCCGTCACCTGTAACTCCTCATCCAATCAGTCAAAATAGCACTTTTCCTGCATGTCTTACCCTTGGGCTGCCTTTGTTCATGAAACACCACCAAGTCCAGGGGGTTGTTGAGGTGCTCTGCCACCTTTGCAACATCATGTCCAGTCAGTCGGTTAGCACTGTAAATCGCTTCTTCCTCCAAGTCTGTCCAATATACACGATCCTGGATAGAATGAGAGTTAGAGAAAAAAAACATTCCAGCTTTAGAACCCTTCAATATAAGTAAAGGTGCAAGGTGTAATTATTTTAGTTTAAAACATTCCAAAATGAATCCAAATGAGCAACAGAATGTGACGAAATAAGAGTTTTGACGTTATGACAAACTTCTATGTATTGTGTTGCAGAAGTGTCGACTGTCGACTGCCGTCTGGACGGCTAGCTGCACAGCTAACTGAGCTAACTGCAGCTAGTTGCCCACTATTTGTTTGTTTGGAGTATGAATTTGAGAGGTAGTAATTAACTAAATCCTGAACGAAATCCTTTTTTATTTGTGAATTAGAGCTGCATGATACATCATTTGAGCATCGCCATCGCCACGTACGTGTGCGCAATAGTCATATCACAGAGCCTGCAATGTAGGAAATGAACTCATCTAATTTCAAGGGTACCTGACACACAGTGCATGCAGACTCTGCATGCACTGTGTGCATGAGATCACAATAGTTCTTATTCAGTGTGTTGAAGCAGATCACGGCCCTGCACGTGGTGTCAGTCGCAGTAACAACATTGAAAAATGAGCAACAAACAAAGTGAAAATGCTGAAAACGAAGACTTGGTGCCAAAAAAAAAAAAAAAGCAACGTCAGTTATCTGGAATTATTTCGACTACAAGAAGGATGATATTGACACGTGGTCTGTGTCGACAGTGCCTTGCATCTGTTGCCACAGTGAGAGGTAACACAACTAATTAGTTTGACCATTTACGTCGGTACCACACAGCTCAGTACGACAAAAAGAGGTAAGGGTCAGTGCAGGTTAATTGTCCACAAGATAGCAGCAGTGCAGCATATCATAAAGTGCTGTTCAGGTCATCTGATGAAAATTCCTGTATTTTTTTCATATTGCAATATATATTGCAGGGTTAAAAAAAATCACAATGTCAGTTTTTTTTCAATATCGTGCAGCCCTACTTTGAATCAAAGTTTGTTTTCCCATGTCCAACCATTTATTTGTCGTAATTGTCATTTTTGCTCCCAACTTCAATATTCTACCATAGACAATGTGACGTAAAACATTGTGAGTTTAAAAATTTAATTTATTTCTTTATAATGAATGGCTTTTCATTTGTAAATATGCTAAACAGCATTAGTCAAAGACAGTCCACTTGGGAGCCCTGTGTTGCAAGTTTTTTGGTGGTGAAAGGTTGCAAACAGAAGAGCACAAAAGTTTTGCGAACATCTACAGGTAACTGCAGAGATATAAGCTCATCCTAACAGTGGTTGTGTGATTAAACTCTCTTGTGCTTTGATGATGAACCAGTTTTGAAATGAGGGGATCTAATTACTGCCTAGGTGAAAATACTTCCCTGGGATGTTCATATAGTTGCCTCAGGTTATTATGTAAGTAGAAGTCTGAAAGTCAGTCTGAAAGTTGAATTATGTTTAGGTTTGTGGATTTACAATTTGACAGAAGAGACACATTTAAAGGAGTTGTTTTGTGCCTGGAGTAACTTTAATCAAATTTTTAATCAAAGGCATATGAAAAATGACAGTTTTGAAGGAAAACATTTTATTGAGTGAGGTAAGGTTGCACATTGCATTTTAGTCGAGGAGAGGTTTAAAATGACTGAAAAATGTATATTTGGGCAATGGGGAGCGTTCTTTTCCACCATTCTCCTCTGACACTTTGAGCCACCAAAACTCAATTCTAACAGTCATCAAGAAATCAATTCATGCTGAGCACTTACTTTTCTATATTTGTTGTCAAAAAAGCAGCAGCCCTTCTTGTATAAAGAGATATTTCGATAGAGCTAAAGATTGTCTTGATGAAAACAAACATTTTAAGCTTTAAGTGGATGCTGTTTTTGCTGCCATTTGTATTTCTAATCTTAGTAGCAAATTCAATGAAACAGAAGAGGTTTGTTATTTTTTGGGAGTGGTTTACACTGAAGTCAAAATAATAGCCACCTTGTTGCACAGTCGATAAACATGACAACAAAGGTGGGCTTTTACATCAAAATAAAACATTTTTTAAACCCTACAAGGAGGCTGTCCTGTTCTGAATAGAGGTAGTCTACGGGTTGAGGATGCTATTTCGATTGTAAAACCCCTTGAGGCACATTTGTGATTTTGGACTGTATAAATAAAATGGACTTGATCTGACCTCTACAGCTGAGCTTGTTGAGAGGACGCACAACTAAGACTTTTGCTGGCGGAGCCGACTGACCTATTGTTGACTCCCTAAAAACATGAATGGGATAAAATACTTGAATTATTTGGCTCTCTTAGACTATCCATATGGCACTGGACCAAATGGATCAACTTCTGATGATAAAATAAGCAAATGTGGGGGATTTGTGTTGCAACAACACTAAAAAACATGACATGACGACTACATGCCGGGTAGATATACCTCCATCTAAATGCTTATCCCTGTTTTAAAAGTCCATTGTCTACGGTATAAAAAAAATCAATTGCTCCAGTTTTCTTGGAAATAAAGGAATAACTACTGCCACCTTGACCTGTGAGATTATCTTTCACTTACGCTTCATTCTCGATTTCTCTTCCCCTCTCTAGCACCTCCTCACAATCCTCTTTTGTGATACTAAAGGATAACAGAATTCGCTGCACAAATGGTTACAGCACTTGGTTTCCATGGCAACCACTGAATGCTCAGTCTACCCTGACACACAACAATT
Source organism: Diplodus puntazzo (assembly GCA_963678695.2). Taxonomy (NCBI): domain Eukaryota; kingdom Metazoa; phylum Chordata; class Actinopteri; order Spariformes; family Sparidae; genus Diplodus; species Diplodus puntazzo. The sequence goes on from OZ023163.1 coordinate 25,005,890, forward strand.
AAGAAAAACACGAGATCATAAGAAGGTAAAAAAAAAGGAATAATTAAAAAAGCCATTTTATTAGGTGAGTGTGAGACAGAGATGAAACAATAACGATTTGCTCCTATAAGTATTTTTTCACATCAGACTTCGGTTGTGTCGTGTTTATAGTTGTATGGTCTCGTTTAAAGGGCAAGGACCTGTTGAGATCCACCCACGGATTTGTCTTGTCTATGTATTTGTGTGTGTCTGCTTATTTTTGTATGTCCGGTGTGTTTCAGTTACAGCTATAATCCAAGCTCTCCTTTTGTCCTGGTATATCAGCGGATTTAACCTTTTCTCTCACCGTCTCCTTTTCCATCTTTCACTGAGTTCTCTATCGCTTCATCTCAGCCTCACTCAGAATCAGATAACCTTTACTCTTATGACAGTAGAGCTGAAACAATGAAAGACAAATATCAGCCACGGTGGTAAAACATTACTCAAACCTATCGCTCCGTCTCTCACTTTGCCTTTCTATCTCTGTGGATGTCTCTCTCTGTCCCTGTCAATCTTGTCCTCTGTATTTCGCTTTCAATTTCTCTACTGTCAATCTCTGCATCCGTCACCTTGTATGATTCAAACAGCACTGCGGACCTGCGGAGGTCAATGCTCTTTGTTGGAATCAAGGTGAATGTTCAGTGTGTCGAAGGATAGGCACATGCGCAAGCTCTCCTGAACACACAGCATTGCATCACTTCAGTCAGAGCCGTGTCTGTCTGCTATTGTCAAGGTGATGAGACGACATCTAAATGGATATGAGGTCTTTTTAAGGGCAAAGGGAGAACAGCCTTTGATGATTTTGTCAAGATTTTGTCCCAGAAGAACCTTCTAACAAATGCACGGTCCTTTTGATTGACGCATCTGCCCGATGAGCCCTCGGTGCCTCCTGCGTACTCGAATGTCACGCCAGAATATTACAAATGAACTCTCAAACAAAGCCAACCCACTCAACTTTTGAAGCTTTGATTTTTTTGGGTTTGATTTGTATTCTTTGTTGTATCAGCCCCAGTCATGAAAAAATAATGTAGGCTTGGTGATAAATCGGTGTAGGCATCAAATGATGTTAGGAGACATTTTGTGTTAATCTCCACTAAGCTGCGGAAGAGTATTAAATCCTGTTACACCCACGCAGGTGTTTCCAGTTATTTCAGCTGATTAGAACTCTTATCTGGCCTGTGGGTGTGGACAGATAGGGCTTGACTGACATTTTCATCGCTGTTGTGTTAAAGCTGTGGTCACACATTCTTCAGTGTCAATACCCACTTCTGCTGTCACTCATTTAAAGGTGCGGTCTGTGTTGCCACACTCTAATTAGAGCATGAAAAATAAAAATCTGGAAAGTATGTCATGGCTGAGGTCAGGTTTGGCCTCTTTTGACATTGTTGTTTGACGTTTGGTGCTGAGCAATAGGCAATTTTGGTAAACTGAGGCAAATATGACCACACTCCAAAGGCCCACAGTGAAAAAGGCAATATTTCGTATTCCAAAGGAGAGTCAGAGAGTCCAAAATAGAGGAAGTTATTTGAGTTAATTAGCTGTGTTGCACCCTTCACTTTAATCTAACCTCCTCTGTCGGAGACAAAGTCAGAGCAGTTCACCAACAAGCCCTGTGACAAGTCACTATATCAGCAAGCATCCTGCCCAAACCTATTTTTAGTGAACAAGCTAATGACACTTTGGGACAACTATAGTTAAGTAAGCTCATGTAATTCCTAGGATAGCTCTATCCCCACCTTCATACTGAGCAGAGTGCTCATCAAATAAACGAAAATATACCTGTGTGGGTGTGTAGGACTGTTGCATCATGTTTAAATCCTCCAACAGCACCGAGTTCATGGCAAAAGGACACCATTATTTTCTTTTCTTCCTGACTGTTTTATATTTCCGTTGTCTTTCTCTCTCAATCCCCATCCCCCTCTCTGCTTCGTCTTCCCAAACTCGTCTCATCTTCTCCTCCATCCCCTCTAGTCAAACAAAGCGGGGATAAAGAATAAGGCAATGATACTAAAGCCAGAGAAATAGAAAACACTACTCTCTGCAAGCCTCTGCGATCTACATTTCCTCAGGGCTTGGTGTCTAGGCAGGGGGTTGACACTGACTGGAAGGGCTTGTATGTGTATGTCTTTTTATGTGTGTGTTTGGTGGTGGTGTGTTCAGACTTTAATATAGGAACCCTATGTCTTTCCTCTGCGGTGCATTAGTAAAACTACAACAGTATGGATGTGAAATTTGCAGATGATATGTTTGAGTGGAACATTCCCTCCGTATAGTTTAGGCATATGGGAGGCCGTACAAACCATAATACACACTTCAAAACACAAGTCCCATTTCTCTCTCTCAATGTATGTATTGAAAAGCAATGCTTATGAGTGGGGATTTAATGCTTAAAATAATTGATTTTGGGCAACACAGCCTCCACAACATTTTCTACAATTGTTGCAAAACTTTACATGACCTTAACTATGTTATTTTTGTGATCTTCCCATATAACTTTAAAGTGCATATTAATGGTATATCTAAGTTTTCGTGTTAATACTGACAGTCAGATTTAGGGCTGCAACAAATAGTTTTTTTTGTAACTATCAATTAATCCGCAGCTTGTTTTTTTGACGATCAACTGATCTATAAAATATTATAAAAGGTGCCTATTATAGCCCAAGGTAATATATGTAGCCTGTTTTATTTGAAGATATTCAGTTCACTATCATATAATACAAAAAAAAAGCAAAAGAAATCCACACATTTGAGAGGGCATTTTTGCTTCCAAATACTAATTGATTGATTGATATTGATTGACTGACTCAAAATTTGGCAGATTACTTTTTGACCGTCATCTATCAGATTAATCATTGCAGCTCTAGTCAGATTCTGCCCCTGCAGCTGCTCAACTGTGCCTGAAGACCACCGTTTGCTCTAAACAAAAACTCTAGTCCAATCCTGGATGCAACCCTTGATTTACATTTAGCTTTTTTGTAGCATTCAACCAAACCTCATCAAGAATAACACATTTCTCCCTAAATGCATTGCATCTTAATGGCTGCAGTGATTTCTATTTCGTTGTTATCACAGCCATCTATTACCAACAGTTATTCTTTTTATCATCTACGTGTGAATTCATGCTGCACTATTATGTACTGTGAAGAATGGCAAGTTACTGAGCTGGGCTAAACTGGGCCTATAAGCATTTGAAGCAAATCTGGGCAAAAATACACCATTTAGGCTCATTTCCCAGATAAGACAAAAACAATTAAATGGACGAAAATAGTTAATTTCACAACTCAAACCATGCAACTCCGAAGAAACAAACTTCCCATTATCAGTCTGTTGGGACAATCTGCTGCACTGCCAAAGGATTTTTAATTTGGTCTGTATCATAACCAACAGAACAAAGACCAAAGGAACTGAGGGCCATTAATCTCCAGGGAAGAACTTTCAGTGCCTGCCTGAAATGCTGGTTTCTTCCTCTCTCTCTTTTTTTTAAACATGCACACACATATCCGAACACACATGCAGGCACACTCAGCTGGACATGATGGATGTCCCTTCTTCCCTTTGCTTCTCATCATCACAGTGTGCAGCAAGGAGAGGAATGGAGAAAGTGCTTCCTACCATTCACATTTCAACCCCCTCCCCCACATCCTCTCTTTGCTCTCCTCTGGTTCTCTTTTCCACCTTCCACATCATCTATACTTGATGGGCTCTAACAGACCGACTCACTCCTGCCTCAACAAATACACTCAAATTAGTTTCATCGATTGCTGTACTCTACTGTGACTCCACACTCGTCAGCTCTTGAGAAGATAATGCCTTCAGTGGGTTTATCTTGCTACTATACTTTTAAAACATTTCTTCTCAATCAATCTCTGCGTCTGACAAAGTTCCTCCATTTACTTCTTACTACCCTTCCTCAACTTCTTCTGCTCTTATACATCTTTTACCATCCACTCACTTGTGTACTCTCATAAAGGCTACAGATGTGTACTAGCTCTGTGCTTTTAACAGGACGATGTTACTATAGAGTACCGATTCAGGATGAATCAATCCGTGGCAAGAGAGTACCAAGAAAAAGAGAGAGAGCAAGACCGCCTTACTCTTGCAGCTTGTTCTGGACACAGTGAGTACGGGAAATGGTGAGCTGAGCCCTCCTAGAAACTGCAGCTTTTGTTAGTATGTCTGTAGCCAGTGCCAAAAAAAAGTAAACAGCCCATGCAAGCTGAAAGGTTAAGAGAGGCATCAACATCTTAAATTAAATAATTAGCTAATTGGATAAATTGTTGTCTCACTGTCTTGGTTCTGTTAGCTTTGCATTTTTAATAGGTTAGCCTACACTCTTACATTTTTGATATCACAGTGTACAGCACAAAGGGGAGCAGGTATTCCAGGTACTGGTTGAAATGAATGGTATTCCATTCCTAGAAAATACCAGTACAATTATAGTTACAAGAAACACCAAAGATAGATAGATAACTTTATTAATACCCAAAGGCAAATTATGGAAAAGGTATCTTTAAATGAACTGGAATATTCATAAAGAACACGGTTGTATTCATTTTGCTGTATTTACAGCCCTTCATCTCTGATAAGAAAGTTATGAACCAAATATGAAGAACTGTAGTAATAAATAACACTATAACAGCTAGAAACTCATGTCTAATGCTAAAATTTGGCTCACTGAAAATCTAAAAATACACTGCCGAGATGGGAATCAACAAACAAGATATGAGAGTGTCACCCACAAGGCAGAGATAAGTGGGAACAGACCTATTTTTCTGTGTGTATCTGCTTTTGGAGGTCAAATAAGGACATTTGCATCTTGTTTGCCTTTCAGGTAGACACCTCCTACAAACCCTGGCAAGTGTTTGCAGGTGTCTCATGCCAAGTCCCAAAGTGAGAAAATGAAAATAAATATATATTTATGCTGCATTTAACGGTAATCATCCAGTTGTTCCACGTTGTTTCCTTTTATTATTGTGCTCAGCTTCATTGATGATGTTCAAGCAAGCTGGGTTGAAATTGATTTTAACATCATGCCAGAATTAGTTGCTTTTATATGCAAGTTGTACTTATATGAGCCTAATATTTTCATGGATTCAGACACAAGAAGGGGTTTGAATATATTTTTATGAGGCTAAAACCTTATTGATGCCCCTCAATATTTCGAGGGCTTAAATACTAGATTATGCTTAACTACTGGTGGCAACATTTAATACCCCAAACTGGATATTTGGCTGGATAAGAAAGCCCTAACTACAACAAATTAACTAAAAGCAACAAAAATTACCTTGGAGGAAGAAACTTATCTGCTGTGCTCTGAAAATGGGAAAGACTAAAGTAGTATAATACAAATTCATCAGGTTCTACTTCCTTAGCAAGCAAATGATCTCTTAACACATTTGGACTGATTCAGTGGCTTTAACATCAATGCTGCTGTACCTCAAACACAGTGAGGGCGAAGGGGTGTGCCAGGTGGTGATGGGAGGACAGCAGCACTTTACGGTTGTCTCCATTTAGATCCACACTGGACAGCAGGTGCAGCTTGGAGTCCACCCAGTAGAGACGTCTGTTAGACAAGTCTGAGAGGATGGAGGAGGAAGAGAGTGAACAAAACCAAGGAGGAAAGGAAAACCAAGGAGGGAGAAGCAGACAAATGGAAAGAGAGAGGTCATTCCAAAAGAAAAGGCCTAGGGTGAGAGGTATATGAATGTAATGGCCCAGTAGCTACATCATCAATCTTCTTTGACATGACGGCTGAGGCCCTGCGCTGAGAAAACACAGATGTGATTGTAATATTGCCGCTTGACTTCTTTGCTGGGGAAAATGTACGTGACCTTGACCAAACTGATTCGTCCTGCTGGACTTTCTTTGAAGGAACACCGTTTTACAATTCTATCACCATTTAATGGTCCCTGATACTGTTTACTTTAGGATTCAGCAGGACAAAGTCATGCTGTGGTTGATTTGAAAATGATCAGATTCTATCAAATTTGACAGTGAGGGACATAGTGATCCAAGTATGACTTTGCTTTTACCAGTTTTGCATGAATAAAGATTTACAGGAAGGTTTATAGTAACATCTTTCTCTCATTTTCCTGGTGGGTGACCCTGTTTTAAAACCAGTACTTTATGGTCATAACTCTCCGCACAGGCTAGCTTTGAAAAGTAGCCATTGGTCACGGACAAAAGAGGCGAAACAAGGATGACAGACATATATAAATACCGCCCTTTACCTGGAAGTGTTTATTTATAGAATTTGTTGGAAAAGGGCAAGTGTCTCTAATACTGTGATGTCTGAAAGGCAGTAAGTATCGGTAGAGTAGAAAACAATACTGGAGAATGAAAAACCTCAGCTTTGTACATTTTAAATCAACTATATAAGACGGGACATTCTTGAAAAACAAAAAAATTAAAAATTAAATGTTCATCAGTAAGGAATTTAATTAAGCATATATTTCCAACCAGAGTTGGTGTTTGGTGGCAAAGTGCACCAAACCAAGATGGCTTTGGTGAGTTTTACAGTTTCTGTTGTGTTCGAATGAAGTATGTTCTATGACAGTAAAATTATATTATATTAGATTTAGTGAAAGCAACACTAATACTACTGCTACTGCTACTGTTTCTGGTAAAAAAAACAACAACAAAAAGACAGTTAGAATAACAATCTAAGCATGTCAGTGGTAAAAACAAGTACTTTTAGTGCTTCCCCACAGGGACTACCTTGCAGCCATGCAGTCCGTGTCCCCCTTGCTGACTGCAAGATATACTGGACTGAATCGAAACCGAAACTTTTCAATTCTTGTCATTTACCCACCCAAAAGAGTTAACATCGGGCTTAACTTAAATTCAAACATTCCACAGTGGCAATATAACAACACTGTGATGTTCCTTTTAATATGATAAGGAAGTCCAAATAATGTCTACATCAAATAGGAGGACTCTGATCACATGCTACAGTAGGTAATAGGCAAGTGGCTGAAGAAACTTAAAAAATAACCAATTCAACATAATATCAAAAAAGAGCAGAAAGATCTCCCCTCTCTCCTCACTCAGACAATCACTTGCTCTATTTGCTGCTTTGTATGAAATCAGTGACAAAGGGAAAATAACTCAGCCCTTCTTCCAAGGCAGTATACTGCAAGTCTGGCCAAGTCTCTCATTCTCCTTACTTTAAAAAATAATTTGTTTTCATACAGATGTAGTGACACCTCAATTCCACAGAGTGTGGCGACTGTGTGTGTCGCTTTCCCCTCAAGCAAGGGCAGCAGAGAAAAATTGGCTACTGCCGTGGAGGGAGTTGAATGGGATGACGGTAGGTATCGACGGCACAGGGCGTCTGGCTTATTAATTCGGAGGCCCCGTGTTCGCCGGCTTGATTGATGAGAGCCAGACACAAACTGAGCTATAACAATAAGAGCTACTCAGGGGTTGCAGCACCCCAAGACTGTTTTTTTCACTCAGCTCTCTCTGTTGTCTCTCTTTGTTTCTTTCCCTCTCTGCATCTTTTTTTGTCTCTTACTTTGTGTTGAACTTATTACAGTTTACCTTTCAAAGCGGATTGGTTGTGCTGCCCCTGTATCTTTTGCCACTCTTTAATTGCATGTTCAAAGCTCCATGTGTTCTGTCCTTACTACTAACTTACCCAGAGTGATTCCATTGGGCCACTCGATGTGCTCAGACACCAGAACTTGTCGGTCCACTCCGTTCAACCCAGACTTCTCAATTTTAGCCTGATCTCCCCAGTCTGACCAGTACATAAACCTGTGGAAAGATACATCGACCAGTTAGACATTAACATGCAGAAAAAAAGCCTCATTTTTAAGAGCAGTGAATAGGTTTTCATATATACAATGCTGACTCGCATGTAACTGAATCTCCTGTACACTATCACACATCACACATAACATATGTCCCTTTCTGACTCCGTCTCCATCTCATTTTCCCTCCAGTATCAAAAAGTTTTACTTCTGAAACAGGCCTCGGATAAAACTAAAGGAAAGTCGATACTGTGCATAACAGCAGGTACTAGATTCTGCTCCACTGTTCAGTGTGTGTGTCCATGAAAGCTTGCCTTCATTTGCATGTATTTCATGCTTTTTAGCTTTGTAGAGTTGTGGCAAGAGTACTTTGGGGAACTAAAGACATCCGAGAGAAAGAGGCGAATAAAGCAGACAAGAGTCACGTCGTATTTCCAAATACTTGTTAAGCTTTGCAGCACTACAAATAGTGTTGGTACGGTGTAGTAAAAATGTTTTAAAGCCTACTTTTCAAGCGAATTTATTTCCCTATAAAAGCACTGGCTCTTTTCCTATTCAGAGATTGACAATGATGCCCAAAGGCTTGTCCGGCCACACTCCCGCTCCCACTAAATCTTTCCCCACTGTTTAAACTCAACTCCTTAGCCATGTTGTCATGCTTTGTCCATTTGTCTGAAACTCTCTCCCAAACCCCTCTGAAACTTCTCCTTCTCACCCTTGGTGTGGATCCACTGCGATGGCCCTCGGCTCACTCAGCTCAGTGGCGATCAGCACTTTTCTCTTCCGGCCGTCTCCTGTGGCGACAGATATGCTCTTGTTTCCCGAGTCTGTCCAGTAGATGTTCTTGTGGACCCAGTCGACGGCCAGACCCTCGGGGGAGTGGAGGGAGTCGATGAGAGTCACCTGCTGTGATGAGTCACTGGCCTTGTTGATGTAAGCACTAGTGAGAAGTAAGAGGTATCTGTGTCAGTCAGGGTTGTTGAAATAATGACGCACCTGCTAATTTAGGCAGAAAGAGGCTGACATATGACTTAAATATCACAAAAGTTGGATTTGTTACTATCTATTTGGCTCTCCTTTTCCTGTAGTTAATACTTGAGTGTACCATGTGTCTTAGTAGTTGCACACAGTGGGAAACAGCTCATCTTTACTCTTGATAACACCATGTCAGGGTCACCCAAACCTGACACAAGACCTCTCACCTAACTGCACTTTCAAGGGAGAAAGAGACTGTCTACATCTATCAGCAGCCTTCAGAACCACCTGCCTCATTCTTTGATATTGTCCTCAATCTCTCTTCATTTTCCCCTAGTTTCCCACTTGCTTTCTGTCCATTCTTCAGTCTCCATTTACACTCTTCTCTCCTCCCTTCCTACCCAACATCTTCAGATGTAGCGCATAATTGTCTTCACTACATGAGGGCTATAAAACAAGTGAATACAGGACAGCCTTGTTAAAAGGTTTGGAATCGCAACATCCTAATTTACACCCCACCGTCACGTGTTAGCGGAGCGTACAAGAACGAGGTGCAGATGGGAGGAGCAGCTTAGCCAAAGGAGAAGGCTGGCGAGGTAGCTGGAGCGAGGGATGAGTATGAGATGGATGAGTCAGGGACTTGGAAGCAGATTGTGTTGTTAATTGGCTGTGTTACTGTTTGTCACTGCAGACATATTCATCTATTGGGGGAAGGTTAGCCTGCTGCCGTCTTGTGATAGATAATCTATGGCTTCTCTCTCATGTCTTGGGTTTTATAGCATGGATCCAACACCTGTCTCTCATGCAGGACCAAATCAAAATGAGAGCTGGAGCAAATCCTACATGTTGATGCAACAGTGGTCAAATTATGAACGGTAAGTTACAGAAAATTGTGTGAATAAAATGTATTAATCATTCTGCAACATACCACACCCTGACTTTGTTTTACCTTGTTTTACCTTCCCTTATGGCCAATGATCCAATCTTAATATCTCTTTATACACCCTAGACTACAGACTTTTGTGGATAAAATGCACGAAATACCATAATTTCTCCAATATTTGCCTTTACTTTGACAGAATATTGGTATCATTTATTGCGTCCTTATTTCTATTTAGAAAATTCAGACAGACTGTGATGAACAGGTTGGAGGGATGACCGGAGGGCAGACTGGAATAAGGAATAAGACAGAGACAGATGAGTCTTAGACCACGGCACAGATTGCATCTTTAATTGGCTGCATTATTGTTTGCAACAGACATCTCCATCACAGGGAGAAGCTAACAAGTCTTCGACCCGTAGCTTGCTAATAACTATGAATTAGCCTGAAAAACCACACTGTCATGGTCAGGGACAATGAGGAGGAATTGCTTTTAAAAACACTGATGTTTCCAGTTGGAAAAAATGCTCACTTATCAGAAGAAAAAGAACTCCACTGGAAATTAAGATGCTTGGGTAAAAGGTGATTGCCCAAACCAATCAGTGCAACGCAGCAAAGATCATTTAGAGTTGACACAGAAGTTGTCATGGCTGTTGCTCAGAGCAGTTAACTTAATGTTGTTTAACAAAGATCAAATTTATTGGTTGATTAGAGAGTTGTTATTGTTACAGTAGCTGACTTAACAACAACCTGCACAGCTGGCATATGTGCACTTTTGTGACCATTTTATTGCTACAATCATTATAGATATAGCTTGCTTTTAGGGCTGGGTGATATGGCCTAAAAATTGAATATCCGATTTACGATTTTAATCATTTTTTTTCTCCTTCTCAAGAACAAACTTCAAATTACAAAGAAATTACTAAAAACATTGCATTTATTTTAATGCTTTTATTTTAAACACATTTGCCCTGCCATTGTAAACAGTGCAGCTTCGAACTCACTTGAAAAAATAAATAAAAGTGCATCCTTTTGAAAAGAATGTGTCCCTTTTTGATAAAATGCTTTTGTAAACATAAATTTAACATTATTGCTTGCTATTTTAAAATTCATAAAGTGTTAACATTACTTTCATTAAACACTTTATTTTGCAAAAAGTTGCCTTTTGTTTACAAAAAGTATTTTATATCCCTCAAGTAAACTAAATTCAACATCTGCATAGTTATCATCACATGTTGGTAGATGTACGGGACATCAGGTGTGTGCTTGCTGTCTTTTTAACACATTTTTGACCAGAAAATACGAGCCGGTCTACTTCCTCTGCAGAGGACCCGTTGTCGCTTCGTAGCACAAACCTGGGGTCGAACATTTTCAGCATGTGGATGAACCTCCAGCTCCACTGTTTATACAGGCACCATATCTTTAACTACATGCACTGTAACAGCTGTCCACCGGGACCTTTTCTTGTCATACGGGACACAATGATTAAATGATACCGCTAATGTTGGCTGCTTTATAGCGGGTGTTTGCGGGCTGCCGCGGTCTTGTACTTCTTGTAGTGCACAACAAGTGTCCCACTCTGATACAGGCATCTGTTTTGAGATGCTGAAATAAATGTGCCGGTCTGCTGCCATTAGTTCCAGCCGTGGTTTGTTCAAGGTCTGACACTACAAAAACAAACTTCTAACGAGACAGTGCCGTTTTAGGAACGAGCTCTTAGCTTGCTGCATGTTATGTTTGTTTCTCTGTGGAAAGTCAATGCGGGAGGGCGGAGCCCACTATGAACAACGAAATCGATTTTATTAATTTTTTTAAATCGTCCAAAACCACAAACTCGAATTAATCGATTTTGCGGATTTATCGCCCAGCCCTAGCTTGGTAGCAAAGTAGCTATGAAGAAAGATGATTTATCATTCCTAATACTACCTACTAGGATCTGATTTTCTGAGGGAAACAGTCGTACAATGAACACCAGCCAACACTATGAAAAAGGAATTTAGAGATGTGCTTCAAGGCAAGGTCAATGGAGGAACAGGCTGAAAAAATACATATTTATAGCTTGTGACATAGCAGACAAGTAGCACTGTGACTTTTAAGAAGGCCTGAGGAGATATGAACCATGCAAAAGTACAACAGAAGAAACATAATCAATCAACATAATCAAACGTAGTAGATGTCTGAAAATGTACTTGCACACTGCGAGTTTTGGATGGTTTAACAGCCCTTCAAAATGATATCATACAGCAAAAACTCAGCAGCATGAAAACATTGAGCCAATTATGTACTCCTTTTGGGTGTAATAATGATATAACATTTTTAAAGGATGACAGTGAGGAAAACACAACCAAGAACAGTCGATTTAACAGTATTAAGTCACTTGTTGCAGGCCATTTAAAATGTATGAGTGTGTGTTTATTGCTGCTCCCAAACAAGAGTTCATCATGACGAATGAGTTCATTTGTCCTTTCTCTGTCACAAGCCCTTGAGTTTGTGTGGAAGTATGTGTCCGTGTGAGTGTGTGTATGCAGATGAGTAATGGCGGTGATTATTGAGGCAGTGAAATTAGAGAGAGCATATGGCTCAGCTGAGATGATAGAAGGCCCCTCCCACTACCTGCCAGCCATCAGGGTGACACACACATGCACGCACACACACACACACACACACACACACACACACACACACACACACACACACACTGTGCACACACACCCGAGATCAAAGTAATGATATACCTACAGTTTGCGTAATGGTGTGTGTGCACATACTGTATGTGTGTGAAGGGCAAACAGCTCCACCTTTTACTGTCAGACAGATGACACAGCCCTCCAGGTGTGACTGACATACACACCCACACAGGCACACACACAGCCCCCAGGTGTGTCTGTCCCACAACCAGAAGGTGTGACAGGTTGAAACAGAGAAGATGGATGAATAGAGGACAACAGTGACAGAGTGGCTCAAGACTGAGGAAGGATTGCTATCCGAACTCCTAAAGTCATTCATGTTCATTTAGATAGACTTCTATACAAGTCCGAATACTTTTCTTTTTGCTTATGACATGTTGTTAACATGTGCAACTGGCATGCTCTGGTACAACCGCAATTCCATATTTTGAGCATTCCACAACTCTCCCAGTCTTTTGTCGCCCCTGTCTCAGTGTGTTTGAAATGAATCTATGAAGAACAAATCAACGCATCCCAACTGTTTTGCAATCAGGGTTGTAAATATCAAACAAATCATATGAACTGTGCATTGTGTGTGTATGCGTGCACCTGTATATTTTGCGATGATACAAATCACACCAGAACATCTTGTTGGTGGACACGTCTACATCCAGGGCGACTGCATTCTTCAGCGTGGGAACCACCTGAGCGTATTCACTCTTCAGCAGGTCAATGCGACGGATCTCATGGCGGTTGGTGAACATCAGGTACGGACTCAATCCTGTTGGGAGAGGTAAAAGACATTTGTGACGTGATTAAATTCGAGCGTCTCTCTTGAAGATCGTTTTCTGCTGTTTATTTGCTCTTTGACATAAGCAAGATTGGAAAAGGGGCCACCAAGCTCAGGAGGCCGGTAGAGACCCTTGATGGCCATTAACCGACTATTGTAACCCCACGGGAGTGCATTTATCATTCTCAACCCACTCTCTACTAGACATGGCTCATTTGCACTTTTGTCAATCATAGGTGTGCTGCATTGACATTGATACATAAATTGTAGTGCACATCCCCCAAACCTGTTTAAAGGTGAACCTGTATATTAGCATCTTTGTTAATGTGCAGTCCACACGGTTCCTGAGCCTCAGACAGGCAAGGTCACATTGACTTTGTGCCAGTGCTGCTCACTGGCAGAACAGTTAGATGTAATTACATGCTGTCAGTGACATTGACAATTTTCATGTCACTGATGTTTAAAACAAGTTTTATCACGCATTCATTTGCAACATTTAACACAAACCATTCCTTCTGATAGAAAGTGTTATTGACATTGAGCTTGAAAAGTGGCCACTGCAAGCAGCCATCCATCCTTCCATCCATAACAGGTTATCCTTTGCCCGGTCATGGGGGAAAGGAGCCTGTCTGTGCAGACGCATCTTACTGTCTGAATAATCCATCCTTCAAATAGCAGGAAACAGACTTTCTGCTGCCTCAAGGTAGCAATCTGCCATCAGTGCGCCTGACCACAACTCACTTAAAGACCAACACGCCCAGGGGTACACAGGTGGGCGCAAGTACATTTGCTACTGACACAATGTGGCCTCTGAGCATGAAAATGACAACTGCGTTTGTCTGAAACTAGCAATGACGGTTGCGCTGCACTGTGTGCCAGCTTGTGCCGAGTGTATGAACGAGTGTATGAGAGCCCTACATCTCAAATCATCGTCCCCTTCCTTTTTTCCCTATGACATGTATTTCTGCAGTGCTGTTAAAAATGTATACATACTGATGTCTACAAAAGATACTGTTTGTGGAGGAAACGTAATGTAACGTAATGTAAGAGGTCTTGCTGTACTATTTAGGACCTCAAACATGTATTTTTGATGTGGTGAGCATAAATATATGATATAAACAAACCATGTAAAAGGAAAATAGTTTGCACAGACAGTCCTTTTCAGCACAACATAATACTGCTCACTTAATTATTCACGCAATTATGCTCTGCAGGCAGCAAAGTAACGCATACATTATGTGAGGTGGCTAAAGAATGTTTAAAAAGGACATCCATTTATAGAGCAGTGTGTTTGAATGTGTGTATGTGAGTGTGTTTCCTGCTGCTGGAAGAAATAATGCAGCACAATGTGCAGGTGGATAAAGTAGCCCCAAAAGTAGACATGACACATTGTTCTATTTTTAGTGGGGCAGCATGTCAGAAGTGTGTTTTTGGGTTGTCTTCTTCAGATGCGTGCGCTCTTTGCTGGTAAATCAATTACCTAGGGCACATTTCGCAGTGGGCTGAAGGTGAGCATGACTCAGGCATTTGAATACTTCTCCAGCAGTTGACAAGGTCAACTGTAGTACACGTAGACATGAAAATGTTGTTTTTGCACATGCCTGAATACAGTATTTTCACCTTTAAACTGTACTCCAATAATTTCCCTTTATTCACTTTATTTTAATCGACTGCACTGTTTTGCCCTAGATTCCTCTCTATCTGCCTCTCTCTCTGAATCTCTCTCTCTCTCTCTCTTTCTTCTGCACAAATACCCACCCATCTAATTTTCTAGCTTCTTCCCTTCATCCTCATTTCTCCTCTCCTCCATCTGTCATGCTACACTCCTCTCCACACTGTCCAGTAAAGCAGAAACGCCGCGCAAAGAGACAAAGTCAGGCAACAGTCACACGTACATACAGAGGTACACCCCAACACAAACACACAAACACAAACACAAACACAAACACACACACACACACACACACACACACACACACACACACACACACACACACACACACACACACACACATTACTTTCATACATAGCCAGTCATCCCTCAATAGGTTTCCTCAGCCCTGGTTTAATATGGGCTACTGCACAGGGAGAAAATATTACATCTCTACTACTGTTTGGATCCAATCATTTTCCTCTGACTTCTAGGTTTGTAACCATCAATTTCACCTGCTGAGAGAGAGAGAGAGTGAGTGAGCAAGGGGGGGAGGCTAAGAAAGAGTCTGGCACAACAAATGTGATGGATGCAGCCACTGTAGAGTCATGGAAAAAAGAAGAGTAAGAGGAAGTAATTAGGGGAGGAAGCAAGAAGGAAGAGACATCAACAGATCAAGTGACAGCAGGTGGGTGACGTGAAAGAGAGAGAAACATGTGGGAAAGACAAGATGAGAAAAAGAGAGTAAAAACCTTTCGGAAATATGTATAATAAGGACAGAGATAGATCTGTCTTGTCTTTCATCAATCCCCCAGACAGCGTCTCTTATCCCTCATCACTGTTGTCACAGCAGTACATCGTCCTCCAGGCAAAAAAAGCTGAGTCACTATTTTCTTCAGGCCGTGGCACTACAGATGTCATCAAAAAGTGCAATATTATCTCTCCTCAATACATTCCAGCAGAGCAACAGTCGGCTTTCTTAACAAGAAGAGGGTTCCCTAGATATATTTTAATCTGTGCTGCCAGTTCGGGGCCGCTCTGCGCCGTTAGCCAATTAAGATAATGTGGTGAAAAGATAAATACGGGCTGGGGAAATGCCGTCAGGCACTGCAGGAGCATTGATTTGATTCACAACAAAGCAGATGCTTATGTTGTCCAGATATGCAAAGCAAGAGAAAAAAATCCAACTTAAAGACAAGCGGAAAGGTCAGACATAAGGTATGAAATTCTGTGGGATGATGGGGATGTGTAGTTGCAGGCAGTGTGAATGGAACCAGACTGAATGAGGTTATAAGGATGATTTTATGTCTGAAAGTAGACATACACGTCTAGGTCATGATCGTTAAGACATACACAGACTGTGCTAGTGTATATAATGATGAATAGATGTTCCAGCAGAAAATAGAGAAAAACTTTCTGTCAACAACTTGTGTCAAATGTCAAAAAGTCATTGTGCTTACATTCCACATGACAAAGTTATATAACAAGTCATTATTGCTGTGATTGAAGGCCAGAGTGTCCATTGCAGACTGCCACATAGTCTTCTAATGAAAGTATCAACATTTCTATTTCTATCACTTTCACATTCATTTAAAAAATTGGGACCCTTAGAAATCTTAAAAGGTTGTTGTAAGAATTAAAGACAGAAACTAGATGATTAATATCTGTGCAAATTTGTTTTCTGGATTAATACAAACCTGATTTAAAAAGTTGTTTGAAGTCCTTGCTCGTCCATCCTTGTTTGTAAATGACTTCCAAGGATGCATCCTTTCAAAACCAATCATGATGCTATCACCTGTTATCAATTAACCTGTTCACCTGTGGAATGTTTTTCTGAGCATTCAACAACTTTTCCAGTCTTTTGTTACAAATAAGGACACTCTGTTCATTCATTCATTCATGTTTAACATTGAGTCCCAATTTCTTGGACTTGTTTTTTCTTGGACAGGTTGTATAACCAATATTCCAACTGTTCAGGCGGCCAGAATAAAATGTTCTTTGCTTGTCCATTAACAGTCTAAAACTGCAGGCAAAACTTCTGAGATGAGGCCTGACAGTGTTCCACAGCATCTTCACTCCCATGGCAAAATCTTTTGACAATGGGGAAAATCTGACCACTGCTTTAAACCCATTTTTGAAAAGTGTGTGCTCAAACTGTCAAATGTGGCACAAACTGCTTTTGGCACTGTTGTAAAGCCCGCAGCACACTGTAGATGTGAGCGAAAACAAGGAATAAGCGAAGCAAACAAGAGAAAGAAAGCAAGACTATGGTCCACAGGCAGTTTGTAAATGTCCTCTGCATCATTGTGACAGTGTGTCCTGCTTGTATCAAACCAGTTTGTGTGTGTACCTGCTTTACTGTATATTCCATGCTGTCACAACTTTCTACCCTTTCTTCACTTCTGTCTGAACATTTCATACCTATATTTGACTGTTGTTAAGCATCTCTGAAAATGGTCAAATTCATCAATTACATGAGTAATCTCAGTTAACACTTAAAAATAGGGGTGTAACAGTGCACAGAGGTCATGGTACAAGATCACTGTTCAGCACAACAGCAAAAGGTATCTCAAATGCATAATGCTAGGTTTGTTTTCATGTAGTTTCAATATACAACTGTCAAACCACGCCGGCATACGTTTCTCATCTAATCCACCACTCGCCCCCTGAAACTTTCTAATACAGCTTATTTGAAAGCAGCAGATGGGTCCTCTCGCTCTGCCGTCTCTTTTGTCCGATACCAGCGCAGTAAAAGAAAAAGTTTGCTGACATGTCCTTGAACTTACAGGAGTCGCTTGCCATTTATAAATACTGGCTTCATGTGCATTAAAAAATCATGCAAGTTGCATTCAAGTGTAGGGGACACCACTGGGAAGTAGCAGAGTCCCATTCAAGTCTCATAAATTATGTAAAATTGGATCGTTGTAGAGTCACGTATTTGCCGATAAGTGATTTGAGGCTGTATTGGAGGCAATCCTGATACTAGTATCATATCCTATGTAATAATTCTACTGTGGGTTAACACAACAAAAGTACAACCTTTATCCACTTAGCCTACTGAATAATGGGGGGACAAATGTTATTTTTTCTTATTTTCATCCCTCTGTTTCTTGGTCTTGGCTGCATACAAAATCGCTTCTGTTTCAAGAAATTCCTTTCAACTTCTGTTTGTGTGGACTGGCAGTTATTCTCATACCTCATACATAAACTCCCACACTCCTCTCTTGCGCTCTCTCTTACACACAATAATAATAACTGGAGTTGACGACTCAGTGAGTGGCATCACATCCATAAAGGTGTAAACACAAAAACAATGAATGCAATTAGTGTAGAGCAAGGCTTTCTTCTGGGGACTTAATAGACGCTGCCATGTACTAATAAAAAACACGCGCACACACACACACACACACACAAATACCGGCTTAGAGGAGTGAACGCATTATGACTCCAACCTGGGACTTTACTTTTAATTAGCATAGCTAGTGTAATAGTTGCATATTACTGTGAAATTAATCTGCAGAGCCTGAAACCACGTGTTAGGATTATAATGGGAAGCACTCTTTGTACATTGGAGAGGACAAAGTGTAGTGTTTATTGCTAAGCTATGCTTAACTCCTCTTACAGTTATCTGCATAGACTCAACTTGCACCAGCTACAACAACCACGGACATGTAGGGAAACAAGCTTTATATGGCATTGCATGCAACTTCTGGATGACATTGTGTTTTGCTGTGTGCCTCTGTGACAGAGGCACAAACAACATCCTGGAATTCCGCAGTCTGATTTGTGTGACCAGAATCAAAAGTGTGCATGTGTGCCGATGTCCGTAGCCACGCATTTTCGTGATCGGGTGAACATATACATTATGTGTGTGTAGGGACGAGTTCATCGGCGAACGCAGCTTCATTAAGTCCACATTACGTGTGTTTCACCAAACAGACATTTCTGCATTCATGGTCCCTTTCCTGTTTGTGCCTCTGAATAACTAAAGCGCAACATTAACAAGAATCCTGTCACATTTTCTGTCTCGTTCTCCTGGCCATGCTATAACGTGCCGCTTTCAACAGTACGGATGCATCACTGCATTACTTCACTGGGCAGAGAGATATTCGTACAATGCATCCATATTTTTCCCATGTAATTTTCCCTATGCTTGCCTGTCCCCCTTTCAAATAAATGCCTTGGCCTGACAGGGACTGTTTGCTCTGCCGAACGGTAATAAAGATTCACACAGAAAGACATGAAGCAATCAGTGGTGTTTTTTATGCCAGTTAGCTTGAGAGTGAGGGCCTGTTTTCTGCTTTGAGTGCTCTCATTACCAGACCAGTTCACCCTATAATGACTCAACCTAAGACCAATGGCGTTAATCACTAAGAACTCTTTTCTCTCCTTTGTCTCACAAAGAAAAGCTAATCTGGTGTGTAACTCAATCAAATAAAGGTTCCAATCCCAATTTAAGTATAGGGGTAATTGTGAGGCACTGATGTTGCCGGAGCAAGAGGCTGACCCCTGTAGAGTTAAATAATGAACATAAAACTCTGATGAGGCTTTGATTAGAGTTGATAATCCTCTCCAGGTATCTTTCTATTCTTTTAAACAGAAAATATGTCCTGTTTAGCATTATCAACAGTGCTGAAGATTCTGTTTTCACTGTTAGATGTCAAATATACACGGTGATCAGGACATCACTCCACATCAGAAGCTCTAATTTGTCAGCAGGAAACGTTATCTGCAGGTGTTTAAATGGTTGTTTATAGACAGCGTTGTTATCGGTGAAACCAGCAATAACAGACTGAGAATGTGGGGGCCTGATCAAAAACACCCAGAATTCACAGGGAGTATTTCAAAATGCAGTCCAGGGTGCAGCTAACAAGCTACAGCTGAATCTCCACTTCAGGATTTAGGTACATCATTTTTTTCAATACCAACCTTACAGGGCACGTCTTTGAGGACGCAATTTTATTTTCATTCACACCATTGCTTGGAGTGTTTATCCAGGCCAACGAGGGGTACAGACCCTGCCTGTGTGCTATATTGAGCGGACAGGACCCCTCCCCACACAGCATCTTTCCCTTGAGACTCCAGGGAGAGCAGAGGCAGCTGGCTGCAAACTTTTCATTAGTGAGGACTGCAGAAAAATGTGGCAAATATTTATCTTTGAACAGATTGATGTGCGGGGCCTGCATACAAAGCAAGTCTCCCATTTCACAGAGTCCCACAGTGTGAGAATAGTGTGGGATGTGGCTCGGTAGCTAGGGGTGCTAGAATGGGAAGGTAATTGGTGTGTATACAAGAGTTGGCCTCTATGTGTGATTCCTTTTGAGCACATGTGTGCTCCTGAGTGTATTTTGGGGAGACCATCCATCTATGACAGTTTGTGTCTTTACCTGTACAAATGGGCGTGAGCGTGTGAGCATGTGAGATAAATGACTCACCCACGGCTTTGCAGGTCTTAGAGGCAGGGTCCATCTCGTAGCCTTCGTAGCATTCACACTTATAATCTCCTTTGTAGTTGATGCAGATCTGACTGCAGGCATCTGGGTTTTCACATTCATCTATGTCTGTGAAGAAAAACATACAGCAAAAACACGAGGATCAAAACACAAACATTTTTTGCCAGAAGAGTAAGAAATACTGCAAGAAAAGCACATGTTCACTATCTAGCATGACTTTGATTCTTCAAATTGATTTTTTCTGGCGAAGAGCTTCAACAGAGAGGATTAGATCTTGGTTTGAGAAATGTCAATGCTATCAGTTGTTGAGTTATCATGAGATCAGTACTGAGAACATTGTTGCTTTTGAGACATTTTTTTGACAGATACTGTCAAGTCATGTGCTTTAAAGAACACAACTCTTCCTTAACCTTCCACAGAATATTTCAAACTGTCCGGAGAGACTTGGTCAGTACATGAAAGCACCTGAAACTAAATAAAACCATAAAGAATAAGTCCAAAATTTCAGGAACTGCATGTTTGTCAGCCACCCACCGCCTCATGAAAAGATCAATAGCATTGATCTTACTGAGATCAAGATTTGGGATGTGTTTAGTCTAGCTTAGCCCTAAGACGTGAAGCACAGGAAATGGCTTACCTGTCTCTGCCCAAAGTAAAACAAATCATGTTTCAAGCAATTTTAAAGCTCTCTTACTTATGCTTTGTATCTTTTAAATAAATACATTTATTTTGTTGAAGAGAAGAAAGATCTGGATTCAATTCCTCTTATTTCATTCCCTCTGCTTCTCAACACTCTGGACTGGTTTTCATTGAGAAACAATGGTGGGGCGCTTAAACTGTGTCCATTGATAAGTCATCACTGTGATGTCCCAAAGTCTCAAATGTATCATCTTTGTGGTGTGTGTGCAGCTGTTTCTGGAGCTAAATGAGGCTCAGGTGTGAAAACACAGAAGCTGCGAGAGTGCAGAGAGAAGCTGAGTCACCATGTGGAGACGCCAGTTTTGCGACATGTTACAGGACACTACTGTAGCCATACAAGCCCTCTACTTATGAAGTCTTGTGGAAAACCAGTTTGTTTATTTTCAGGGATCCAACATGTTGGACTTGACTAGTCTGTATCACTAGAAACTTGACATCTCCGGCAGCAGCTGAATGCTTAGTGAGCATCGGAAATATATATACTCTAGTCAAACTAGATTAAGAAAGATTGACTTTAAGACGAATAAAATGAATAAAACACATCAAGGATGACGTGTTAAATAAAAATATACAATAGAAAGCTAAATAAAAGGTTTTCTCTTTCATACATAGATCTGGCAGCCGAACAAAACTAAACCTAGTGTTTGTTTTTCAAGCTCTCCCACTTGCAACTGCAAGTTGCAAATCCACCATGGTCTTACATTATATTTCAAATTCTGTGTATTTAATAAAGGAAATTCAAAAGTAAATATGTTCATATAAATCACTTTCTTACCAGTTTGCACCCCAGACTTTGTTCATCACTGGACACAAATCGATGACACTGACTATATGTATTTAATATAAAACAAGCACATTTTCCAATACTGTCTTTCATAATGCTCCTTTTACCAAGACCTTGTAATGATATAATGATTTTATAATGATATAAATATTTGGTTTTGTGATCATATTACTCTCATGGAGCAGACGAGGGAAGACAGGGTTTGACTGAGCAACAGACATGGTCTTCTGCATTAAAGCTGTAGTTTCTTTACCTCCACAAGTCTTTTTGTCCAGGAGTTTGTACCCAGAGGGACAGTCACACTCATAGCCAATTCTCTGGTCCCTGCAGATGTGGGAGCAGCCGCCATTGTTGTCTGCACACTCATTCAGGCCTGGAGAGAGAGAGAGAAGGGCGGCAGGGAGGAAGGACAGAACGGGACAAGCACAAGAAAAAAAAAATCAGAAGGCTTTTGGACAAAAACACTTCAGTGTAGAGTTGGACAGGAAGACAAAGCATCCAAAGTTTGTGCTTGTGTGCAGTTTTATTCATCCTGCCAGTTAAGATAATTTCATCCTGTCAAGCGTGTCTGTGTACACATCAAATTTCCATTCAAAGGCAAGAAACATTGAGCTTGAAAGCAGTGTGTTAAGAGAGACAAGTATATGTGTGTGTACGGCATATTCATGGCCCTGTCCGTGTGTTCATGGCCTACGGGCACAGTCTCAGCCAAATGCACCTGGAAACGATCCATTTCCCAACAGGGAGCTCGGCCACGTGCACCAGGTGCCATTCCACTATGATGCCCATTGTTACACATGGTGTCCTTCATCCTCTCATCTCACTCTCTATTTTCTCTGTTTTTGTTTTTAGCAGAACAGATTGGACTCTGTCTCAGTCATGCTTCCTCTATGTCGCTGCCTTTTCATATCTATTTCCACACCTCCATCTATTCCTTTGTCTTTCAACTACTCTCCTGGGAGTAGAGAGGTTTTGCCGCATAAAGCTAAAGCTGGTACTTCATTACCGGTTTACATTAAAGATTGAAGCTTCAAGGCTACAGGTTCTGCTGCGAGACAGTGAGAATAAGAGAGAGAAACACTGAGAGCAGATATTGAAAGAGAGTGACAGAGGAAAAAATGAAGTAGAGACTTTGAAAGATTAATGAGATATTTCACCAAATGAAGGTTGTAATTTACAGAAGACAGATCAGATAGTGACACATCAGCGCAGTATAAACATATTAAAGTCAAAGAGAGTGAAAAAAACCTTTAAGCGGCATCATTTTTATCTAGCAGAACAGCTACAGAACAAAAGTATGTGAACATTCCTGTTGACATTTGTATTCTTTTGTTTGACTCTTAAAGAATGGTCAAAATGGATGAAGCCGATGTAGGAATATCCTCCTTTTAGTCCTTAATACTATGACACAAATTACCAAGACACTGGATCCTATACTTCAACATGATTGTACATTTCAATACAATGTCCTTGCCTGTTACACATATATGTCCTTCGAACTTTGTCTCCAGCTTTTCAAAAAAGAAATATATTCTAGTGTTCCTTACCTTCAGCTACATTATGGATCTAATATGTCAACCTATTGAGCATACAGTGTAGTATAACCCTGAGGAGATTTTGACCACTACTACAGTGTTTTTTTCTATGAGTGGGGCATCGTTTTTTTCATATTGTGCATACACACGTCACAGGTTTCCCATCCTGCCTTCAGATTTACTGATTGACAGTTGGCAGTGATAATGTGCCAAGAAATGTAGTGATTAGGGATATGAATGCTTAACAGCCAAGAAGACATTCAGTCTATAGGTTAATTTGCATGCAGAAAATAGCGTCTGAGGTGAAAAGTGAAGTGCGCTAAAGAAGCTCAATGTGGGGACACTGCATTCAGAACGCAACAAAGTCAAATGTGAATAAGAATGTATGAGGCCACTCTTTAGTTTAGCAGTAAACTTGCAGCCAAAGATCACGTTGCCGCTAGCCTGAAGGGGGGAGAAAATGTGATGCGCTGGTCTGACGACATAGGCTGCCAGTCCATATGGTAGAGGGCAAAGGACTTGTTACCTTGAGCCCGAGCACTTTCAACCATCAAGCGCAACTGTGACTAAACACTTTAAAAAGCACTTTCAGAAGAAGGGTGACTTAAAAGTCAAGCTAGCCAGTACAGACGAGCTAACTCGAGGATACTAAAACACATAGTGTGTGTGTTTTAGTGAGTCAAACTGATTGTAAATAAATATTTTACCATTTTACATTACTTTGGTCTGATGTTAGTTCAGGAACATTTACATTCTAAATGTTGAAGATAAGGGCATTTGTCAGGTACAGCTTTCTGCCTTGAGACACACTGAACATTGTGTTTAACATTAATGATATGGTTACAGGGCAATCTCATTACAGCGTGTATCCGCCTGCCTCAAGATCAGAGCTCCCTGAAAGGGCAGAACACTCACATATCATTTTATGCCCATGTGACTGGCTTGAGAGTGCAATTTCCTTGAGTAATCTCAAAGAGTTCTGCTTGTACATGTACTTGAGTAACATTTCACCCACACAACACAAGTTACAGTACTTCAAATGCAATCAAATGAGCTACATTTGCTTGACAGATTTTTATCAAAGGTACGTTTTTTCTCAACAGCCTCAACTGTAGCTGTATTGCTTGTGATGTGAGATCCATGACTGAAGCTCGCTAAGTGGTAATTATCTATGGTAGGAGGATAACATGCGTGATTCCTTATGGGTAATGTAGTCAGGTCACGTTTTTCTGCCTAAGATCGCACTGGAGGGCAGAGTAGCTTGGGTCTTTGATCATAACAAGACAGTTGAGGGATGTCCTGATTTACCCTGCCTTGATCAAATGAAGCTCCCTTCACGGAGACGAGTGACCACCCACATTAGAGGCAGTTGATGCCTGGGTAAGTGTGAGTACATTAGTGCTGTTACACCACTAGAATGTATGCACATCCATGTATGCCTGAGGTGGTGGGAGAACTAATGAGCGTGAAGGGAGACAGGGAGAAATTATCTTACCACACTCCTTCACGGGTTCATCAGACCAGTCCTTGCAGTCTTTGACATTGTCACACACCTTGCTGCTGTCAATACACTCCCCGTTCTTACAGCGGAACTTTCTTGGCCCATCGCACTTTGTAACTGTGGTGAAGACACAACACATTTCAATGTTAGGGATGGGGTTTTCCAGTTTTAGTTGTCGTAAAAATTCCTATGTAGTTGAACCCTCTGAAACAAATAATTTGAGGGGCTGTCAGATCCAAAAGAAGCACTTTTTTTAGGGTTTAGATTTTGGTAGATTCAGTGAATGTGTGTGTGTGTGTGTGTGTGATAAAATGCTGGCAGATGAGTTCCTGTGGACCACATACTTTCACACTTAAACGCATCATATTGACATTTCCATAATACGTGTCTCATCGTGATCACAATACATGTTCATGATCAAAGTTTCATATCAGGAGCTGGAAGGTGAAAAGGCTGGCAAGCCAGCGACAACAGTTTGCGACTGTGTTTTAACATGTGTAAGTGTGAAACCACTTGATATCTTTAAGGAGGTGTTGCTTGGTGTGCGTGGCCTCACCAGACCATAAGCACATGGTGTCACACCATATAATACAAAACTGAGCCTAAAGATATTAAAAAATGTCAACATCTCAGTAGTTGCAGAAACTTACTATACATTGCCAAAATGTATCCTGGTGATTGAGGTTGTTGTGTCCCTTTACAAGCAATATTGTAAAAGTTAGATTTGGTTTCTGCAGATAGTCAGTCAGTAAGTTCACAGTTTTGGCCCTCAGTAAGAGCTCTCAGGCACTGCTTAACAGGTAAATGAATTATTCATAGCAAGGAACTGGAGACAAATATGTATGTGGTTAGATGTAAGATTAGAGATGCTTTGTTAAGATTTTAATCGGTGAAGCTAATTGAGGATAATACACAGATACGCCCACAGCTGAGAAATTATATCAAGTATTCACGATTTTTCAAAAACGACTGTCTATTGAGGGCAGGGTTTGGCTTTCACTTAACCTTGGATTAAAGAAAGTGATTCAGCACAGGATCGATGTACAAAGAAAGTGATGGTGATATGTAAGATTTGCATGTATTTCTTGAGATTTGTCCTTTCCTTAGCAATAATCAAAAACACTTGCAAGCTCTTAAAAAATAATGGACAAAATGGCTGTTTTCATGATCGTAAACTCAGTAAAAAACTGATAATTTACAACATTTACTAATTATCATTGGTATGTGAGGAATGTTTCATATCAGCTACTGTTGGCACAGAAACAGCTACACAGTATAACACCTTCTCACAAAAAAATGCATTAACATGTGCATGCACACCCGTTGTGCACTGTTCCCTTTGTGGGAACTTTGAAGTGTAAAAAAATCAATTTAGGTTCACAGCTGCACTTCAAAACACTGACTTCAGGATAAAGTTCGCTGCCATGCAGTGTCTGAGGATGACCTTGAGATGTTCTCAGTGCCACATTGTGTAAACTGGTGGTTTAGTGACATCACTTTAACTTTAACTAACAAACATCGCTTTAACTTGTTGCAAGTGCTGTGCTCAATCACGTACTGAGACTCTTTAAATAATTTGACATTGTGGTCTCTTACCCCCCCTGTTCCTTTTTGTTTTTGTTGCTTAAGCAGTGCAAAACTAACTTCCATGGTGCTGATTCAACTGGTGCAGCCAACTGCAGCCATCTGTGCTCCTTTGTAGTACATCCCTGTGAACCTCGTTAATAACGTTGTAATTGGATAGACTTTTTAGGATGGATCAAATGCATGAAACTGATGAATTGCTCTGCCAGTAGAGGATGAAATATGGATAAATCAGACATTTGAGTTCTTCCATTATATAAGGGAAAATGGATGTGATGCAGGTGTGCAGGAAGTTGTTTGCATGTCATCTGCCACTTACCGTTGACACAGCCCGCTTCATCGCTGTAGTCTGGACAGTCATGAACTTTATTACACTGTTTGGTGCCGTGGATGCAGGATCCATCACCACACTGGAACTCATCAGGTCGACATGTGAGCAGAGCTGGGAGACACAAACCAAAGACATATTGTAGATTAGCCTTATCTGACCTGTTACATTATCATTACAGTAAAATGTGATCTATTAGTCTCATTAAACAAAGCTAGTGGCTCATAACTCATGATGAAACATTTAGCCCTCTACAAAGGTGAGGACAACACACAAACACACACACACACACACACACACACACACACACACACACACACACACACACACACACACACACACACACACACACACACACACATATAAAACACGTATAGGCCTTCACAACATTCAGCCCATCATTTCTCAGCCTCACATGTATCTATGATGATGTGTATGTGTGTGTTCGGTTCGCGTTTTGCTTCTTTCATCAGGCCAACTTTGAGTGCATTCCAATCCAACAGTAATCAGTCATACACAACTTTTACCTGCACAGAAAAAGCCCCAGTGGAAATGAAAACCGGGCAGGTATTCATTCACTGTCTGAGGAAATCCCACATCTTGTGACCTATTGAGTATGTGTGTATGTGCGAGTTGGTACGAGCATTCGCTTGTGCTCGCTCAAACAGGGGAGGGCAGGTTTATTTAACTCATTCGTCTTTTTAACTGGCTGTTTAATTATTCATGTGTTGTGTTTTGGACTGGCTCTGCCATGGGAACGGAGGCAGACATGATCAATGGCTGTGGAGGCTACAAAAATGGGCGGCACACAATCAGGGTATTGGGAAATATGAAACAAAACCACCACACAGCGTTTCACACCAAGTGAACACAAATCCACAAATTTCCCGTGAGTGAGAAGGCTCATGCAGTACAGACACATCAAATGCATATATGCAGCCAGGTGGTGCACATTTTCATGGCCACACAGGGAAGCTAATTCAAGACTTCTAAAGCTCAAACTAAAAATAAAGATAATGTCATATTAATGCTAAAATCAGCAACGTGCAGAAGACATATCCTGTGCCATCACAAAATGTGCTGATTCTTTCAGCCAAATGATTGGTAGCAGAGCTCAGCTAATTATGATAAATCCCCAGGATGGATAGGAATAATAACGGATTGCCATCTGCAGAAAAGTTGGCAGGTGAGAAAGGAGAGAGCCAACTACAGATACAATTTGACCATTCCTCATTTACATTAACCTCCTGTCACCCTGCCCACAGCCGCTTGTCTCAGTATGTCTGTGAAATAATGCAATATTATTGAGACAGATGTTTCAAATAAGATGGCAGATAATAACCAGGGGATGGGTCGGCAGGAACAGGAGGGGAAGGAGAGAACAAACTGGAGATATGCAATGATTCTCACATTTCCAATTTACATTGAAATGTTGCACCTCCCTCAGCTGAGCTTTGCCAGCTCATTTACATTACACAGACATCTAAAACTATTACATCTTGTTTAACACAAACCTCCAACCGCCCACTTCTACTCACAATGTGATGAGCATGCACACAGACCCGATGAAACATGTATACTACACACACCTCCTGTCTCATCATATCTGAAAGCGCAAACATGGTTATTGAGACGGATGATTCCACTGCTACAGGTAGACCAGATGTGCTGCTTCACTTGCTGTCACTCTGTCAGAAGACTCTGTCATCTATGTTCAATCATGTTACTGGGCTTGTTTTTGTTTACGCAAACCTACAGTGTATATTGAATTTATGTCATTATTCCCACATAGAGGGCTTAATCATAGACCTGGAAAGACTTACCTGGAAATTTAAAATTTCTTATTTAAGCAAGCTAGTTAGGAAACTGATTGCAGCTTCCTGGTAAGTTTGATATACCTAAAACTACAATGTAAAATTGCTGACCTAGAACAAAAATCCTAGGAGTTACTTCAGGAAGCCAATTAATTTTCATCTACCAATCTCACATATCTAACACACAGTATGAATATAGATCTTATGAACAGGATAGCTTACTATCTTTAAATAAATGAGTTATTTGAGCTATTGTTCAGGGAGTACAACAAAACTGGAAGTGGAATAGATGAAGCTGCAGAGGGAATAAAGATCGAATGACCACATGCTAAATGTCTGCCTAAAATATTAAGACTAAGATGCTAATTTGCATAGTGCTTTCACCTTGTTGTCATATGGTATTCACATCCTATCATGCAATACATAAACTGCAACATCAATGACCTGTATTAATATGCAATACGTGCAATAGTCTGTACATTGTAACAATAGGTTGCTATACATCTGCTTATTCACTTTCAGATTGATTCTGTCAGACTGGAGTGATTTTAAGGTTCTGTAACAACCCTCTATGTTTGTATTTGTGTGTGTGCACGGGTGTGGTCTTCAAGTATACATCTATCTATTGTCTTGTGAAAGCGCGCGCGTGTGTGTGTGTATGCATGTGTCTGTCTGTAGCAGCCCAGTGTGCTTGTTTCATGTTGTATGTGCAAAACTGCTGTCATCTCTCAGAGTGGTGTGTGGGCGTGTGAAGAGGAGACCAGATGGGGGTCTTGCTTGATGACGGACCTTCACCTCCTACACATGCACACACGGACGAGCAAACACACACGCACACACGCCAAACACACTTCAGAGTTTCTCCCCCTGCTCCAACTGATCACATGGTTGCATGGCAACCTACTCAAGGATCATCATTATAAAGTTAGCATTGATCTTTCTTCAATCAATTCTGGCAGCACAACAAAATTTGTCATGTAGTCTTTGTTAACAATACACGACATGTCAGCCTTTGAAGAATATTCCTTTTGTAGTGGTGAGCCACACACACAGCCATTGTTCCACAATGCAACATGCTTTACTGTTTGTATCCGTTTAGTGCCTTCATTAAAGGCTCCAGCTCGTGGTAACATTTTAAAATTATTATGACATTCAGTAATAAAACAAAAAAAAAGATGAAATATGAATTTACCCCCCAAACAAGTCTGTTGTGTGCCAAACCACAGATTAATTACATAGAAGAACCATGACACTGCAAATTGGATAACAAATTCCTTCATTACAAATAACCCAGCAATTGTAATTTACTAGAAAAGCTGTGTCCCAGTGCATATGGAGTGACATCAGAGCGACTCTTAAAAGACCAAAAAAATGCAGTCATGGAGTTGTTCCAGAAGAAATTACATTGCCTATGTGAGTTTAATTGAATATGTCAAGGTATGACCTTTTTCCCCGAGTTTCATGGAATTGGGAAAATGATCCATTCTTGAAACTTCATGTTGGTGGGATACTTTTCTTGGTATCTTGATTAAGACTAGAGGGTAGTTATTTATTGATTCTTTTTAATATCCTTTTGAAGCTTCTCAATAGTGTTTCTTACGTCTTCAAATCAAAAACTTTAAAGTTATTATGATTTAGGGTCAAAATCCTACTTTCTCGTGCACTTCTTCCCTTATATTCCACTTTTTCCCACACAATCTGATGTAGGTTTCTGCCTGATGACTTTGCCTGCAAACCCCTTAGACCAACTTATAACGTGCCTTTCCTCCGTTACTGAGAGTTACAGGTCTGCGTCTGTTTGAACATGGCAGGAGTGTACTTATAATACACTCATACACAGGACTAGTCAGTGGCCACACGTGTTAATTTTCTGAAAGCCAAGCAACACTTTTTATTTAACTGTCAGTAAACTTCTCCGTGTGTGGAGGGGAGGGCATCAGCACTGCAAACTATGTAAGTGCCTTCATTGACAGCTGAGTGGTAGTGTCCATTTTAAAAACCCTGAAAAAAAAAAGTTGGACCTGAACTTCAGAAGGGCATGTTCCTTTAAAAGTCTGTAGAATTACACACACATTTACACACTTGCTCATCCGTATAAATGCATTATATACACAGTTGACTTACGACAATTTGCTTCATCTGATTTATCCTTGCAGTCTGCATCTCCATCGCACTTCCAGTTCATGTGGACACACTCCCCACTCCCACACTGGAACTCGCCCACCGGGCAGCGAGGTTTCTGGGGCTCCGTCCTCCGGCTGCAGCGCTCCATGGACTCGTCTGACTTGTCCTTGCAGTCTGGGTCGCCGTCGCAACTCCACAGGGCAGGGATGCACTCGGAGTCATTGCAGCGGAACTCGTGCTGGCCGCAGGTGGGAGCGGAGCACTTCTCCTCGTCGCTGGCGTCCCCGCAGTCGTCGTCGCCATCACAGACAAAGATTGGCGCCACACACTTCCCGTTACGGCACTGGAAATCTTTGGAGGGGCAAGCCTTAGCATCTATGTGACAAAAGGGACAGGTGGGAAGAGGAAGTTAGTCATTGTGAGCAGCAATGTTTTTTTGATTTTATTATCATTATCAATTAGATGAGATCTACCATAAATCTCATGATCATCATAACAGTAGGTCTCTAGAGAGAAATCAAGAGACTAAAGCTGTCGAATAAAGCATGCAGCAAATTGAACTCCTTCTGAAAGCAGACGGCACACGAAGCACTGAATGGGAGAAAAAATGAGTTAGAGGTCAGATATAGTTAACTTATCACTGCATATATTCAAACTCCTTGGGGGAGTGTGAATATATGCAGAAATACGTCTTTCCCTCCTTCTTTGGAGATGGAATGAAAAGAGCGTGTTGGTGTTCAAATTTGGAGTTAATGAGCAAAGGGAAATTCCAAATCTTCCTCCTGTGCTCTTGGGCTTCTGGTGTCTGGTGAGAGTAAAAGAAAAGGTTTGATCCAAAGTCACAGAGGTGACTTTGCATTGTGATGAGGAGCAGTTACCGTTAGAATGAAAAAGGGATAAAGATCCAAGGAGAAAAACAGAAAAAAATGTGCCTGGAAAAGCAAACATTATTCATTATTCAGTATAAGTAAACACAGTCTTAGCTGCAATTACAAAGTCTCAGCCCTTGAATCAATAAAGGCAACCATTATTACAGCGAAACATGCTAGAGAATCGTGACAGCGTGCCATATGAAGCACAAGGTCGAGAGCATATGTTCAGCAGCAGCCCAGTATGTGAGAACAGGTGTATAATGAGCAGGGGGGGGGGCACAGCTGCAGGTGTCTGCCGCAGTGCAGAACCCCCCTGCACGAGTATTTGTGTGTTTATGTGTATACAGAGAAATACCTGAGGAGAGATGTGTATATTCATGTGTGTGATGGTATGAGTAGGTGTTTATTTCATCACCTACAGTACCGAAAGATTTCTGACAGCGCATCACAAAAACTATGAATAATATCCAAACTTGAATCTATGATCCTGTGAGGGTCTTTCTATGTGCTTTTATGTTTTACTGCCAGACTGTGTGTTTCCTCTTTGCCATATTCAAGCAGTGACATTATCTAATTCCAGCCAGGTTGGACAAATCAATTCAAATCATGTATTCCGATTAAAAAAGAAACATTTGTCCTTTGATGTAACACTCCTCTTTGGGCGACTGACATAACAGCTTCACTCTCTCTCTCTTTTCTAGCTGCCCACACAGTGCGCCAGAGGGACTCATTATGATAATAGGCTATTGGATTCCCTGCTAGCTATTACTGCTAGCATGCTAATCACCCCCACTCAGATCTGAGTAATTTAATTAACATAAGCACATAAACAACATCAGCAGCATCCCGACAGAAGCTTAGGTGGTTTGGGGGTCACATGAGGTGTGGGCAAAGTTATAAAGTGATTATTTTAATACTTTCTCTCTGCAACAGAAGGACGATTTTATGCTTCTAAAAAAATAATAACCCTATTTGCTTTATTCCAGAGAGTGATAATGTTTTTAGCCAGACTAGCAAAATATATATATTTTTTAAACACTTTAAATAGTTTTTCATCAAAGCAGAAAGCTTGGTCAGCCAGGTGTGTTGGCTATAAACAGCGAGGCTGGGATAAAAAGCTTGTTAGGATGGTTCCCAGCGGGATACCGAGCTAGAAAAAGATAGTTTGCTCTGAATAGCTCTGTTTCCACTAGAGGCAGGTGGTTTGTACTTGATCAAATTTGTGACTCATGGATAAAAACTACTTTAGCTTGAGTTTGAAATACACAGAAACACAGGCTGTACTGAACCCACTCTTCCACAACATCATACAAAAGTTACAATTGCGGGATGGTGTATTTTCTTCCTCTTTTCTTTAGGCTTTTCACTTTACCTGGATCCCTACACATTTCAAATATGTCTTTTGTTTCTGTCACACTGGTAAGAGAACACAGGAATGTGATTATTATGGAAATATGAAACAACAATATACGGTATATACATAGATCCCTAGAAATAGATTGGTTGATTGATTGATATGAAGCACCAATATACAGTACAGTCTATAAATAGGTAACCACAAATCATACTGGGGTGAGAAACTGTTTTTAAAATAGTTGCAAAACATTTTGTATCTATGTTTCTTAAATGTTGCATATACGTTTTCTGATGGATATCTGGCATTGTTCATGCCCAACTGACCCAAAGCAGGTTTAGGACAATTTATGACTTAAACTCAATCCTTAACTAGGAGTAAACTACTATAAATTCAAGATTCAAGAGGTTTTATTTGTCATTTATTTTTAAAACAAATGACACTTTTGCAACTGTCTGCGATCACTGATACTGTTGCTGATGAGTCTCCTAATATGATGACTACATTTCCAATAAACCCTGCCGCTTTCTGTTTCAAAGTAAATGATAACTCCCTTTAAAATCCATCAGTTCTGCTTTCTGTTCTCAATATTTTTTTTGTCTGTTCCTATTTTGTTGTTGACAATAAACTAGGATAATAAACATCTAAACTAAAAGCCTTTCACTTCTTCTTTCTTCTGAAAGTTTTCGTTCTGTTTGGGTTGGAAGTAAGTATAATCATCCTGTTTTTTGCAATACAGGAATTTCGCTTCGACCTTTTAGGTCATCTGGAAGATTTCCTTAGAAATCAGGCAGCTTGCATATAAAAGTACCGTTCAGATGACATGATAATGATGCAATTTGCCGTATTGACTCCAAATTATGGATTTATGTCTCTCTCAGATTTTAAACATCATTGTACAGTATCTGTTATTTGCTGTTTTCCAGGCTGAAATTCTTGAGTCCACATAGCGCATTTCAGCTGTGTGTCACTTCAATCCCTTGATCACCTGATCACGTCAAAGCTGACACACGGCAGGAAGACTTCAGATGATCGGTCAGTGAAGCCGGTCTCTTGGTTAACACAGGCCAGTCCTCAGAAACTGAGACAAGGGAGATCGGAGAGGAGACAGGTGCTCAGAGGAGCAGATGGGGTCGGTTGATCCACTGATGGATTTTGGAGAAGAAACAACCTTTTGCCACCATAAGGAACCCATCAGTCAGAACAGCAGGCAGGCAGATTTAATATCAGATAATGGCAGAGAGGAAAGATGGCCAGATGTGACAGTTAAGAGACAAGATATGGTGGGTTTACAGCCAACCAACTTTGTAACTGTAATCCATACATTACAATGGAATTCAAGATAAAATGGTACCAGTTTATGTGGACAGTTCTGTTGGGAAAACTTGGGAATTGGCAATCATGTGGATTCAACTAGACAGGCAGCACCCATCCAAACACAGTGGAGAACCAAGAATAGCCCCTACTGGCAATGGTACTCTTTAATGCAGTGCCCAATCAGGACAATCCACGCTCCCACATCACAAAAACTGCTCTGGAATAGCCCCAGAAACGTCACAAAGAGCTTTAAGTGTTTATCTGGCCTCCAAACTATCCAGATCTCTGTCCAATACAGCATCCGTGGGACTTCCCAGAACCAGTCCGATCCGGGGAGGTAACTGATGTTAAACTTCTACATTAGAAGTGAAAGGGATCAATTCAGCTGTTGAAATGTTACAAATATGTTGTAAAATTTCTGCCAGCTGACAATCCAGTGAGACAAAACAGACAAAGTGTTACAGATGACGCAGTTGGGTTATTTTTAAGATGCTTCTCATGGATGCCCCATTCTAATTTTGACAAAATAAGCGCACAAAGAAAGCTTTAACAGAGTTGAGAAGAATCAGATAGTGTTACAGACCCGGGCTTCTGACTGTTAATTAAAATCCATCCATCCAATGGACTATTCCACCAATTCCAATTTTAAATAGGTAATCAGTAATCTGTACCCGATTACATCTTGACAGTAGCCTTCCCCACCTGCAGGTGATTGTGTTTAACTCGGGGTCGGAGTTTTCTATCCATCCATCCCCAGACCCTCCACTGGACAGCTAATAGATGGAGCAGGCAGATAGTGCACAACTCATTGACCTTGATTTGAAGAACAATTGAACTCCCTTCCAGCATGGACTAGTCTAAAGCAAGCAGCTATGCATACACACACAAACATACAAACAAACACAAGAAAAGTTTCGTAATATCTACTAAATGCACTTTAACAAAAGCACTAGTCTCATGTAGAGACACCAAAGCCACACACACACACACACACACACACACACACACACACACACACACACACACACACACACACACACACACACACACACACACACACACACACACACACACACACACACACACTCCAACCTTTCTCTCTGAGTCACTGGGTTTAATGTTTCTGGAGCGTGGAATCCAATCACTGTAGTCTAACATGTCAGCCACTGAGCCGTGGTGTGGGTGCGTGTCCACGTGTGCACAAGCATACACACTTTGCGCCCACATTCATGCACTTGTCACAAACCTTAGTTCACCAGGTGTGCTAGCAGAAAAAACAAGCTACAGATCACAGACCAACTCTAACAACCAGAAATGGAACTGAAAGTTACTTCACAGTGCTGTGTAAAATGCTGCATTTAACCGGAAACAGAAGCACGCTCGCTCTCAAATCATCTAAACATAGACACTAACACCTGAAGGCATTTTAGTCCAGAGTAGGCTTAATGGGCCATTCAGACAAGCGATACATTCATCTACTCTATGAAATATCAATGCCTTAGCTTTCACTGGACGGCATCAATAAAAAAATTGATCCGTGGTGAGTCAGGCATGCCTTGTACTGTCAGATACACGAGGGTAATTGCAAACAAATCACCATTAGTATTCATGAGGATTGAACAGAGAAAAAACTTTAAATTCCAAAAGGGGAGGAAAAAATTCTGTTAAATTATTCACTGTTCATTAAAATACCATCCCAAACGACAGCCAACACTTCAGTGAGTGTTTTTCATCTGCTGCGCAGTGTGAGTGCCTGGTGCCTCAAAACATTATTTTCACATGGAGTTGAGCAGGGCAGCAGACTGAGGACTTTCCAATAGTTGAGACTGCTGTTGTTGCATGACCTGTCACTTCTGTTCTCCACTGAAGACCTAACCAGATACAGCAGGATCCCCCTCACCAAAACAAAGGTAAAATGTCATGTGCGACGGAAAAATTACGCTCTAAATTTATAATCTGCTATTTTATCTGAAGAAACTAAATTCCATTTTCAAATAAAATGCTCCTGCAGCCGAGGAGCAATGGTGACGCATTTGTGCAAAAAACTTTTGGACTTTTTGACAGTTTGGTCACTGGAAGATAATCCTCTTCATGCACATTGAAAACTGACGAATTGGCCAGTGCACTGCAACATCTTCTTCCAAACGGCAACCAAGCTCTTTGTCAGGGTCTCTCTAATGAAGGCTGACCCACTTCACCACCTCCACACATACTGGAGGTTAACAGGAAGAACAGCTTTTCAGGTAAAATCAGTGTTCAATCACTTGATAAAGAAGGAAATAACAGGGTGCCAACTTTACATTTTATAAAAGATTCTTCACAATCTTACAACATTTTCTTGCACTTCACAGCTGCATGGCACTCAGACACATTCTCATGTGTTGAAACTGTTTTTTTAGGCCTGTAAGTTAATGTAGCATTCGCTATGTATCAGGCACCATTAACCTTGATCTCATTAAAACAGCAAACCATCAGAGGAAGAAGAGTGCCAGAGGCGTTGGCATCCCCACATCTATAAAAAGATGGTTGTGTGTTGCACAGGTTTAGAAACGTTACACTGCCACTTAGTTGGGGATTAAACACTAAGAAGCTGTGAGGGAGAGAGAGAAGGGGGAGGACAAGAGGCAGGAGAGGCAATTTTAGATCAGAGTTTGGATGCAACTCATTCTGCAGGAGTGAGTCTGCCCCAGGTGTGTGTCTGTGTGTGTAAGGGCTGTACCGAATAATTTGAAGCTCTTTCACAACAGTGACATTTGAATTCGAAATCCACATTTGAATGCTGTGCAGCTTTTTTTTATTGTTGTTGCTGCTATTCTGCATGCCAATACATTCTGTTCAAACCTGGTATTTCTGTATGGTTGCTGCCATTACACCCAAAACAAATGTGATGGCAACAAAAGCTAAATGAGGTGAGGACATGAAAATGGACATTTGTTTGATTTATGGACCCTATGAATATGAGCCATGTCAAAAACAAAGAGCTAAAACAGAAAATTTCTCTGTCTCATGTGTCTTTTTTTGAGTGTTTGTTTAGTGTATGTTTGTTCAGGATTTATGTTGTTTTGCTGTTGTTGTCTCTTTGGTTCTTATCCACATATCCACTTTCTGTGAAATAAGTACAATTTTAAGCTTCTTCAGAGAATGTGGAAATGTTTGTTGAATATATTATTGGAATGTATGAACTCTTTGATTGAAGATTTCAGTGTTGATTGTGTAGGTTTGTTTTGTGTAATCCAAACACAAACTACTTTTGCAGGGTAATGCTGTCATAAAATGTGATGAAAAACCTCCATTAGAAACCTAAATAAAAGCTTGAAAATGAAAATGAAAAGACTTTCTGTGCAGCCATTCTGTGGGTGAGAAGAGAGACAGAGACATAGACATCTTGACAAGCAGTCCCTCTCGGGGCTCTTGGAAAGTGTTTATTAGTGCTTTGGCTACATTAGACTTTTGAAGCAACGGTGCGGGAGAAAAGCAGCACATACACACACACACACACACACACACACACACATACACACACACCAGGAAGGCAGGCCCTAAGCCCTCAGCTCTTCCACTTGCTGTAACATAAAAGTGATCCTCTTCTCCTAATGGAATAGACTGAGAGTGAGGGGAGATGGAATTCAGAATAGATTTATCACTGACGGACAAACAGAAGGCGGCTTCAGAAGAAATTCTCTTCCGACAGTTTGGCCAAATGGGGATTGTCAGGCACAGAGCCGACATACATGTTTGGAGTATTGGTGGCAAAGCGGCCTCTAACACGTCAGTCAGTCTAACATGCTTTCTTATGGTTGAAAGAAAAAAAAGGGAAAATAATTGGATACAAGATAGTGGCAGTCGTAGGCAGCATGCAGTACATAAAGTTTGAACTTTAGTACTCACTGCACATTCACTAAAAGCACACATGTGTAATAGCAGCAAACTATAATGGAATGCGGTACATTTCCTCACTGAAATCTGATAACTTAACTTAATGGAAGAAACTCAGGTCCTTCAAACTGGTATTCACACTGATGCCTTGAATGTTTTTATTACTTTCAACACAACCTTGGTTTTCGATAACTTTCACTTTAGTCAGGAAGGCAGAAAATGCTGAGATGGTGAAGATGAGAAGTAAATATATCCGAGAGAGATGAATGGTGAGCTACAATGATTACCTTTACTACTTGAAGTAAATTTTCCGTTTGTTCGTTCTGGGCTACTGTTGAAATGGCTCGTTCTTAGGTAATGACAACTCAACTACTATTTTTCGGGTGATAATTCACTAATTAAAAGATACTTATGAATATTGTGTTCCATATCTGCCGAGTCTACTCTACTAGCACAGAATTTCAACTACTGTACTGGATTCCAGGGACTTGCTATTCACCTATGCTGGTAGGATTATCTTTACTCAGAGTAAAACATGTCATACTGAGCATGAAAAGTCACTGAAAATAAGACCTCATTGCAGTGTGGCAGAAGAGCCTGGGGACCGCGAGTGAAATGGCAGCTTAGATGAAGAGAAAAATGGCAGAAAATTCACAGGGAGACTGAAACTCTCTGTGTAACTTGATTGGTATACACCAGGGAAAGACTCTCTCTCAACCACCTTCATAGTGGGGACTATGGGGAGTGCACACACACACACATGCATGCACACATGCAAACGCGCACACACAGTGCCATATAGGGACAGTATACTGAATAGAGCAGGATATTTCAATAGCTCAATCACTATGCCATCTACCAGCAGCTTAGGCTTGAATATTAACTGCCTCACCAGCAATCATAGTACATTGAATGTATATGAATGTGTGTGTGCATGTGATGTGATGAATATCTTGTGTCCCTACATACTTGCAGGTGGGTATACTGACATAAGTTGCCAAAGCCCTTGGTACAAAAAATTCAGTTTTAAATGCCACTGAATTTTAGCCATTTAGCCAAAATGCGACATTGCTCCATTGTTGTGGCTCCACACAGTCTTTAATCTTATCAGTATGCCCTCTTCCCTCCATGCACACACAACACACATGCATAGAGTACACATACACACAGTCTACAAGTCTGTCTGGAAAATAATTACATTCCCTCCGATAATTGTTAAGTACAAAATCTATGAATACATTAAAAATAGGTCATTGTAATTAAGTGTGATGATTACATCTCCACAATGAACATGTAATCCTGCATTTTACCATGGGCGCCGTATGATAATGACACGATCACCATTTTAGATGGCCTCATCATGATGGAGTTATTGTTTATCTTGTTGATCACCCTACACAGGAAAAAACACATTTCTTTCTCTACTGCCAGACTACAGCGTGATCCTCTGGGTATTTTAGATGGTGTCTAGTCACACTTATGCTTCTATGATAAAGAGGTACGCGCTGTTCT
Organism: Diplodus puntazzo; assembly: GCA_963678695.2. Classification (NCBI taxonomy): domain Eukaryota; kingdom Metazoa; phylum Chordata; class Actinopteri; order Spariformes; family Sparidae; genus Diplodus; species Diplodus puntazzo. The sequence continues at coordinate 25,045,377 of OZ023163.1, forward strand.
TGTCGCTACAATTTCATAAACTGGTCACTAAATACATATAGAAATATGATAAAATGACAAATGTTTTGTTATTGGGAAAGAGGAAGTGAGTGCTTAAAGGAAAGGAACCTGACCGCAAAGCTAAGTGAGGAGATGAGGAAGAAAAATATGGTCTGAAAAAAAATAAAAAAAAATAAATACACAAACGGTTACGTTCACCGTCAACACAATTCTAAAAAAAAAAAAAGGTGTTATCCAAGCTCTTTGGGTAATGCCGCTTGTTGTCAAAAAATGCATTACTTGCATCTGTGGAAGTGACAAGGTAATCATAGTTGCAGTAGATTAGCTTTGGCAGTAGACCAGCATTGCTAGCTAGTGGCTTAGTGTTTATGAGAAGCACCTGCTACTAGCTTTATATATCGTATTCACATTGTAGCCATTTTCCTCTGACATCACATTCAGGGAGGGAAGGTGAAATGTGGCACTGCTGTTTTTCCAGGATAAATGATAAATTCACCACGTCCTGATTGATCAGCAACAGGAAAGATGATGGGACATCGAGCCATATTTCACGGTAAAACAACATATTTGTTAGCCTCCATTAGACAATAGTAACAGTAGCATTCAACCACTTCCGAGCTAATATTACTTTTTGACAGTGTTACACAATATAAGAAAGGTATAATAATACTTAAATATTAATAGACATCTTGGACTTATTTAGTAAAGCCCGGACCTTAATTGCACTGGATGTAATCAAACGGTAATGTAAGCTGAGAAGTGGTTGACGCTAATGTTAGCTGTTGTATCATGTTGGCTTATGGGCTGTCAAATATGTTGTTTTACCTTGAAATATGGTCCAGTGTTCTCACAGACTTTTACTATCCATCATCTTTTCAGCTGCTGATCAATCAGGAAGTGGTAAAATGATAACAATTTGCTCGATTCCCTACATTTATATGGCAGTAAGACATTTGAGCATCGCATCCTGAGAGTGACAAAAATAGTGAAATAGTTAAAGCCACCGTGTGAATATGGTAATTTTTATCAGCTAGCAGCCATTTAGGTCACAATATGGACAGAGAAGGCAATACATGTTTCTAATTAGGGACTGATAGTAGATTTTTGGGACCGATTCCAATAATAGGAAGTAAAATAATTGGTTATCAAAAACTTGTGACAAAGATATGTAAAACAGGCAAGATATTTTACAGATTAACATTATCATCCAAAATGACACCAGTGCACTGAAAAAGTACATTTCACTGAGAATGTCTTTTTTCTTCTCGTATTTCTTTTTCTGCATTAAAAGCCCTGAAAAGGAAGTATTCCTATCTGCCCATATCCAGCATGATATATGCTGATACTGATATATATGTGGGCTAATATCAGCTGCTAAATCGGCCAGTCAATATATCAGTTGACTCTATTTCCAATCTCTTCAGAGAAGCTGTTGAGATAAATTCTGAGTGAAACAGGTTTCTAAACAGGAAAAATGTGAAAATGAATAATATGTTTATTGGGAGTGTTATTCCCGACATGTTAATGTTTAAAGTGCATTAGATACATTATCGTTATTAGACAGCAGCTATGTTGTCACAAGCCACAAGCTTCAGTACAGTATCTAGCAGCTAATGTTCGTCATTATATATCTTACTGTATGTTTACTTCATTGTGAGAGCAATATGAGTGAAATTCCTTGTATTTGTACACTTACCTGGCTAGTAAAGAAGATTTTGCGTCTGGTATGGACAAATAAACACTCTCTCATCTTTCCAATACAAAAAGAAAAAATCTGAATAAAATACATTATGGGAGATGGCTTTCAGAAGATAGTAAGTCGGGTCTTATAGATTACTGACCAAGAAAACAGCAACATTAAAAGATCCTCCTTCTGACACATTTAAACCAAATTCTCTTGCATCCTCGTTAAACTGTAGCAAAGTTGTGGTTTCACCTGCGTGTATGTGCAGGGGAGAGGACACAGTTGGGAGTGAGAGAGGAATGAGTAACTTTCTTGAAGCTATCGTTGGGAGAAAAAAGTCTGTCTGAATCTGAAGCAAGTGCTTATGCCTCTGGGTGCGCAGTGAGCCCGTTTGTTGTGCTGGTGCTCCATTACATTACTCCTACGCACACAGTGAGAGCAGTCAAAGGATTATAAATGAAGGGAAACTTAATGGGAAGAAGCTCTGAGACAAAAGAGGCTACCGCTCTGTGTCTACACAGAGGACTGGTGGGAATGTGGGTAAAGCCAGATAAGTGAGGCAAAACCACTACATAAACAAATGTTCACACACATGCACTTACGTACCACATACTATTTTTATGTGGGTGGACTCTTCGTTTTCCTCTTTGATCCGTCATCAAATAATAGAACAGAGGTTACATTTACTGTGGTCAACAGCGAGCTGGACTAAACCATGTGAGTAGATGCCAGGAGGAGGGATGTGCACGTTTTTATTTGTATGTGCATGCGTGTGCAGTGTGTGTTTAACTGTGTTTCTATTGGGATAATCCTCTGAGTAAAAAGCACTTGAACTTACAGACATAGGTGTCTCTTCACATACAAAACCCTTCTGACACTTTATTCACTCCCCCCCCTTTCACGTCCTACCAGAACAACACACACAGAGTACACAAACACATAACATCTCCCTCCTGTCCGGCCCTCTCTGCCCTGCTATAAAACACCAACTAACGCATCCCTGGTGGGCATCGATCCAGCAACAGCTTGCTGTAATGTAACACAGCAGCACAAGATGATGTGAAAAGAGCAACAGGTCCCCGGGGCCTGCAGGAGCCTCTCTGACTACTGTCTCTCTCTCCCAATCTGCCAGTCTCTCTGTTTGTGTATCTCTTTCTTATGATTTTGAAGGTGCCTTTGGAGTGTGTTCTGACATAGGAAAGGAAAGCAAATATCAATGCAACAAACATACAGAGGGCAAAAACCCTGACATCCGGCCATGAAAGACTGAAATACTGAAAGACCATTTCAAAAATACCAATTCAGTTTCCAGATCATTGTGTGCCTTTGAACAAAGGCTACAGGCAGAAAGGTTCATAGCCAAAATCTATTTTTATGATGTTTGTTTAAGGTAAACGTGATATAAAACCAACCTCTGTCAAGAAATAACACAGTGTTCAGTTTGTGTGTGTTTGCATTCTCAGTAAGGTTGGGGGCTAGAGGATGTAAGTGCCAGTGGATCCAATAAAGGTAACGCCATCATCTATACCAGTGTGCTATCTACACTGACTGGATTACTTTCATTGCTCTCTTAGGATCAGAAATAGCCTCCCTGACTGTGTTAAGCTGTTGCTGGCGCTGGGTTACCACACATAGACCAAGTATTGGCGAGAGGGCGAAGACGCAGCAATCAGGTAAGAAAGATTAAAAAAAACAAAAACTATGACAACAAGATGATTACGAGAGTAATCCACTTTCTTTTTCCCGAGATTGCAATCAAATAAACAAGACAATATCAATAAATATATTGGAGAATGAATTCCCTCACTTGTAGACAATCGCCTAATCTGTCCATCTGTTCTCATTTAAATGTACGTGATGTTATTATGTTTATGCAAATGTAAACTTTGCTGGTGATCAGCCGGATCATTCCTGTGCTCACTGAATCAGCAACTCAAAGATCCAGTTTGTTGAAATTAAAAACTGATCGGTGAGCAGGTAAAGAAGACTTTTCAGTGAAGAAAGAAAAACAAAATTAGTATTCAGGCAACAAGAGGGATGCCATCCGTCATGTAAGCACCCCCTTTACCTCAACTCAAAAAATGATGTTTTACCTATGCATACACCCCAAAGCATGCAAACACAGCCAGTGGCAGCTGTGTACCTAAATGAACGTGATTTCACATTAACATAAATTAAAAGCTCATAAACTTTCTTCTGAGGCCTCTTCTAAATGTAATAAAGAACCTCTCTTCCTGGATACATGTTTTATTCAACATTTGGATATGCTCAATTAGCAGCCCTAATTAACGCTTGCTGTACTCCAATTGTAGTTGCTGTGGGAGCGAGAGATAGAGGAAAAGCTGAGGAGATCAGAGGTGGAGAAAGCGGGTGGTGGGGAGGAGGACGAGATGAATTTTAAGGGGGGCGGGGGTGAACGCAGCAGTTTTCAAAAAGGAGGTGTATTATCTAGGGGTTAATTTATAGAAAAATGTGTGTTTGTGGGTGGTGTATTACTGTGTCTACACACATTCTACATTGCAGAGTGAATTTGATACTTTTTATATTGTTTATGAAAACATTTATCAGCATGCTACAATCAAACTACATTAGCATGAGACACATAAGCTCCAAACATTCATTGCATGTGTGTTTCTTCAGACCTTTTACAGGAGACTGGGTCTGCCTTTTCCTGATAACCCTGAATGGTGGCGTGTGTTGCACAAATGCTGGCATTACCAGACAGCTGGTCTGGAGAGCTATACATACAGTATTCTACGCCCAAGTGCTATCAGACAGCTCCGTCACAGACCTGTACTTTGTTAGTAACTTTGTTATTTCTGTGCCTGTATAATAAAGAATAAACCATTTTCCGAGAACAATAAATGTAACAATAACAACACGATCAGTTAGTGTTGGTTTGATTGGATTTAATATCAGTTCTATTTCAAATAAATACACAGTGTGTCAGATTATATTTAAGGTTTAACTGATACCCCTTAAAATTTTAACTTTTTCTTCCGAGCCATACTTTACCTCAGAAAAAGCTCAACTAAATATGATGATTTTTAAAACAACATCTTCTCAAAGTGCCAAAACAAATTTCATTTACTTTGGTGTCGTCATCAAAAGCAGTGTTTAATAAAAAATAGCTGATAGCTAGATACCTTTAGTACTAGTTAAAATCAGTGTAACTTCAATATGGTAATCCAGGTCTCTGGAGTGCCCCCTTTAGTAAATAATGGTGTTGACATCTTACTTAAAACATTAAATAAGGAACAACACACATGGAGTTGTATTCAAAGCATTAAAAGTGCAGCATGCATTGTCATCATCATTTAGCCTATTCTGATGACATTTTAGTGTTCTGTCTTTGTTCAATATTGCATCAGGAAATGGCACTTTTGCAATAAGAAATGAGAGAATTATTCAATTAACCTTTAAGTGTTCATATTTTTTAAAGTTGTGAGCAACTGACATAAAAAAGTATTCTTTGTCATTTTCTACTGTGGTTTCATGGCGACATTTTGGTACCTTGCACAGCCCTGTTTTTGGTCAACATTATCTTACCTACTTCATAAAGGTATTCACATCTAAAATCCAATTAGTTCAAACTGAAGAAGCATCTTGGATGAGAGGTGAATTGTATTCCAAAAAAATTGTTCACATATCCAGTTATCTACAATACAGCACTTAGAATACACAATCTCTATTACTATATTTTGTAAGATTTACATTTGTAAATGTTCACAACATTATGATAATCATTTGGCTTTACATCGAGAACAGTCTTGTTTTTTCAATTTAAAATGAATACACCTTAGGGCTTAAAAGTTAAAGTGCTATTCATGCACATTTTATTCTGTTTTTGTCACGTCTACAGCTTAGTGAAAATTCACTTAAAGTTTGATATAAAGAAAACAAACTGATAATGTGTGGCTTTTGAAGAGGGCTTTTATGTGTAAACTCATATAACACAGGCCTCTTGAAATGATAATATATATGATAATATTCATCACCACCACCTTCATCTTTAAATGATGGATCAAAAGCTGATCTCTACATGTTATTTTAACAGCATGCCTCCGATTACACTCACACACGTACACTCAAAGCACGTGGCAGGAAGTCTATTATCAAAACCCCTGTGAAATATTTAACACCCGTATTTACTACTACACTTTCTACTGCAATAAGGGATGAAGGCTCACACAGGTCAGACAGATGAAAGGCAACAGAGAACATATATGGTGTCTGATTGCCTTCCAAGTCAATGTGGAGGAGTTAAAAGAGAATAGGAAAGTGCAGGTGCTAGTGATGGCAGGGAAGAGAAGAGAGACAGTACTCTTGTTTTTCAACAGCTTATATTATACATCAGAGACAAGATGTATGTGAACAACGCAACGCCAGCTCAGGTTACATGACTAAACCAACAGCGGCTGTTGTTTTCATCAGGCCATGGCTGCAAACTCCCTAATGCGATGACTCTTTGTACAAGCAGCCTGCACTCTAACAGCTTACAGACAGAATGGAGATGAATGGATGCGCGGAGGAACACAGAGAGACACATTGACAGAAAATGAGCACCAAGGACGGCAAATATAAAACGATGAAAGGGAAGTGAAGACGTTTCTATCCACCTGGCCAGAAACTTTAAACACAACTTTTAAAATGTGGCGGTAATGGAGATAAATTGATCAATTAAATTGTAAATTTCATGTGTTTGCATCAGCAGGGTTGAAGCAAAAACTAAATAAGCCTGAATGTCATTTACTATAATAATTGCATTAGCAAAAACAGGAATCTTTCAAGAGCTGTTCATTATTTGGACCGACTGCTGGTGTCAAAAGTTGTGAAGTTGGTTGTATTTGGTGAATTTCTGGCAGAATCTTATCGACATGTCGTGCTCAGATTTCACATCTTTGGACATGTTGATGCTTATGCCAAACCTGCATTATTCATGTGTATTTTCCATTACTATCCATCTTGATTCATATCAAATTCAGTGTTTCTGACAGATGTATAGCCCAATTTGACAAATTCAAATGAAAAAGAATTGCTCATAGACTGCAAAAAACATGGATCAGAACCTAATGTAAGACAGAAAAGTAACTACAGTGAAAAAAAGGGACGGTGGTAGAGATGGCTCGATGGGAGAGCGGAAAAAATGATGAAAAAGAGAAGGCGGACAATGAGGCTAAATCCACAATGTTGCAAACCACAGGACACCCCAAAGGAAATAAAGGAGCAGTGAAAGTGAAGTGAAAAAACCGACCTTTAACAACGTAGAATAGGCATTCAGTATGCTTTCATTGTACCCCTGTGACTGGTGTGGTGAGCGTCTGATAGCCAATATATGTAGTTTGAATGCAACATGTTACAGTAAACAGTGAGAGCTTAATATTCATCAAAAACACATGTGGGTGTTTTTTGGAGATATATTACCATGCTTCCCTGAGGGTATTTAAAATGATGCGATTGCACTACTCCATCTTAAAATTAATTAAAAGTGTGATATAATTTTATCTAAATTGCCTCTGGAAATCAGTAAAAGTTCATTAAAACAGTAGTTGCAGTTGCTATTTTACACATCTTTGGTTTTGCACATAAGGAAAAGATTGAAAGAACTTAACAGCATCCACAAGCAATCTGTGTATGTTCACGTGTTTGAGTGTGTGTGTGTGTGTGTGTGTGTGTGTGTCATTAATTATACATGCATGTGCCCGCCCGTCCTTCCAGCCTGCATACATGCACTTTTGCATCACGTTCAGCATGAGAATGTATGAATGTCACAGCGCCGGAGGGATGATGGCAACATTATGGAAAACCGAGATGCATCACACGCACAGGCACATGCACATGCACATACAACCTTATACTCACTTTCTCCGTTATACTACAATAATGACAACCGTTCAGAATAGCTTCAGCTTCACCCCACAGTAGGGATGCACATTTTTAATTTTTTTTATGACCGATAACCGACGCTCATTAACCGATTAATAACCGTTATTACACAGCTCTTCTTAATGCTGCATAAAGCTCCATTCACTTGAATGGAGTGGCCTTTATGCCTCTGATCCGCGTATTTCGTATCACTCCGCGCTCTAAAATCTTTGCTCCGCAAGTATTCCCGGTCACTTATCACCCCAGCGTCTTCGGTTGCTAAGTGACGTCAGCTGATCTGTAGTCTACTTCATATGGGAAAAAACTACTCCTATGCCACTAGTATGGATGAGTTTCACATTAATATTTTTGGTAAATACGGTGATTTCGAGTCTTGGTAAAAGGCTGAGTTGTCATCAAAGGTCAAGAAAAGACGAAGAGGAAAGTAGCGAAGGGGGAGAAGCGAAACGGCATCGGTTTGGCGAACTATATCTCTGCTGAAAAACACTGTGAATGCCTGAACGGTTTTAATTGTAAAAAGACATACTGTGTGACGTTTTTTTCGTGTTGGCAATTAGCCATGTAATAAGCGGGATAATATATAGAACGGCGGTCATTTTCGGGAAAATAAGTCCCGACAGGACGAACCGGACCCCGACGCGAAGCGGAGGGGTCTGGACGGATCATGACCGCCGTTCTATACATAATGTCGCCGTTCTATACATCATTCCTTACTTAACCGACAAGATTTAATGCTCTGTTGAGTGTCTGTGACCCATTCAAAAGTACCGTGTGTGATCTCCTCAGACTGCCACGCGTCACATTTTTTCCCTGCCATCATGGAGGGCAACGTTTGCTGTGATGGTCCTCCATCATCTGATCCTGGATGTTTGCTTCGCAAGTGGTACTGCATTGTACTGGTACTGCTTGAATATTTCAGTGCTGTACCGCATAGTTTGCAAATAACCTCATCTCCTTTTCGGTCGAAATTTTCCCACACAGAACTCCTTTTTGTTCGCTTCATTTTTGCTGTGAAGTGGGCTGTGGCGGAAAGCACGTAAAGGCACGTGTTGCACGTGTGGCACACGTCGACACGCTCCCATGAGTTGATTGACAAGTAGCTAAAACATTTTTTAACCGATAGTATTAATCAAAGTTCAAAGTTCCTGTTATCGGTTAACGGTTAAACGGTTAACCATGTGCATCCCTACTTCACAGATATGTAATTACTCTAAACGTCTGAAAGTCATGCCTGTTCTCATAAAGATACTCACATGCACACGTTTTTATATATATATATATATATATTCAGAAATTGACTGTAGATATAAATTGGTTCTTTTTTTATCCAACAGAATACAGGTTCAGTATTGGAAAAATATCACATGCAATCTATATTCTTCCAAAAAATGCTGTGTGTGCATGTGTGTGTTCGTGTGAGATGCAGGTTAAAATCGATAATCCTGTAGGCCAGATGTTTATGCTGATGAAAATCAATGCCCTTTTTACAGCATCTAGGCTAGATAATGTGATGTGAGGGTATGTGCAGATGACAATACAAAAGAGTCTGTGTGTTGCAAAGGCAGCAATGTGAACTTGTGTGTTTGTGGTTTGTTCACAAAGCTATTCTATAGATTTCCCCCAAAGCAAGATAAACCATGTGCATGAGCACTGAAATATGACATCTAATCAAGGAGAGTGATTGAAAGAAAGACAGAAACATGTTGTGTGGTAGAAGATGGTTATTTGGTTAAAATATCTGACCGGCTTCTTTAGCTGTGTCTGTAATGACAGTAAAACAAAGACGATTTTTTATTTCACCATGACTACAGAATAATTACGTGTGCTACTTTGTGGTAAAGAATGAGACTGTGGGCTCTATCTTCATGTGATTACACTGGGGATAGCACTGGGGTGACAGCTCCTTACCAACACCTAACACACCCACAGATGATTTAAATAAATAATATTATTCCTAATTAGTGCCACATGCCACCAGTATGAAAACACTAAAAGTGTGCCATCAAACCCTCTGCACACTGTACATGACACACTGGGCCTAGTAGTGTGCATCTTCATTTACAAAAACCTACTGTACGTGAAAGACTGTGTGTCTTGCTGTCGAGTATGTTTTTGAATGTTAGACCATCTATATAAACATACAGCAAACTGGTGGATAGTATAGGATAGGATAGGATAGAACATGCCACATAGCACAACACCATTGGACCAACTCTCCAAGTCTGCAGGGAGAGTGAGCCGCTTTTCCCCATTTCCGGCTCATCGAGCAAGAGCCAAGAACAAGGACAGGATTAGGGAGGCAAAACAGACCATGTTTGACATCTCTACACACAAAGCATGGACAAAACATATAAATAAATAAAGAGATGAAACCTCCTGACCAAGGTGACACACTAGAAAGTGCACAGAAAACGTTGAACACTCGCTGTACTGTATGTGCGCCTCATATTGGGTCAAAGGCTACATATTGGTAACACCTGCACATTAAAACCATGCCACAGAAGTTTGAGAGAGACTTTTTTGTGATTTGATCCAGAAAACTTTTTTACAGAATGGTGAGCCCAATCCTGCACGATTTTAAGATTTTGCCTTACTACCTTACCTAACTATAATATATTCAGAATCAAAGGTAATTTTGTATCTTGATTAATAAGATGAATTCGATATAACATTTACATTTAACATGTATGGTTAACATTTTGATATATGGCTTTGTGTTACTGTTGTCCTTCATGTACTTTTTCCTATGTAGTTTCCTGATTATCTAATTATGTTGAATGTTTGTCATCCCAGACAGATGATGAACCACATCATCAATTTTTCAAAAAGATTGACCTGATGAAGATCCAGATGAAATCCAAAAACTGTCTTTATTTAACTTCTGTGTTGTAGAGCAGGCATTACCTTTTGCTTTGCACCTACGTGCTGTGTGTATACCCGGCCGTATCGTCTCTCAAAGAAACATATCCCCATTTTTTTAGAAACATATTCTTTCAAGATCTGAATTCAGGATGAACCCCGGGGTCTGAAAGAAGACTACTGTCAAAACACACAATGCACCGCAGTTATTACTGAAATAAGAGGAACATTAAAGCTTAATTCCTGGAAATAGTATCACATGGGACCTTAACTTTTCAAGCTATTTTTTCCTTCTTTCTCTGGTTCTAACCTCAGACATCACAATCTACCGTCTTTTATGTTTTTAATATTAAAGTTTCTCTGCTCACCTCTGCTATCCCTGTCTCCTTTCAAATCTTCACACAATGTTCAGGCTAGCATATGGGAAACTAGCAGATCGTACTGTTTGATATCTAATCAAATGGATGACATGCATTTAACAAATGCAGCAAATGAGCACTCTGTACCGAGAACACAGGATTCACTAATGATAATTAAATCTACTGCGAAAACAATACTCTTCTTCAAAAGAACATAATACTCATTCCTAATTATTTCAGGGTATTTAAGTCTGTTAGGTATAAGACAGGCTGTTATATTTCAATGTATGCATCTACTAACTCTTCAAAGCAGCATTTTATGGTAAATACAGATAATATACTTCAAAGCTTTTTACTCAGTAATAAGAAACTAAACTTGAGTTCAATTGGAGCTCAAAGTGGATTCTGTTTAATATTATTTTTTTGTCCCTTTCCATCCCACATTTCCAATGCCCACCACAAACCTACCTGCAGCACACTGCTCCTCATCTGCTCCGTTCTCACAGTCCCGTTCGCCGTCGCATCGCCATGACAACGAAACACATTTGCTGGCAGCCCCGCCGCAATCAAACTTCTCTGGAGGACAGGTCTGTCGGCCTGTTCGGAGGGTGGAGGTGAAAAACAGCAAAGGGGAGAGCAAAGAGGGAGGAGAAAGGGAAAGTAAAATGGACAGAGTGGATGAGGAGGTTGGGGGAAATGGATGGAAGAGAAGGGGACAGGGACAGAGAGGGAAGACAGGGAAGGAGAAATGAGAAAAGAAACAGGGAGGAGGCAAATGATAGAGAGAGAAGGGACAGACAGTCAATGAAACAGTTTGATAACTTGGTTATCTTGTTGCTCAAATCGATTCGCCCTGAAAGGCCTGCAATTAAACTAGACACACAGTGACAAAGGAACAAAGAAGCAGGAACAGGCAGACACAAAGCCAGGAAAAAACACACACACACACTCGCACACCAAACTAAACAAGACATGAAGACAGGACTGTAGACTCAAAACAAGACATGAAACACACAAGCACTATTTTGTTAGAACTCTTAACTTTAGCTGCTTATGTTTGATTAATCTACCAATCTTTGATAAAAATAAATAAATAAATAAAAAGGTCAATAAAATGCCAAACAAATAGTGAAAATTCAGTTATCAAAAGTTCAAAAGGGACATCATTAGGGTTAGACCAACCTCCTCCTCCTCACCCCAAACTGGATTAGCAAATATTTGCATTTGAAAATCTGGAAACAGTGAATGTTTGGAATTTTTACCTGATTAATGATTTACAGCATTGAACATTTAACATTGTTCAACAATTGATCAACTAATCCCTTTAGCACACAGAAACACAACAATTGTCAAACTAAAATAAACAATACAATACAGACTGCATATAAATAGGACCAGTTTCTCTCTATTTATATTATTTCTATATTTGAAACCTCATTTAATAAAAACTAATTTTTTGAGTGTGCACCAGCATGAGTGAATGAAGTGAGAAAGTACTAGTGACAGTTTGTCAAACACACACACTTGTATGCACACTGTGTGTGAGTGAGAAAGCGGTCCCTCCTGGTAAGAGCCCATTACAGTAGAGAAGGCCATTGTTCCTACATGTGTAACCCGTGGGGTTAGTACAGGGAGAAAAAATACAGCCGTCCAATACATCAAATACATCAAATTTACACTCAGTCTCCACAGCAAATCTCTGTCCCTTCTACTGCAAACCACCACACTCCCTCACCCTGCCTCATCCTCCTGCCTTCCTCTTCAATCAGCACCATAGGGACTCTAGTCCCAGATTACATTACAGCGCTGTGTCAAACTCAACTCTATCAATTATACATATTTGACCACCAGAATGCTTCTTGGCAACCAGCCTGAGTGTGTGTGTGTGTGTGTGTGTGTGTGTGTGTGTGTGTGTGTGTGTGTGTGTGTGTGTGTGTGAGTGAGTGTGTGTGTGTGTGTGTGTGTGTGAGTGTGTGAGGGGGGGAGAGAGAGAGAGAGAGAGAGAGAGAGAGAGAGAGAGAGAGAGAGAGTGTGTGTGTGTGTGTGTGAGTGTGTGAGGGGGGGAGAGAGAGAGAGAGAGAGAGAGAGAGAGAGAGAGAGAGAGAGAGAGAGAGAGTGAGTGTGTGTGTGTGTGTGTGTTTGTGTGTGTGTGTGTGTGTGTGAGTGTGTGAGGGGGAGAGAGAGAGAGAGAGAGAGAGAGAGAGAGTGAGTGTGTGTGTGTGTGTGTGTGTGTGTGTGTGTGTGTGTGTGTGTGTGTGTGTGTGTGTGTGTGTGTGTGAGAGAATGTGTGTGTTGCAGCCACAGATCAATTGTACCTATGGGATTCGGCCATTTCCATGCCATTCTCAGTCGAAGTGAGTGGTCTGACATCTGGGTTACTGTTCAGTCAATTGAAGAGTTTCTTGTTGTATGTCCAATATGCAGTGGACAATATTGGTCCCGTGGTGTGTGTGTCAGCAGAGTCCAAGTTACCATCTGGAGACTTTTTCACTCTAACATGAACCCAAAAACTCCCAGAGGTTCAGTTCACCAAGTGTCTGATTGACAGCTGGGTTAAAAGGATGTAATTTGTCTGACTGACCATGTCGGCCCAGTGTCGTGACGGGCGGAGTCATAGACCAGCTGCCAATCAAACGACAGAACACAGTTGAGCAGGAACAACAAAGAGCTCCATTAGCATTGATTATGACAAAATCAATGAGTTAACTTCCATCCCATGGGTAATAATGTTCACTAAATGAAAAGGACGATTCCGATTTCCTATTCCAATATGTTTAAGTAATAATTTTGGCCGTTAAAATGCTCTTCAGCTTCTCTCCATTGGCATTTAATAGAAGTTCCAGTCAAACATTCATACAGTCGATAAAGGGTGTTTCCATTATCCGCCTCAGTCAGCCAGAGTACTGAAGACTGTTCACAAAGAAAATTGCCATGTGCAAACTGGGAAATGTGTTTCACATTGCCTGCAGAGGCAGTTTGTTTGGATTTAACAGAAGTGGTAGTACATGGCAGTAATTAGCATGATTAAAACAGCCACCAAATCTGCACAGACGAAGAAAAGCATGCCAACTACAGACAGACAGACAGACAATCTAATAACTCTGCACAACTAAACTAATTGAAAAATCACATTTAAGCACATTTAAACACCACTGTAATACGAATGCAGCTCAAGAATGTAATCAAAATCCACAAAATAATAATCTCAAGTGTTTTTATCAAGGTCGATGCTGTCTGACTGCCAATCCATATGTTGATGAAGTTCATAATGAAGTTTCAATACCTTTCCCAGACTTCTGAAAGTCACTGCTTGGATCTGCCCTCTCTCTTTGTTACCCTGTTGTTAAATGCTGACAGGCGTATCCAGTGTCCCAGCATTGACAAACTTATCGACAGTAAGCTTTCCCATTCCTTCAACTGTTTTCTCAGTGTGACACTTGACAGTTGCAGGGGGATATGATGGGATTTCAGTTCTGTTAATTGTGGGCAGAATTAGTCACCTAGAAAATCAATGTCAGGCCAATCAGCTGTCTCTAACATACGTGTAGCAAGTACATGCTCATAAGCTGAATATGTACTGGCAAATGGAAGCTAGAGCTGCAACAAGTAGTCTTTTAACAGATTAGTTCAGTGTTTCTCAAACCTTTTACACTGTGTACCACCTCAGAAAGTACAACACTCTCCAAGTACCACCATCATCTTCTAACTTTATCTAGCTGAGGACTCGTCAGCTTATTGACAAAAAGCTTATTTTGAGAAATATTCAGTCTCTTCTTATACATCTTTCCTAAAATTCTTGATCAGAAGCTGTGCGGTGGATTCTAAATAAACTTTCTGCTGGTCCTGGGGTCAAAAAAAAAAATTTCACTTATTGAAACACATACACAAATAGAAGTGGTATAGACTTGTTATTCTCCTCACACGGCTCGCCTAAGTGTCTATTATGAGCAGGGTATGGGGCGGACTGAGCAAGCTGTATGCTAATGCACTTTTGATTAACTACCTTCTTAATTTCCCTTCACAAGGAGTGAGGGGACTGGGGTATTGTGGTGTGGCCCCATGTCCACTCTCCAGCTGCCTGCCTAGCATCAAAGCTAGCCTCCGAGGTGATTGATTTAGACGGCTTGTAGCCCTGCAGGCTAATGCTAAGATAATTTATTTATTACGAGGTGTGTGCATGAGCCAGGGAGGTAAAATAAGTCATCCTTAAGTCACATTGAGACAGCACGTCAAAACAAAGGCACGTGGGGGGAGCGTATGTGATAATGTGGCACATGCTGAATGGGAAGTTACACAATCCAGTGGATGATTTACCCTGTTCCGGCACTGGGGATTAGAGTTGCATGAATTTAAAATGATTACAGCTACATTGAATTCCCCTTCACTCCAGACAGCACAGCGCTGATTGATGAAGTACCATGCTTTAACATCTTTTTATGCATACACCTGAAAACATGTACTCATCACATCAGTGGAATATTATGAATGCCCTAAATGCTCTGCACTGCTGTGAATATCAATTTGCTCCACGTGTACTCCAAAGCTAAATGAATTCCAGGCTAAAGGCAGTTAAGCTTCATAAAAAATACAGAAGCACAAGTACTTTCTTTCTTTGGGTAGCGTGTCAAATATCTGATATTCCCTTTAATAAACTATCAATCTTTAAAAATGTAACAGGACACAGCATGAACATCATGAAAACCAGAAATCACCAAAAATACTGAGCGTCTTTATGTGAGTAATAATGTATGAGGTAAGTGAGAACTTTTTTCTTGCATGTATTTGACACATTATCAATTAAATCTAAACTAACAGGGGGTCCATAACAGCTGATCGTCTGTGAAATGGGATAATTAAACTCGAGTTACAGCCATGAGGTTGCGCCATAAATTGGTGAGTGGCTGCTTGAGAACAGTAAACTTTTATAACTCAGCTACCCTGCAGTAAAAACATGGCCAAGGCATGCCTTGAATCAATACACAACCATAGTATTGGACCATCCTGGTGACTCAGTCTTCTATATAGAGACCATTTGTAATTCCAGGTATTTAACTTCAGGCCAGGCAACTATATGAACATCTCTAAAGCTTATGTGTTTATATTTAGCCTCAGTTACTTGGATTTATCTGGATTCACCAATGATAACTGAAACAGGAAGTAAAGAGGGAATAAAACGGAGCAGAAAAAGGAAATTAAGTGAAACATAGGAGAAGGCGTTGGGTCAGATATTGGTCAAAGAATGAAAAATAGCAATGCTGGGACGAATTGGGAACAGGGCAATTAGAGGAAGATAGTACAGTGAGACGCTCAAGGAAAAAGACGCAGAGGTATTGGGGTGATGGGTTGGAATGTGATCAAATTAGCTCTTCTTGTGACCCGAGGGGGTACAAATGCATACACAATAGGCATGAAAATTTTATTTGGTCACTGAATTACACTACAAACTCTACAACGAGAACAGATACATAAACATGCACATTAACACACAAATAAAAGAACATAAACGTAAAATGATATATTGCAAATTTCCCCACGTTGCACTGTAATCCATTTAGAGAAGTGGGCTGGATTGCATCTCAACACAGCAGAGATTGTGAGAAGTAGTCCAAATGAATATATTGCTCTAATTTCAGTGTCTGGAATTTCATTAACATAAGTGGAAGCTTGTAGTGCTTGCATAGTTAATCTCTTTCAGGGATTGCACTGCATGCAGTATGAATGATTTTTTTCTTATTTCTTTTCGAGCTGTAACCTTTACAAAACGAGAAGAAAAGACTGGAGAAGACAAAGGACATGAGGCAGGGGAGCTTAAAGCTCACAGAGCGCTCATATGCATCAATGATTCATACAAGACCAGATGTATGGATCAGCCAATTATTTGGCTTGGTAAGGACTGTGCAAGCCTAATGGTTTGATCGGATGCAGTGGGTCATATCGTCACGGTGATGCTCATTAACCTCGTTCCAAGAAGTGATCTTAATCTCAAAGGCTTGTTAAGGTAATTTTAGGGGTATTACAGTTTGTGTGTATGTTTAAGTGCGTACGCCCATTAGCAATACACACCCTCCCAGGGAGAAGACATTTTGAAGTGCAGTTACTTTCTTTTTATTTATTTCTTTGACCATTAGTGGCTGATTTTATTGTAGCTAACCTCTGGTCAAGTTTGAGTCTAAAAAGTAATAAAAAGGGTTTTAAGGAAATGTATTTTACAAACACGTTAGAGTTGGAACAATAGGTTTAACTGCTTAACTAATCTAATTAATAATTGTAGTAATTAAAGTAGTGGACAAACGTTCTCTGATCCCAGCTACTCAGATGACTGGATTTGTTTCCCTTCTTCGTCATATATTGATATAAACTAAACATCTTTGGGCTTAGCACCTTTTGTTGAACAAAACAATACTTTCGAAGATGTCACCTTGGACTCTGGGAAGTTTTTTTCATTATTTTTGGCATTTAATAGACTAAATGATTAAACAATGAAAGTCTGCAGATTAATCGATAATGAAAATAATAATAAAATGCTGCCTTACAGTAATACACATGTTCTTGCGTTCAGTGGTGCACCTCTCTTGTATTCTGCAGGAATAAAGTTTGACTGAGCAGTACTGAATGTCTACTGTATTTATCCCTGGAGAGGATAAAACATTTTAGTCTTGCACACAATTTCTAAAACGGGTGATTTTTCTCCTTGAACCTAAAGTTGATGAAGCCTGCCTCAGAGGTTTAGTGTTAGCTGTCAGGTTAGATCAAATGGATAAAACAAGTTGATGGACCCGCATGAAATCTAAATCTAACTTCACAGGTCAGTGGCAATTCTTCGGTCCTTCCCATTTCCAGTGTTAAGTCAGTTTACAAAAGAACACATCACTCGAAATGTGCATGAATTCATTCACTTCATGGGCACAGTTACTTTATGCGAGTTATCTTTGAGAGGACACAAGAATATCTCAGTGTAAGCATGTCAAAATTAGTGTATGCATGAGTGAAAAAGGAATATGTGTTCGCATGTGTATCTACTGTAAGTCCAAGGGCGGTTGCATATAATTGTGCATGCATGACCGAGTGTATGTTTGGCTGTTTGTAAGCATAGGTACATAATATATGTGCGAACGTATGAGTGTGTGTATTTTGCATGCCCTCACATTGTTCACAGAAGCAACATAATGTTTGTGGCCATGGAAAAAGACCAGAGAGAGGTCAAAGACGTGTTTGTTGATGTAGATTTGGCCACGGAACGGACAAATTCCATCAAAACCTGGTAAAAAATACCAATGTCATTGGCAGTTTTAGTTTTACCCAATCTGATGTCACTGGTTGAGACATTTTTCAGTAACCCCACTTTTTATTGGATTAGTAAATGTATTGTGTAAGGGTAGGGCAGTTGCTAATTTACTGCTATTACAGGTTTCAAATGTCTCCAAAGAAAATTGATGATACAACAATGTCAATTTTCACACATTTGTGTGTGCTTTTTGACTATTAAATTTGGTTTGGTTTGTAGACCCCTTGGCACTGAATGTAAATGAGGAGTTTGGACCAAGGCTTACCAAGGCTGACCCGCTACATCTTGCATTGAAATGTTGCCGTAGTACCAACTCCAACACCGCCTTGTCCTTCAGATGTGAAATCCAATTTACGGAAAGGGCGTATGTGGTTAATATCAGATTACAATTTAAATGAAGGTTAGTGTTGATTAGTGGCTTTCATTGGAACGCTGATCTCCAATTTTTGCAGCCCTGATGTGGAGAGAGGGTGGTGGGGGCGTTTGCTGGAGAGAAAAAGATCAAAGTCGAAGGAAAGAGGAGAAAAAAAATGAGAGCCAATACAGAGAGTGGATAAAGGAGTGAGATGGCAACAAAACAAGAAGAGAGAAAAAATGAAAGTCATGTAGTAGAGTAACATTAGAAAGATATCACAGGGAGCTTGTCACAATAGTGACTCAGAAGTCCAAAGGTTGAAAACAGTTCTCAGATCGTAGACAGAAGTGATGATGCCATTAAAATATTGCGCAGGGTAAATTTTTGGCAAAGTAACATGAAAATCAAGAGAATTTAAGTAATTTTATGCAAATGCTTTAAATGTGCATAACAACAGGCAGATGGATTTCTCATATGCTTCTTATGGTACTATTTGCTATTTCAGGGCTCTGAGGTAGATGATACTGCAAAGATGGAGTGTAACCTCTCTCTCTCCCTCTCTCTCTCTAGGCTGTGTAAAGGAGAAGGGGAACCATTAGCACGGTCTAGACGGTGGGTCTGACAGTGCCGTGGGGGGGAAGAAATACAGCGCGACACCAGCGCTCTCATAGGAAATTGCCACTTTCTTCCAACAGGCCCCTCTTAATGGTTGTTTAGTAGGCGACACATTGGGCATTAAAAATACCGCCAATGGCTAGTGCCACATCTCAACGACTGAGAGATTGCAGGAGAGGGAGGAAGACAAAAGGAAGGAGAGGGAGGAGGAGAGTCGAGGCCTCTATTTTGAGATGCACAGAGTGTGGGGCTGAACTTGACTGGGGAACTCTGAGCTTAGTTCCTCTATGGCAGTTTATTGAAAGTCTGGGTCGGGGCACAAAGGCAGGGGTGTGAAGATTAAAACAGGCATCCAAATTATGTAGAGAGTGTAGCTGACGTCTGTAGGCTTCTGAATGGACTTTTCCACTACTATAAAACAGCTACTGGCTGTGTGATGTGTCCTTTTGAGTCATTGCAATGCAAGGTGCGCTCAGATACACCCATTGGCAAGTGCAGTGAACCGTAAAGCATCAGAATTTGGATTCTGTCCGGAAAAACAATTTCCTGCACAGTTAATTTGAGTCACAGGGAAACCCACAGCGAGTGTTTGAAAACAGCCACTCTATAGTCTGTTTGCATGCCTTAATGCGTATCATCCAGGGTTTGGGTTTTTTATGTTACATGTTTATGTTATTTCTCAACCGTGCTGACGTCCGCTGTCACCAGTTAGGTCCAGTTGTACAAATGTACAGTTCTTTTATATTTTGCCATGCATCTGTTAATCCCTCAACACCAGTTAGTGTGTTATGTTATGTTAAACCAGCATTAAGATTACTATCAAAGCATGTGTCTCTGTCATGGTCATAGTGTCAACTTTCTCTTTTTCCTCTTCTGCTTCTAGTTCATATGATTAAACTCTGACTGCACCTATTCGTGTGACCATCTTAACCAACAGAGGTGGATTTGTTCACCTGTCGGACTGCTTTGTGGTTGCCTTTTGACCTAATAAAGGCTGTGAGACAGTTCTATCTCCCCAGTCTGATTTTGGATATGATTCAGATGAAAATAAAAATAAAAATTTTCCAGCCTTTTCATGGCTAAATGTATATGAATGGTAAAAAAAAAACAAGAACAAGCAAAAAAAAAAAAACTTGTGTCTTTAGGAAGAGTAACGAAACAGAATTAAAAACAATCCCATCAGGCTGTTCCAGCTCCACAAGACGCCCTCTGAGAGCAAAAACATATTGACCACCGATCAATCTTAACCAGCCAAGAGCAAGGGTCACTAATTGAACGGAATAATGGAATTGACGGAAAGATCACATGGTGGCTGTTGCTGCGTAGGTGGTTTTCTGTTTGACTGCCATGTACAATGTAAACAAGGAAGCAAGTTTGCTGTAAACAACTGTTTTCAGCACATCACCAAGGTCAAAATGTTTTCTGATAAAATGAAATGTATAAAATCTAATAAATAAAACATGGGCTCCAAAAGGATTACCCACTGTTTAATTATTTCAACAGCATGTTAATGTAATATGTTTAATAAATTACTTCTTAACCAATAAAAAATGTATATTTCAGGGATAAGAAGCTGTTATTTGCCGTCGCTTAAAAAATAAATGTTAACTTTCCAGGAATCAAGGTAAAACTAAATCATACATTTCCTTATCTTAACGCTCTTACCACTAACTCACTCCAATTTTTTCTTATTTCTTACAGGACTTCTAAGGATTATCTTTCTGGGTGTCATTATTGCAGAATAGTGATATCACACAGCAGCAAAAGTACAATTTCATGTTGTGTTGTTTTGTGGTTGGGAGGCTATTCTGTATCTCCCTTAAATAATCAATACACTTTAACTTATTATTGATATAAATCAAGGTAAATACATTTGATGTTAATGAGATGCCACAGGATGCAGCAAGATAAGCAGAACAGTGCAAATGCAGGCCTGAGATGAAGGGCTCACAATAGGAGGAGAGAGAGACAAAGCTAGAAAGATGACCTTTAATGTTTTTTTGTTTTTTTTCCAGCACCTTCTATGGTGACATTAAACTCACTGTCAGTATTGTATCTTCAATTATTCATGAACAAGATTTCCCAAGCAAATGTAAACACACACACACACGAGACTATGAATCTGGAGACAGCCAAGAACAACGATGGGAAGCACGAACGCTGAAGATTGTCTAACTAGACAAATGTCAGCATTTGTTTTTTGTTGAAATTCTTAAACTATCTTCACGTTTTTCTGACTTGTAGCCTCTTGTATACAAGGCACTGTTGTTTCTCAGTAGCAAAAAGCTAATTCAGTTGTGTGAATTAAAAAGTTGTAAAGTTACTTCAACAAATGCTTTAACAAAATAAGTTAGGAGGCTGGGTGGTTGGTTGTACAGAGCTTGTTACTTCAACAGCATAGATGGCTGTTTGCAGTTAACAGTTAATACTGGTTTCTTTTGAGCCTGACCATGATCTTTTTCTAACCTTAATCAAACAAAAGTACCCTATTTCATGCCTACCATTAATGCCAACACAGACAAAAAAAAAGTCTTTATACTGCTGTGGAAGATATTATAAGTGCCAAGCATCCACAACTCTATTTCCATGACATTTGAGCTGATAAAGTGCATCTGATACAACTCAAAAAGCTAGTAGGTGGACCTTTATTTTTGGATTTTTCTGTCAAGCTAAACCAAGCAGTTTTAATGTTAAAAAATTAGCCAAACATTCACCACAGAATGTGCTTAATGCTCCTACATTATGTAAATACCTTAGTAGACATCCAACTGGCTCTATGAATTTAGTCCGCCCAGTGTACAGAGATGAAACAGCTGCATATTCTTTATGTTCATCCTTGTATTAATATGCATGTGTTATACTGAGTACCTGAATACAGGGTCCCTTTTTCAAATTGATATATGACAGACTATCACAGCCTCTGGAGAGAAGTGTATAATCTAGGATGCACTATAATTTGCCCATGATATAACGAAACACACTGGGAGAAATTGTCACGTTCATGCAGTCAAAGTAATGCTCAGCCATCAAAGAGGAAGTAACTTAGTGGCTTGTGGCTGAGTGGACAGTAACTCACGACCAGAGCCGACAACCAAAGGGAACATCTTTTGGCTTTTAAGTTGATTTAAAAACATAAAGTTTTGGAAAGTTTTGGCCACTGCAGGATGAGAGACTGTGATATGTTGTTTGATCATTGTAACTGATTATATCATATATCAATAAGTAATGGATAAAGACAGTGAACGATCAAACTGATGTGTATCTGTTCTTGCGCAGTTGAGTGTGTGCGTGTGTGTGTGTGTGTGTGTGTGCGTGCGTCGGGGTAAGTGAGAAATTCTGCTCAGGGTTACAGAGGTTTTCCATTAAAAGAATATGTGCAAGAGACTTAAGACAAATCAAATTGCTCTGAAGTGGAAGATCAGAGTGACCTCAGAATGCACACTAATACACTTCAGTCATTCGCTCACACACACACACACAACTTATAAGGCGATGGCAGGCTCACTGGCTTTTTTCTGGATTGAATGAGAAAGAGAGAGAGAGAGAGAGAGAGAGAGAGAGAGAGAGAGAGAGAGAGAGAGAGAGAGAGAGAGAGAGAGAGAGAGAGAGAGAGAGAGAGAGAGGGAGGGGCCACCTGGGAAATTACACCTGCCGCTGCCTCAAGCATGAAATTGAAGCCGTCCAACAATGCTACTCACTGGATCCTTCCCGTTCATATTCCAAAATAATTAACTAGCACAACCTCTTGCCTCCATGCTATAATATGCTGACCTGCCTTTTGTCTCTGCAGGCACAGACAAGGAAAAACCCACCTCAGTACACAGGAGCAGGTGGAACTGATGACAGCAGGGACACAGAGAGACGAGGGGGAAGGTTGTACAAGTTCAAGTTTCAACTTTAGTTGTCACCAAAGAACAGCTGGTGTCAGGGCCTGTTTTAGACTGAGATGTTGGGCCAGTGCTGGACAATTAATCACATTAATCAAATTTTACCCAATTTCAACTGACGAATGTATAAAGGACGCACTGTATAATTTGAGCGGCGCCCCACAAACAAATAAATGCATCTAGGTTTCACTTTCATACTTTTTGTTGCAAAAACGTCATTCTTCAAAATTCTATTTAACAGTTAAATGCTCAAATTGGCTGGGTAAAATGCACACACAACACAAGTGCAAACATACTTGAATTAGCTAAAAAGTCAATCTTCCTTGCACCATCTCAGTTCAGAGTATTATCATGCTACTATTTGTTTGCACTAATTAGCACAAAGCAAAAGTCCAGCCGTTCGGATATTTCAATGGATAACTTTAAATTCCAATGTGCAGGATTTAGCAGGATGTACTGTTAAAGATTAAATATAATGGTTATGTTTTCATTAGTGTATAATCATTGTTTACTAAAAATCTATTTTTAGCAGCTACCGTAGTGGAAGGTGAGGCAAGGGGTGTATGGTTGGTCACTAACATCAGTAGGCATAATTCTCTAGGGTAGAGCCATGGCTAAAAACAGCAGTATTACTACAAGCCTTACATCCACACTAAATTAAATGCAGGTACAATTTAAACATGATGAACAGCCACAACATACAACAGCAATCAGTTCTAAGAGTGTTGAGTTAGATGTAGACAAAGAGCAATCATTGTCATCAGCATTATCCTCATCATCAACATCCGGCAATCACGAGTGACAAATTATAGACTTCCTTCCCTCTTATTAACATTCAGGAGGCTGGAGAGTAAATTAGCTGCCATACCTGTTTGACTAAGCAGCACCAAGGCTAGCAGCAGATGTCCTCCAGCTGTCTCACTGTCCACGTTCAATGTCTCCACTACAGATCTCCCCTCAGTAGTGCTTTAATCACCGCATAAAAAGTAATTGAAGAAGTCAGCAGTGACTCAATATGAGCTCTATAAATCAAGGCTACAAAAAGTGGGAGAGAAGTCCTGCTGTGATGAAAGGCTCTGCTTTGACAGTTTGTGTCTTCAGATGAATGACTTTCATCAGATGGAATGAAATAACTAGCAAAGTTTGAAATCAAGGAACTTTTATTGCCCTGTGGTTTTGGGCGAGTGGGTGTAAAGATCTAATCAGGTGTACTAAACACATCTGAGAAGTGCAATACTATAATAAAAACATTTAGACATTTGACTCATTTGATGATTGCAAGAATGTCTTTTCAGAGTCTTCAACTATTATGTGGAATAGTCAAATTTGAACATAACTGAAATAAATACCAGCCCTCTTACCATACGACATCATTGTGCTTTTGTCATTCGAAATAAAAAGACATTCTCACTGCTTTTATATCGTTATAGCAGAGCCAAAGAGAATAGTGATACTGCTGTTTTCTCAGTTTTATCTCAATATGCTCCTCTACCGTGATGTGTGACTTGAGATTACTTGACTTCCTAAGTTATCAACGTTCTCATTTGTGTTTGTCTTTTTTTCCTCATTGTGTTTCACAATGAGTTTCAAGGCCTTTCAGTACAGCTTTTATCAGCATGTCTCCGAGTATGAAATATGCCTGAGTGGACTTGCAATGATTAGATTTCTCATCTTGATGGTACAAGACCTTTATCTTATGAATATAAAATATCTTCCAAACGACAAAAAACCTCAAGCACTCCTGGACAGTTTTCTCTCTACATCTAAAATGTTGAAGCATCCCTTGGACTGAGTCTGGGGACTGTAAAGAGTGCCACATGATGGTCAGAGATGTGGCTGAGTGTCTGGTGTTGCAATTCAATAACCTTTATCTACACAGAGACACTTGGGTGGTGAGAAGGGCTCCCTTTAATCCCCGGAGTGAAGATATGCAGCAGCAGAGCCAAAAGAGTGCACACACATAAAAATGGAGTTTAAATAACTCTTGAAAGTCGACACAGCTCCTCTAATCAGCACTGATTGTCAAACTCCAGGATCTTGCTGATGCCACTCAGAGAAAATGGATGCTGACTTTGTAATGTCTAGACCTCAGGAAATCAAAGCTTTGATGTCTGGTACATGGATTATGAACATAAGTACCCCCCAGCAAGGCGCATTATGTAAATTTAATAGTTATGCTCAAATTTAAAGATGACCCAGCGGTCAATGATGAGGCACTTTTTGCAAACTCACTCATTCTGACTAATTCTTTGTAATCTAATTATCAGGTAAAATTACGATTAGTAACAAGCACCCTAGAAATCAGCTTTTCAGAGGCAAAACAAAAATCAGGACGCTTAAGAATTTTTAAAGGGGAATTCTTTATCTTATTTTAACCGGGGCTTTGAATTGACATGTTTGGGTGTGATGTAATCCTTTGGGCAACTTGGACCATCAAAGTTACGTCCACTGAAAGTGCCTGTTTTTTGACACTGACAGGCTGAGGTTGTTCTTTTGAGTGCCTGACAAGATTACTAAAAAAAAAAAAATTCCCATGGAAATAGACCTTATCTGTTAAATAATATGACTTTCCATTTTGACGCCAGAAACGCAAGTCTCGTTTGAGGGAAAGTCCTGCCCTGAAATCTGAAAGACATGTGAGTTGTCGCAGGAGGACGATGGTGTTTGCAACAACCAATTAATAGGACATTTAAACAAAGGGACAAGGGTATTTTCATTTAAGTGACAAGTTCATTGAACTTTTTGAGACTGTTTCAATTGTGGAAGTAAAACCACATCCAGTCAAAATATGTGGGCAGCAGTTTGTTGTTGGCTTGTTTATTTCAGTAGCTCGCCACCTATTTAGTTATTGAGCGACTTTATGGTACCTTTAATGGTACTAATAATGCTGTTCCAACTCCTACTGAGGGATGATGTCTGCTTATAGGATCAGTGGAGAACATTGTGTGCATACACACTCTTTCATGCATCAACCAACACTCATTTGATTGAGCATTTTCTCCAGAATCCCCTCCAGGCCCAGATTCATTTTCAAATGTGTAATTACAGAACTCAAGAGGAGCCCGTGTTTGTGCTTGTGAGTGTACGTGTGTGTGTGGTTTCAGGGGCGTCATTGGAGGTCCACAGTTAATCAGCAGTCGACCAGAAGTCTCGGGGATCAGCACATCGATTCCCTCCCAGGGAAATCAATTCAATCAAAGGCGTTACTTAAACTCAACTCGGATCATAAAGTGGAGGACAAACAGCACGAGGACAGAGAAGAGGATGTGATTCAAGAAGGTATGGTTGACAGCGGTTCAGGGGGTGTAAGGGAAGAGCAGAGGGACTTTCCATTGTTATCAATCTGTATATCAACATAATGAATGCAGATGCTTGCATACAAGGCATTAGGAGAGATTGGATTGTACAGCACCGATGGGAGATCACGGTCTGATGTGAACATGGTACTCTCCATCACCATCATCAAAAATACAAAGGAGGGCCCACCTTTTGGAAGACTGATGCTCCAGCTATGTGAAAGCCCATTAAAGCTGTTAGTATGGTTTCCGACAACATATTGTGCTGGCTTTTGCTTTAATCTGTCACAGATCTCTTTACAGTAACTCTGGCAAGTTGGACATATACATAATATACAAGACCTGTGCATCAAACTGATGAACTTCACTTACTAGGAATTTAATTCATTGGATCTACTAATAATTTTATGAACGTACATGCACATATAGTACAATATACTGTGATTTCGAACATTCTGCCACACACACACACACACACAAACCACACACCACACACACACACACACACACACCACACACACACACACACACACACACCTCTGAGGATCAATGTGGCCGACAAAGTTAGAGAAGCTCTCACAGTGTCTGACCTTGATTAAACATAATGAGACTTAACCACAAGTCCACTAATCTGATGAAATGACTTACAGATTCACCTTGTGATGAATACTAAATACAAGCATTGACTTTAGACACACACTTGCGCGGGTGCACAGACTCATAGCCCTTACAGGCATGTATACGCGCACACACACGCGCACTCCAACGCATGTCCTTGGACCATTCCAATCAGACTTATTACTTTGAGAAACTTCAAAGGGCTCTTTGATCACCTCTTTGAAAATCATATTAATAAAAACTGCAAATAGAAGCCAGCCTTTAGGTACAGCCACATGGACATGGAAAGTTTTGAGATAAGGCTGAAAAAGACAGACTGACCTCTGGAAGTTATTCTCTGCTCTGTAACTTATCTTGGGAGGAAACACTGGCTATGTGTGAGATTACTACATGAATCCCCGGAAAATGCCAGCCGATTTTATGATATATTTGTATTCTACTCCTTCTTTCTTTGAAGCTCAAAAGTTTCAACTTCACTGATGAGCAACGTGCTCACGATGTTTACAAAGCCCCATAGAACTAACTATGACTGATTCCTAATGAGAGAACATCCCAACACTGTCAACTTGATTATGCCATCCACCAACATGCAACTGACAAACTTCCAGCTGGAACCAATATGAAGGTATTATTGGTGCAAAAGGTTTGAGCACCTGTGACAGTGGAATTTATAGTTGTGTACAGTGATTGTGTATGTGTATCAGTAAATTTGAGGTCACATACTCTATGAGTTGTGTACTTGTAGATTTTTTTTTCTCTCCACAAATACAACATAGCACTTACACATTCACAAATTCTTAATTACAGGTGCACAAATCCTATTTTACAAGTCACAGATTAAAAAACTGACACGCTCAGATTTTATGCATCTATTGCTGTAGTATATTTGGTGCAAAACATAATTGTGCACCTGTATCAAACAATGTGAAGTTGTGGACAAAATTTGAATATGTGCAGATCTGAATGTGAACTTGTGCAATAAATGCTCAATGTGTGTAAAATAATTTCTCATGAAAATTTCTCACAAACACAAATCGAAAAGTACAACTGCTCAAATCTTCCCCACGAATCACAGATTCTGTTTCCTTCAACTGCAAATCACAAATCACGCCTCTACGGAGATATGTGGTGCAAAACTATCTGTGCATTCAGTCTATGAAACAAAAGGCGGGTGCTGATCTGAGATCGACTGATCCCACAGCCAATCAGAGGAGAGGGGCTTTTTGTTCCACAGCCAATCAGAGGAGAGGGGCTTCAGAATTTGTGAATGTGTAAGTGTTGTGTTGTATTTGTGGAGAGAAAAAAACATCTACAAGTGTACAACTCACAGAGTATGTGACCTCAAATTTACTGACTCACATACACAATCACAATCACCGTACACAACTACAAATTCCATTGTTACAGGTGCTCAAACCGTTTGCACCAATAATACCTTCATAAACCAAGACATAGCAGGTTTTCCTAGACCTGAAGTGCAAACTAAAGTGGGCATGTCATTCTACAGGTCATTGTGCAATGCACTCGCTTTATGACGCCTTAATTACAACAGTTCACTCAAAACTTACGGAAATGTGGGCTGTTTGTGTGATGTGGTCCTAAGAATCTTGAACCAAACCAAACCAAACGAACCGAAAAGAAAAAAAAGCTTATTTGGTGGTAAAAAGGCTTTAGAGACTGCAATCATAGTTGTGCCCATATCGTACCAAGTACAGCAACCAATAAAGCACACTGTATATTGGTGTTAAGACAAGAATGGGTTAGAAAAAGATATATTAACCAAGTTTGAAGACTCATCAGATGCACTGAAATTACAGCAAAATGTCATTGTAGGTGCTATAAGGCTGGTTGGTTTTGCACTCTGTTGTGGTAAAAGTTGAGACACAAATTAGCGGCACTTTAAATTGGACAGTACATCCACTTGCAAAAAAGACAGAGTGACTTCAGTGGGTAGTTGTGGCAACTGGAATATGGGTCACTATTAGCAAAAATGTTGTTCAAATACTTTTATTTTGGGGGCCCAGTCTCTTCCAAAATCATCAATTTATCTCTCACTTGTGTCATTTATCAAACTCACCCAAGCTTTACCCACAGCTATCAGAATCTTCTTCATACTCTCTCTCAAAACCCATATTTGAGTAATACCACTTCGCACAGTATACATTTCATACAATACATTTTTTAAGTCCTTTGTCATTCAGTCATCACTTTTTCAAAGCCACTGACGACTAAAATACTCTCCTCTCCTCTAGCTGTTCTGTCCCATCCAAAAAAGAAAAAAAAACAATCATGTCAGTCCTCACACACTTCCTTTCCTCACCTTCACTCTCTTTCTAACTTTAATTGTCGAAACCAAGCACACAAACACACACATGCGCCCCCTAACTCACCTCACACTCATCCTATATATGCATGTAGTTTCCCACCTGTGAATAGTGGGTTTCCTCGGCGGATTATAAATCCAATAATCACAGTGAGCAGTGTTCCATTTTTCATAATTACGGCAGCAAGCCACCTCACCACCTGCCAACCTTTTCAATTTTGAGTGTAACAGGTAAGGTCTGTTTACTGGTTTTCTTTCCTTTTTTTATAATAACACTATGCTGAGAAAACAAGTTTTAAAATCACATAGGCTATTTCAGTGCAATTAGTCCTGGTATGTAACACTGATAATGATCCTCACATGCATTACCGCATACTCATTAGCTCCTTTTCCCAACAGCATTTTGAATGGATCATTCAGGTTACCTTTAAATGTTCTTACTTACAGTCATAAATCAGTAAATATAATTGATTTGACAGTGAAACAGCCAAGTTAATATAACAGCATCAGAAAACTATTTTCAACTATGTATAAGGCATAAGGTATGTAAAGCCCTTACCCTCAGGTGTATATGAACAGATATAGGTCAATGCTAGGGCTGCATAATTAAACACAATATCCAAACATCCAAATCACAAAAAAAAAAAAAAAAAAAAATTGCTATAGGTATAATGTGTGCAGCTTTAGTATAAAGTACTACTGTATAATTCCGAAGAGTTATCAGGCCTTGAATCTTGTTGTCTAGATGTCAGAATGCAAGAACAAACACACAAAGTGCACAGACCGAAGCTTTGTGACTGGCATCTAATTCATGATGACCGGGCACTTTCTTCCCAATGCTGCCGTACAGTAGCTTCTTCAGACATACGCTGCAGAAGCAAGCATCTGGCTCTTTCAATTTGTGGCATCAAGTGCTAAACAGCTTCCCATCACCATTGTTTTCACTCTATTCATGCCCAGCGCCATTTGTTCCTAATTCCTCTCTCAAGCAAGACTGTGTCTTTGCCAGGTTTAATAAACTTTGCTTCCAATTGAGCCAAGTTTCAGGGCTACCACACTGCACTTGGCAAGATCTGTCCTACTCTGCCTTTGATTAGCTAGAACGTGTTAGTCAGCCTCATACAAAAGCCTCATCAAAATTAGTCATATGTCAGAAATCAGGCACCACCCCGGTTTACTTGAAGCCCTGAGAACAAGTGGACATAAGAACTAGAAGTGAAAGGTACAGAAAATCTTTTTCCCTGTTTCAAAAATGTGAGAAATGTAGCAGGATTTAGGAGTGAGCTTTTATAATTCTCACTTTTTCAAGCACGCATTATGGAAATAGTATGACAGAAGCAGGCATTGTGTCCACTCTTCTGCCCTCCACGGCCTTGATCAAACCATGTATGGATGTCCTGCCTCTGATGCTGCAGTCAAACCAAACAAAAAGCAAGTGACAGCAATTTTCTGAGGCCATGTGCAAGAAAGAGAAGGTTGGCACTGCAGCTGGAGCGCAGCAAAATGTGACACTGAGGCCAAGCAACCTTGGAAGTGCTTTATGCTGAAGGAAATATATGTGTGCATGTGTGTGTGAGAGATAAACTATTTTAAACGCACATCGCATTATTGTAAAAGTGGCAGAAAGAGTTACATCATGCTGGTGTGAATGCATGTTTTCGGAGAACTCATGCGTTTTTGCGGACTTCATTACAAACACACACATACATTAATGAATGGACACCGACTAACACAAGACATGTCTTAAATGTGTTACCAGCTTCAAGTGTCAAGTGTGTTGTCAAGTGTGAGTGTGTGTCCTGACCTACCTCCTTCCATCTGTTTGTATGTTTGAATGTGTGGCACTGTTTGTGTGTCGTTGTGTTTGTCTACTTACTGCAGATTGCATCAGCCTCGTCTGAACCGTCTGCACACTCCGGCTCTCCATCACAGCGCCACCTCGCAGGGACACACTGTCCGTTCTTACAGGCAAAGTCTGTAGTTGCACATGTCTTCTTTGCTGTAGAGACAAATGTACACATGCAACATCACTGTATGCCCCAAAGAAAGGTAAAGGGTTATCTGTGTGTGCTGCTACTCTCTGCCGGTCATTAATATAACACTATGGTGAATCAACTCCTTGCTGGTTCTTAACACAATGACTGTCAGTTATTCAATTAGATAGTTAATCATTCAGTTTCTCTGGAGTACACCATGTGATGCATGAATAGAGACAGGAAAACTACAGAAACTGGACACACTCTTGACAAGCGATGAGAATACGTGCAAAAGTTTTGATGCAGCAATTAAAATTCAATTCAAGTTAAGAGTAGCTCCTGAGCACCAGCTTCAAACCGATTTTCAAGTCCACTTTAAGTTTAATCATCAGCTGGCGGGAGGTTCAAGTCTTGGTGGTGTTTTTAAGTACAATTTGTAACAGGAGACATGACAGGACAAGATACATTTGATGAATAAGTCTTTGTTGGTCTTTGTTGCTCTCTGTACTTTGAGGTTGTCTTACGCTGCGTTCAAGTCAACAATGCATGTCAGAATTTTTTTTATTTAAATGTTCAACTTCCAAGCCATCCAGGTGCAAGACGGCAAATGCTAACAAAAACTTGACAAAAAGATGACATTACAACCAAGGTGACAAGCGCAACTTCATATTTGGAAACTTATGTAAGTATTTTATTCACAAGCTTTATCCACAAACTGTAGTCTGCAAATACATCCCAGCCCACTTTTGGTGATGACATTCTTGTGTGACCTCAGACAACTGTCTCCA
Source organism: Diplodus puntazzo (assembly GCA_963678695.2). Lineage (NCBI taxonomy): Eukaryota > Metazoa > Chordata > Actinopteri > Spariformes > Sparidae > Diplodus > Diplodus puntazzo. Next base: position 25,077,308 of record OZ023163.1, read on the forward strand.
AATGAAGTCAGGGTATTGGCTCCAAGCATACAAGTAGGAGTTCTTTGCATAAGTGCAAAAACTGATTGGTTAAATCATTTCAGTGCTTTAGGTAGATAAATAATTCCATTATGAATTTAAGTATCACAGAAGTGGCCTGGGCTAGGCAACATATTACATTCGACAACAATGATTTAAAATATCTGAAGAATAAATCCAGTAAAAGACAGATCAGAGCTTGGAGGAGCAGTGTTTGGAGCAGTTTGCTTTTAGGCAGAGTGAATTAGCAATGCAGTAACAGCTTCAGTAGAACCGCTTTGAGACTGTGTTAGATAAATGGTGCGGTGAACAGAGTATGTCACATGTGAACGCAGCAGCAACCTTCATGTTAGCTGCCTGAACTTTTTGTTCCATTTTGACCATCTCAAGTTCCACCTTCAAAGTCCAGCCCAGTCTTCACAGAACAGGCTTGGGCTCTGTGAAGCCTTGTCCTGATAGGTTATGGACTCCAAAAGGTTTTGTGCAGTCACGTTCTCCAAGCAAGGGGAAAATTGAAGCACTTGAGTCTGTCATGGGGAGAGGCAAAAAAAAACCCTCCCCTTGACATCAGGAGCCAGTGAACAAGAGAAAGCACTCGCTTGACGTGTTAGCAATGCCTTTGCCTCGCCATGATGAAATATACTGTACAGAGATGGGTGCTGAGAAATGGCAAGTGTGTTTGTTAAAAACCCTGTGTGTATGAGTGTTTGTGACAGGCTACATTTTCTTCTGGCGATGCAACTGTTCCACGTGCACCTGGTGTTAAACCACCTCAACGGCCATAGGTCTAAACCAGCCGAAAATGTAGGTGAGTGAGTGCTAGGCTAAAGCACTATAAAGTAGTAATGGCAACGTTATTCTATGAACGGACCATAAAACTAATTATAGTTTAATGCTCACTATTCTCCTATCACCTGTGATAACACAGAGTATATTTTATATATATATATATATATATATATATATATATATATATATATATATATATATATATATATATATATATATATATATATATATATATAAATAAAAACATAAATACATATATATACATATATATACATATATATTGCATTGTATGCATTGTATGATTTACGGCTGTCGGTGGCACCTGTAGTCTTGATACAGAGGGTGGCAGAAGAATAAGAAAGGGAATCAGAAGAAGAAGAAGCAGGGTTGGCGGTTCGTTAAAAACACGGCGGACTGAAAAGCAGCACTAGCTGCAAACTCCTCATCTCTGCTGTTTCGCCATCGCCCTGATCATTTTGCGGGACTCTCTCTCGTGGCGTGCCCGTTTGCTGACAACTCATCCCCACATGTTTATCTCAGGCTCCTCGCTAGCCTTCTTCCTCCCTCCAGCAGGCAGCCTGGTCCTGCTGCTGTCCTCCTCGGACAGACGCTGAAGCTCCGTTTCTCTCACTCTCTTGGGGTCGACAGAGAAACTTCTAGCGGCTGCTTCTCCCGAGTTTTCCTCTGAATATATCACGACAGAAAGTTTGAATTTCAAGTCGTACTTTTTATTGTTTTGCTGCACCGGAGCCATGGCGATCATCCGTGTGATACTGACTGTGAGAAAGCAGCACACTGCGTGAAAAAGGCGAAGAGGAAAAACGTGCAGTGTCAGTAGACACCACTTGCAAGCCAAACAGACGGCAGATGCAGAGAGCCCGTCGCCCCCCCTCGCCAAAAGCAGACAACCCTGGATTTATTTTTCCTGGGGGACAGCCTTCAATTCCGACACCCCTCCATTGCGAAAGTCCTCCATTCTGAAACACCCCCACTCCGAAACACCGCTGTTCCGAAATTAAACACCGCTATCCGTGGTGCTGAAATCCACACTTCCAGCCACACTCGCACAATTCTGAAGTTGGTTAAGGTTAGGGTTAGTTTGGAGTGGGGGGTTTCAGAATGGAGGGGTTTCCCCAATAGCCTTTTCGGAATAGCGGGGTCTTTGAAAAAAAAAAAAATGCGATGAATTAAAGTCTATGTTCGGAACAGCGGGGTTTCCTGCATTACAACCCACATGATTACACATGATTTAAAGTGTTGAATAAACATTTTCATAATGCAAGCATATTTGCCTTTCTTATGTTATTAAAAGTATTACGAACGTGAAAAAATACATTAAGGTATATTTAGAACAGAAAAAAATGTGCCAAAAAATTGCGACTAATTTGCGAGCAATTGCGAGTTAACTATGGACAAAATTCGATTCAAAAAATGTGTATATATATATAGATATATATATATATATAGATATATATATATATATATATATATATATATATATATATATATATATATATATATATATATATATATATATATATATATATATATATATATATATATTTGCAGCAAGCTTGAGGACACTATTTAAACTGCTGAACTACAGAAACATATTGGTCCACTATGTTATATACTGTCCAGCCATTTCTTACTAAGCAAAGGGAAAGCTAGCCAGCTTATTAACTTGTTGTTTATGTGTGTAGCCTTGGATGTCCTATGGCGCGTTATGACTGATGGCACAAGTGGGAGCCATAATAATGAAGTACACACTGAAGGAACTGACAGCATCTCAGCTGGGGGGACCAGGGCTTTCAATTCGTATATCTAAATGTTTTTATATGGTTAACAATGAATGGCAGACTGAGGAGAAAGATAGAGACAGCCAGGCATTCACCAGGGCAGAATATTGATTCAAAGCAGAGCAACAAAAAAAAGAGAAAAGGGAGCCTTAAAGTTGCAAGAGAGATGGAACTAAAGAAGGTGTAGGCTCAGAATAAATGAAAAGCGTGTCTCTAGGGATCTAAGCGTAGTCAGGACTAGAGACAAAGGTAAACAGAAGGAGGCGAGAGTACGGGAATAGGAGCACAGAGGCAAAAGACACAAGGGAAGGAGGCTGTCGAGGTGGGGTCTTGTGTAATGGCATCAGTCTTCACAAAGGACTGAATAAATCCTTTTCCCCCCTTCCAACATGTTAGCATAAATCCCATTTCTTCCTGTCTAGCTGCCTGTTTTTTCTCATCTTTTCTTCCATGCCTGTCTACAGGATGATAATAGTGCCAGCTGAAGCCAGGCACAAGATCGCTCACTGGGCAGTACAATTCACAACGTTACTTGCCATTTCAATAATACTGATGATATCATACTATCATCTACAAATTAAGGTTCTCCTTCACCTTCATATCACATTTTATATCACTGGGCATCATAATCCTCTCCGAAAACAGTGCGTTTAAATCAGCTGGGGATACAAAATGAAACAGGTGACAGCTTACAAAATATTGTACTCCAAAGGATTAATTAAAATGCATGAGCCAGTGAGCCTAAGCCTTTCAATTTCCGACAACCCTTTTCTGAACTCACATTTCATCTTATCTAAAGGAAATAATACGATTCACCTTGGCCACTTCTCATTCTTGGGGCCAAAGGCATCCGGTGGCGGGCTTTCTGTCTGTGCGCAAATAAAATATGCTTTTAATTAACCAGTCTGACTACTTTATCTTGATGAAAATAAAAAACTAAACAAAAAAAACAACAACAATGTGAATAACCGTTTCCCTTTCCAGCTATCTACAGCAACTGCAGGATATGATAATAAGTGAACATTTTCAATTATCCGTAGGAAAAGATACACAAATTACAGAACAGCTTTGCACAGAATGAAGACCGTACTTTAAAAATGGCATCCCCACTATAAGTAAAAATGGTAGCATTTCAATAAAGCACATTATGGAAAGCTATTATCATCCATCTTGAAAACCGAGAATTACATTTATGAGAGTGCAGTCATTCGGGATTTTGAATACTGAATGAATAGTGATTAGTTTTATGCAACGAATATTTCCCACAGATGGGTGTGCAGCGCAACATTTTGGAAAGACAGCGCTCAGGTAATGGAATAAGCATGCAAATAAAACTCATATAGCAGTGGCACAAGATCTGACACCAGGAATGAAAAAGGGAATACAACCACAACAATATTATAAAGACATTGTAAGAGCATTTCTCATATTCCACTACAGACATCTACTATAAATGGTCGACAAACATGTCGCGATTGTAGATACGAAATATATGAGTACATTTGCACACAACTGTGTAAAAAACCTGCACATACAAAATATTTTCCCATGCCTCTCAAGTGTTGCTGATGCACGCACAAACAGCTGCGTACATTTACATTCTGATGCCCCCAGACCTGTCATATAGGAGTGTCCATCCATATGGAACAGCCTAAACCTGTCTTATGAGGTGTGAGAGTGAACGTAGAGGACACAAACACTATAGGACACACATACTGTGCACATACACACACACACACACACACACACACACACACACACACACACACACACACACACACACACACACACACACACACACACACACACACACACACACACACACACACACACACACACACACACACACACACACACACACACACACTCTTACCTACCAACCACCCCCTCCTCCAGATTTGAAGCACGTCATGTTATTTTGGTTCTCTATCCCCAGATGGAAAAGGTGATTAATATTTATGTGAAAATAGCAGATGAACCAGAACAGTTCCAGCTTGCTCACTAGGTGATTTCAATCCACATCCTCGAGTCATCACCAACTTTGTACACTTTTAAAAATTGCAGCATCAGATTCTCACGTTATCCACTTCAGATGCACTTCAACTGGGGACAAATGTATCATCTATTTTAACAGGGACAATACGAATCAATGTGATCGATACAAGGTAAATGTGTTAGATTTAGCTACAGGGCTAATACTCAGCTGCAGTCCCTTGGCAGGTTGATGTCGTACATTCAAGCTCTCCTGATATCCTAAGATGCCTCCTACTTCACTGCTAGGTCCATTCTCAGTATGTGTACTGCAGGCTTCACATTTCCACATCAGACTTGTCTAAGCTGAATATTGGACCAGGATTTGGCTTCAAAACTATTTGTTATTTAATGAATCATGCTCACTCACACTTATGCCCCCTAAAAATCTGATTTTCTAGGGAGCACAGAACTAATTTACACTTTTAGCAGTGAATGTGAAAACAGCCTTCTGGTGTCGAACTATAACTGCACATACATCATTCTAGACAGTGAAGCTCAAACACAGTCATGTCTGGAGGGGGACTTTAAAAGAAACAATGAATACAAACACAAAGCAGAAGAAAACATATAAGAGGATTTGACTGAATAGTCTTTAACCTGCCCCTGGTAGAGACTGTGTTCAAGCTGTAAAGCTCTGCTGAAAGTATGCTGTATTGATATGAAGTAACAAACTCTACTATGGTTTTGCTAAATATATCTTGATATGTTGTCATGTCTGCTTCATTTGGCCATGGGTGATTGTGGTGTGAATTTACTTGGAAGCTTGAGGTTTTACAGTTTCTAATACTGTGCAATTGGATTGTTATGCTGTAAAAGAATAAAGATAACAATCTGTGAATCATAGACATTTGGATGATCACTCCTGTTAGCTTGTCATGATACTAAAATATCAAACTTCCATATAATATGAGCATAAAAAAATTATACTCAATATGTCCTTTTAAATCCAACAGCAAAGAGAAAACAAAGTCTTCGGCTGACACATCGGATCTTTTCTACCCTTTTTTTATTAACAAGGCAGAGGAAGTCACTGAACACGTACCAGATATGTGTAATAACATCAAGTGAGAGCACACTGACTTTACAGCTTTCCATGAAGGAAGTGCTGCTCATAATTAAGCAGCCTGACAAAGAATCCGAACCACAATATGCAATACTGTTAAAAAATCTTTATGAACTTATGGATGAGCCTACACATTCCTACTCCTCAGAGTCTTCATAAAGGCATAAAAGGTTTGAAATAATGTTAATATCAGTGCAGCCTTTGGTTACATTTTAGAGGCTTTTTTTTAATAGTTTTGGTACTTTTAATAAGATAGAGCAGAGATCAGGTGGTATCAAAAAAGGATCCAAGTATCAACAACCTCACAGTCCTGTGATGCTTTACGGAATAATTATACCTTTACAACATTGAAATAAAGATCATTTATAGAGATGTATGGGAGTGACCATGTTCACAAGTACACTTAAGGTGGCTGCTGTCCCCCTTTTCATCACCAGACACACTGTGTTAATTTCCCATTGACATTCAACCAACGCTCTGGAGACCCCCATGATCAATGAGTGACTAACTTGACCTACGCATGTTCACACGGCCTCCACACAGTATATACACGGACACACACACACACATGCTGGACACCTTTTAGGATGCTTTGCCACGCACTCCCGACAACATGGTATGGGACGTTATTGTTCGACCTGTGAACAGGTGAAGGTCAGCGTCTTCCTTCGAGTCATTCAATTTATTCACTTCATTACACACAAGCACACACACACAAACAGTGAGAGTGAAATGGAAATAAAACATCCAACAGCACAATAATAGCTAAGGGAACACGATGTCGCCTCTAATTAGGATTTGTTGACTTCAGGCCCTAAAACGTTGATTCGCTCCAATAACAACAGACAAGCAGTGCTGTCGTGAGATTATTTACCATTCTTCAGTCAGAGACACCGACACCTTTAAATCTGCTAAAGTGCGAGAGAACAAAGCCAGTGTGCGTTGAACACACTGTCTGTACAGACATAAGCTGTAACAACAAACCCTAGCTCTTTGAATGGAGTGTGTCTCTGTATAGTATCAGGAGGGTAGGTGACAGGTGAAAAATCAAAATCAAAATGAAAAATATCACCTTTCTGTTTACCAAATTTCAGTCATTTCAGCCCAAATCTAAGGTGGCCCTGATGGTCAAAACAGAACAACCTTTCAGAAAACACAAGTTTCCAGGGTTCCCTGTTTCTATAGTGTACTACCCTCCGTCTCCGTGTGCTTTCAGGGCTTGGCAGGACATTTGCTGTTGTGTTTCCTCAATTGTTTTTGGGTCTTCTTAAACATTGTTCTGTTTTCTAAAAGTTGTGATGTCTAAAAAGTTGTTGTGTTTTGAACCTAAGAGCCACCAAACAAACTTGCTCTGACCTAACTCCTACCATAACAAAAAGCCACGGCATTTTATTACAGCAGGCAAGACAATTTTGGTTTCAAATAACCCAGTCAGAAATCATAACTTCTACCAAGGAGCGAGTCTGTTGTGTACATGAAACCTATAGAAATGCCAGAGAAGATAACCATGTCATGCTGCTAAGGTATGCCATTATGTGTGTTGAGCTACTGAAATGATCAACAAACCAAATTCCCACAACAGAGTTGGACAAAGGTTTTTTAAACCGTTGCCTCAGTCAGCTCTGCTTTGTAAAGATGGAAAGCTCAGTGTAAAGACATTATTTACTGCACACAATGTTCTAAGAATTATGTGAAACTCTATAATAAATAGCCAGGTGTGGAAGACGAAAACAACTTTCTCGAAATACATTATAGAAAAAAAGCAGTAGAAGAAGTAGATAAAAGAATAGCAGAGTACATCTCTGGCTGTAAACAAGTCTAAGGAGGATGCAGGAAAGGGTAAGTAAATAAAGGCAGCCAAAGGAGAAAATGAGAAACTGAAAGAAAACCGGGCAAGAGAGAATGGAGAAAGAGTGAGCGTGGGAGAAAGGAGAGGAAATAGATGGTCTTCCACACTGTTGTGATCGGCTAAAGAGCTAAAGAACGTAGCGTGTCAGGAGAGGGAGAGAGGCCGTTTATCAGTGAGCAGAGGTTGAGGCACAACTGTGAGGGAGTGGGGAATACTCCACCAATTGTGTGCGCGTGTTCGTGTATGTGTGAGCGAGAAACAGAGCGAGGGATGGAGTTAAGTAGACAAGTTTAATATTGGTCCTTTGAGGAGATTAAAGGCCTGTCTAGTTTCCCAATAATCAGTTGGAGACAGAGAGATATCGTGGAGAAAGGACCAGAACACAGCAAGCGCACAGTGCAGCAACAAAAAAAAAACTAATTGTAAAGTAACGGACAGCAGGGGCAGATTCAACGTGGCATTTTGTTCTTCTGTAATAAGTTTGAACTTTCTGACTTTTTGTTTTAAGTAACCTGAATACCAACTATAGCAGACGATGTGCAGTCCACTCACAATAGGGAGAAACAAAAAAGTAATCATCTTCCACCCACTGCCTGATTAAAAATAAAAGGGCAACAAAAATGGCACAAAAACTTTTATAAAAGTTTCCCAAACTGTTCAATGGCAAACGATCACAACTGTAACTTAAACAGGTGGCTAATATTGGCATTAAACGTGTGTCTTCAATATCACCAGAGAAGAACAAACGACTATGTCAAGTGTCACATTAATGAGAGTAAAGATTGAAGGTCAAAGGTAAGTGAGGAAAGTGCCAAATTAACCTGCCATTGAATGTGTGTAAGTGTGTGTGAATGTGTGTGTTTATGACACATGCACAAACTACAAAGGCTGGGGATGTGAAGGAATATTTTGGACCGGCAATCCAGACAGCAAGCCAGATCAAATACACAATATATTATGCTCCTCACAGCACATCAAATACCACCTACCAGTTCAAAGAAGCTTTTCACCATTTCATGATCCACCTGTCTGGACAGTCGAGCCCACAGGGCAAGACGTAGTCTCCAGATTTTTGATACAAAAGCAAAAGCGAATCAGATATTGGAGTGGATTGGGGGGCGGGGGTTGAATATGGGTGACCTGGGTGACAGTTGCATCATGCAGTGTCTCACCTGAAGCTCAAAGTGGGGAAAGAGATGAAAGTGATGGTGGTAAACTTCAGATAGAGATCTTTCTTACTCTCATTTATTACACCATTGATATGTGGAAGAGGTAGGAAACTGAACTAACTAACTGAACTTTTGGAGGAAGTTCAATGTCCTCAAATTCTACAGCTTTATGGAGGTAACAGCCACGTGATGAAGTCAAGAAAAAAAAATAGAATTAGACAGTAGAATACAAAGCTTAGATGTTGCAGTATTAATAATTGTCTGACTTTTAAAAGCTCTAATGTGCCGGCCTACTATTAGTTACATTGAGAACGAATCAGGGAAAATGCCACTCCTCATATTCAAGTTGAGTGTGAATAGTGGGTTCAGACTGCAGTACTAAGGACTGCAGTGGTTGCTGAATAGAAATGACCTTGCAACAGAAAAATGTAAATTAAATCAACTTCTGGAGAAACACAACCCAACGGCTTGCTGCCATGGCCAGTCACATAAACAGCTGACCAACAGCGCTGTTCAAACCCCTTAAACCAGATTTATAAAACAACTTCCTCTAGTATAACCCTTATAATATGTGTTTTCTTATAAGCGCTGGTTGACATGACAAGTTCAATGTCACATAAGCCGACAAATACAGCTGCACAAATGGTCAAGTGTCAAATTGCTCTCAGTGTCTATTGTGTTGCCTGGCATCCTTTAACAACACTGTGCTTCCAGGAGACTAAACCAGCAGGGGCGGAGAAATGCTCTGCACACTGGTTACAGACGGAGAAAGCTTCTCTGGAAGAATTGCAACTCCCAAGTTAGGAGCCAGAAACCGTCAGAGTTCATTGACCAAACGACGATACTCTCCCAGTTTTGTCATCCCACACCTCTGCACAACCCTGCACTAATCGCCCCAATGCCTGATTTAGTCTGAATATAGCTTTCATTATATATAAAAATGTGTGTTGTTTGTTGATAGTATATAAGGCCGATATAAACAAATGGAAAATACCAGTGTCCTGAAGAAAACTTATTCCACATCTGTATTTATTGCACATTCTTCACTGCCAGAATGATTCGGTTATTCTCTCTGACCAATAAAAAAAGTTTAACAACAAAATTCTTTTACTTTCTAACTATATGAAGAAGTCTTTGGCAAGCAGGTGCCGTCAAGCTTTCGAAAAATAAACAGCCTCCTTTGATTTGACAAATGAAAAGGAGTCGCAAACAAACAAAGTGGAACGTAGCGAGCACATCACACAGTAGTCTTATCCAGAGGATTTGAAAAGGGGTGACTCCAAACTGGGAAACAATAATATCAAGGCAACTTAAGGAGCTTTGAGGAAGTAACACTTGTTAGCGCCTACTCATATACAACTACTTCACAGAGGTTAATCTCTCTTGTGTGTCTGTGTTTGTTTGTGTGTGTGTGTGTGTGTGTGCGTGCTCATGAATCCGTTTATACCGCCGCTTCCGTCTGCATCTGTTTACTAATTTCAAGAAAACAGATTGCAGCACTTTCTCTCTCTTAAGCTTTCAGAGAAATGTGAAGAGCCTTTGTGTGAGTCACTTTCTTGTGATGGGGATTAAAATTAAGTGGAGCTGATGGGAGAGGCTGTGGTGCAGAGTAATGATATACATGTTGAATTAGTTTACCATTAACTTTTAATTCCCTGAGAAAACAGTGTCACAGAATTGCACAAACTAAATGCATATATGCAAAGAATCAGAATTTAAAAAATCCCGCTGATCCTGCAGCCTGCTCGCACTCTCTTTGCTCACACCGGTAAGAATAATTAAAGGTACGTCCTTGGAGTCAACCATGTATGCCTAACACCTTGACCAAATATTAGTGCTCTAAAATTGCTGCTTAATTCCTGTTTGTCCTTGTGGACATTACCTGTTCCTGTTACCTCTTCAGCAAATGTGTCTAAAGAGTCTAAGGTGCATCCCAGTCCAAGCAGCCTGATCGTTTTTTAAAGATACAGATTTTCAGATTGCAAAGCAAAAACTACCAATAATATGGGCAAATAAGCCTGACTGAAGGACAAAACCACTCTCGGCATGTTAATCTATTGTCCTCATGGCTCCGAATCCCTGGAATTTAACTCCCAGTACGACAGCGTCTGCATCAGCTGCATGCCAGAGCCTAAGACCTTCCAAATCCTGTCACATCCTGGGTGCCCGATCCTCACTCCCACTTACATAAGCGGGGCATTACAGCTCAGCAAAGCAGCTTAGGAGTGGAGGGGAACAAGCATGACAATACGGAAAGAGAAAAAAGTAGAAGGAGGGAAAGAAATAAAGATACTGAGCCACAGTGACGATCGAAGACAGAATTAGAAAACAAATCAAATATAATGGGAAGAAATTGCTTTCCGGGAAGTAAAAAGTAATCGTCCCTTTCTTTATTGTTCTTTCACGTTATGGTTCTCTATACATATAATCTCTTTTAATCTCTTCCCTTTCTTTTCTTTCTCTGTTCAAACCGTATGTCTGCTACCTCTTCCTTTGCAAAGTTAACTCACTTGTTTAACTGCCAGCCCTCTGAGCAACAGCGGTAATCGTTCTTATCACCAAAACTCACATAGCTGCTATCATTAGACCTTAACGATGGAGAATCCACTGTCATCACACACACTTCAGATGGTCCTTGTTAAATTTTATGAATTCAAATTGATTGTCCCCTTTCAACGCAATTATCTTTCTCTTCCTCCGTGTTCCTTGTTTTTTTTCTTCCTCCACTCCTAACCGTCTTCAGTTTTCAGACGACGTGTGCCCAGGGGGCCCTAAGCAAGCTCTTGAGACAAACAAATGTTGTATTTGTTGTTGTGAGGGTGAGTGGATATCTCGTCAGAGAGATCAGAGAGCAGTCGCTTTTATACGCTGTGCCGTGTTAGCTTCAGAGACTGCTAATTAAGCAGCAGCACAAAAGGGGTCATTGTGGGAGCGCGGGGCCAGGCTTGTTTTTGTTTTGATAACATGAAGCCGATCAGTCCTTCAAACGATGGCCTCAGCCGGACAAATGCTCTGAGCAGCACTGCAGTCCAGGTGGACACATAATACTGATTCAATCAACTAGAAGAATACATGTAAAGTAATGTATGAATTCCAGTTTTTTCTATGTTCTACTTTCACGTGTAGAAAATGATGCTTTTCACTACAAATCAAAGCAACATTACGTAGAAATGTAAGTTTCTGGGAGCAACGCCACTGTCGTAAATTCAAATCCCAGGTCTGTAATAATTTGTCGGATGCACTGTACTTACTGACGACATTACATCATAACAATGTTCCTATCCTCTCACTGAAGTTACACAGCGCAGAATGATAATTCGATCGGGGGGCACAGGGGCTGAGACAGAGACACATTTCAACCTATTACAAGACAGCCCACCATCCAAATGATTTTGAAGCTGTTATTTAAAGGTAAAAAAAGTGACAGAATGTCGCTTTAAACATCAAACGTCAGAGCAGAAACACCTCAGCAAGAAGCCATTTCCTTAAGATAAATAATAAGCTAGAAAAAAAAAATTCTACAAGATGTCTGAGGATAAAAACATGATAACATTCTGTTCAATTTCATTGTTTTAAGTTGTGTTTAATATGCTCGTAACAAATTGATTGTGATGACTATAATAATAATAATAATAATAAAAGGCACATGAGGTGTGTGTGAGAGTAGGGGCATTTTAATGGATGTGTGGTTACGTGGATGTGTGTGTGTGTGTGATGGTATTCTTTTCCAAGATGTCTGGAGACTCTATGAGGTCATATCCTTCTGCTTCGGTACTACTCATTAGAAGTGACATATGCACAGGGCTCATCTACTGTCTACTTCAAACACACACACACACACACACACACACACACACACACACACACACACACACACACACACACACACTACAAATCCCCCTAACAACAGGCCATCTGGGTGACATCCGGCTTTCAGACTTGACCTGTATTGATTTATTAAACGCTCAAACTCTGATACCAGCCCTGCTACTCACATACAAACTTGCACACGCACACACAAGCAGACACACACTTCCTCCCCTCCCCCATGCCACTCCCCGACACTCCAATCTCATCAGACTATCGGATGGTCACTTTCCTAGACAGGGTCATCGTTTTAATGATATCAGCCATCAATCCTTTATCCCACTCCTCCCCACACATGTAAAACCTATATGGCTCTTCATTCACCAGGGTGCTGTCAATGCTGTTTGACTGATGTCATCGCGGGCAAGGGAAAATCCCGACGCAATGGCGAAGGATTGTGAGGTGCCTTCGTGGGGTTTCTGTGTGAGGATGTTTTAAGCGTATTGGTTCAAAACCTCAACATGGTTGGAGAAAAAATCCTTTTCAAAGAATAGCCTTGCTCAGGAGGCAAGGCTCACACACACACACACACACACACTCACCCATCTGCACAATCACTCACACACAAGGCATAAATGTCCCATTGCGACTATAAAACTAGTGTGGTGGGGGAAGGGTTATAAGGTACTATATGAAACCTCAGTTAGTTCAACCCCTTTGTGGCGAGACAGATGTACACACAGACAAATGCTTATGATGAAAATACACAATAATAAGCGCACTGAGTGTTTGTATGGAGGGAAAATACTGAATCCAGCTTATCAAACTCACTAAAATATGCTGACGTGCATATACAGTCTAAACATACATTTAAATAGCTAATCCATTTATCAGCTTTTCTTTATCAGCACATAATTGCTAAATGACTAATATTCTTAATGGTTATAGCACTTTCATTTTCAATTACAAATCACGTGCCAGCCCTGCGTCCTAAACCCAAATTACAATGCTTGTGGCAGCCACACTCAAGTGTTAAAATAAAAATGTATAAACACTGTTCTGTAATTACTCTTCTATCGAGTGACTGACAAGCGGAAACACGCGTGATTGCAGCAGCCCAATCCCACAACAAAAAGAAAAAGCCTTTCACTAGCAAACAACGTTCCCGCTGGTTGTATGAATCGACGCTCGCTGTGAGCCTCGTATCACCCCCCCCCCACGCGGCCCTGCACTTCCACCGTTGCCATTCAAATCCCCAACCGCACACATGCAGCGTGCTGCTGGTCGGTCCACATGACAAATTACTACTGGGCTTATTATCAAAAATCAGCACTCGTCAGAGGGAGTGGTTGTGGAGAAGGGGAGAAGAAGAGGGGTGCGGTAGGGATTCAACAAAGCCCGCTGAGCCTCCGCAGACAAAGGAAAGGGACAAATTTCTCCCGTCGCTGACAAGGAAAAAGAATTCATTTCAATTACAAATGGCTGCCGCTTGGACGCAACAAAGAGCCCCACAAAGGTCAGCAGGAGTTGGAACATGTGTGCGTCTGAGTGTGTTTACTTGTACAGCCCAGTAGTGTTTGTGCATTCCTATTTATTTTTCGATAAAAAGAAACTAGGAGGAGCTTATATTTGCCAAGGTGACGAAGATAAAAAAAAATAAATAAATAAAAAAAACCCAACCTGCTGTTTTGCATTGCTCAGAGCTTCCACAGGCGATGGCGGAATGCGATTATTTTCTGACACAGTGACCCCGCCTCTCTCTGTGTTCTGCTGTGCTCTCAGCACAACAAAACACTGTACGCAGCCTCCCTTCTTTTGTCTTTCCTGCCACGCTCATTCGTTCTACGCTCCTTATCCGCTTCTCTTCTCCACCCTTTCCCCTTCTGCCTCCATCACACGCTTGCTCACTTCCACCTCCCCTCCCTTCCTCCCGCCCCTTTTCCCTTTGGCAAACAGCCGGTTGTCCCTTCCTTTGTCTGCTTTGTTGGCGATCGCTGATTAGAAAAATAAATAAAAAAAGCACCTAGTGGATGAAAGGACCGTGGCCTGGGTTCAGAGTGAATTACAATGTCCCACTGGGAGAAGCCTCGATGTGACACAAACATCTGAATTTGAGGTTTTAATAGAATAGTGAGATATAAATGTTGTGTGCGATGAGTCGAAAATGCCGATAGATAAGAATTCCCAGAGACTGTATGTTGAAAACAGATGAAACAGCTTATTCATTTCTTCCTACTGCAACTCTCCAATATGGCAAGGACATCAACAATGTGAGAAATGTCTTACCATCACTTGACTTTGTTTAAAGGTGTAGGCTTTAGAGGTATCAATGGGAAGAAATATTCATAATTATATTTTCAATAGTGTATATTCACCGGAAACTCAGATTTGTGGTGTTTTTTTTTACAATGAATTTGTTATGTCTATAGTGGGAACGGGTGCTCTCCGACTGGGTCCGCCATGTTGTTTCTACAGTAGCCCAGAAAAGACAAACCAAACACTGGCTGTGAAGAGGGCAGTGGAGAATGTTTTGAGCCCCCAACGGAGGGCAGGTCGAGATGAGGGGTGTTCAGTTGGTTTCAATTTTCAAAAAAAATGCTGGATGCCTACTGGACCTTAAGAGATGTTTGTTGTTTAAAAGACTCAAGATCACCACTTTTCTTGAGTGCATTTGAGTGTAATTCCCCCCAACCACTAATAACCATTAATACGTTTTAAGGATGTTTAGGGATAATAACTGTTCTTGTTTTGGGGGTATTAAGTACAAAACTAAGTCTCTCTCAAACCAGTATTTAAAAAAAATAAACAGCCACAGAGTGTGATTAATTGTCAAAGTAAACACAAGGTCTAAATTCTAGTTTACCAAAGATTATGCTACTTCATTTCAGTACGGGCATCTCATTTATATCTGCTTTCTGTCAATTGTTAGATGCCAAGAAATGGAAACTCTACCATGGAAGTAATCTCTGAAAAGCATGTGATCTAGAAAAAACAGTCACCTCTATATCCATTTTTTCAGGAGATATCTTTGTGTTACATTTCAAGCTAGTTTAAAAACAAGAAAAGGCAAATAAATGTTTTTAAAATTTACTTACATATGGTACACATTACAAAAACTAAAAACTAACTAATCAGATGTAATTTTGTAGGAAGTAACATCACTATTGTCCTTTAAAGTATGAGTAAAAGAAGTCAAAGTGACTTTTTTCAAAACAAGACCAAAGGTACGGCCAGTGCTGTGACTCACTAAAACAAGCTCCACCACTGGTGTGTCTCAAGCAGGTTTACACTGTCAAAGTAATCATGTTTTCTCAGCTAATCCCTTTAAGGCCTACATGTCCCATCATCATCGACTGCATGAATGAAATTACACAATGACTAAGCTCTTTTCATTGGCCCACAAAGCTGCTTGATTTGGGAACATTAGGAGGGGAGAAAGAAAGGGATGTGGAGGGAACCATTTGACACAGCCTTTGTTGCAGCTTATGAATCATCATACTCTGTAAGCTGGTCAAATGAGCTCGTCTGTCTGGTGCAATCTCAAGGCATCTCAACTTTGAATGGAGGGGCTGCCGCTTGGAGAAGCCTGTTGTAACTTATTTCAAAATGTATATTGGAATTTTGCTTCCAAATGTAAAGAATACAAAAATACAGACTACAGTAGCGGCATATTGTAACTATGCTTATTGTTTACTGTCATTATAACTTGGTCCATCCTTATAGCGTACCAACTGACTTCCTAAAGGCTATTAGGAAGAAGGACTTTTCATAAAACCACCCAAACAGTCTTAAAAAGTAAACTATCACTTTCAATGCGCGTACATGTAAGGTCAAATACAGAAATGATTATAAAACAACATGACCTCAGAGCACAGGCTCAGAGGGTCATGGAGCTCGTCGAAGCGTTCAGCGCTACTTCCTGCAAAACCACGTCCATCCAAATGAAATACCAAGTTTTTTCAGACCCATCTTATTTAAATGGAGCCATTTTGGAACAAAGTTTTATTAAAAAGCCAACAAACTGACTTAAAGTAAGTTGGTACCGGAACAGAGTAAAAGCTAAAGTAAGCAGGTCTACATTTCATTTCTGTATGGAGTGGCAAAAATCTAATGAGGCAACAAACAAACAGAATGACTTTTTGTATATAAGAAGTTAAAAACCAAGGTGGTGAAAAGTGAATGTTTACTAAGCTCGTAATTACAGACGGACTGCATATCCTGTTTCCAACCTGTCTAACCAGTACAGCGCCATGTGCACCTGCAGATACAGTAAGTTCCCTCGACCTTCCATAAAACAGAAGGTCTTAGAGAAGCTAAATGTGCAGAGTTAACAGTGGGTATTTCCGGGGACATTTGAGAGGGATTTGCTGTTGCATTTCCTGTAAATACATAGAGCTCCATGTTTAAAAAGCTTGAAATCTCAGCTGCTATTGAAGTAACAGAGGAGTTATTGTTATTGATAAGCAATACTTGAAAAACCCGCACTTTAATGTAAGATCGTAATGTTCAAAGAGCTAGTAAACTATTACAAATTGCTTACTCAATATCTGCAGGCATCTGCTGATTCAACCCAGCTCTATTTACAAATTAAAGGTCTTTATTCTTTTAATGTTCCTGCCTTGTGGGTAATGCATTTAAATTTTACCATGAGGAATTAGGACTGTGTTTTCCTTCTGATGTCTTCAACAATGCCTTCAGTATATTAATGTGGGGATGCACAGAATTGTCAGCAAAACAGTTAAACAAAACAAATCACTGAGGACGTAGCCATAGATGAGCATGTTTTCAGACTTAAGTGACCGAAAGTTACCTTTCACTGTGTGGTTCTTTTTAATCATCGTGGGTATCAGGGGCACGTTTGTGACATAACCGCTTTTCTACTTCCTCCTTCTGCATGCTTCCCAGTCACCTAGGTGTATCCACGGATACCCTCGGCCACCGGAATACAAATACAACCCAGACACTCGCCTCTCAGCCCCATTACCACACAAACACACATGCACACACACACACACACACACACTCACTCACACTGAACCGCGCTGTCCTGTCTCCTGTTCCACTGTCTCCCGCACCATCCCCCTTCATTAACAGTTTCCCTGTTTCAACAGACAGTCACAGGGGACTATTTGTTCAGTTTTAATAAACGGAGCAGTGGGGAACCCCTCTTTCATTTTCTCTTCAAAGATCGTGCAGAATTTACAAAATGGGATGTACATTTGAGCTAACAAGGGCTGGTTGACACTCACAATGTGCTCGCTCTTCGTGTGCATACATAAAGGCAGAGACCGATTATATTTTTGATATGTCTCCTCATACTGCCTTGGTTTCAGATGGATGCACATGTTTTCTGCAGCTGTGTCTCCACCTGATTTTAGGTGTGTGTGTGCTAACGTTGGGGGGGTGCCCTTGGATCACTTTGAAAAGCCCTAGAGAGGGTTGATGAAAGGACTCCCAGCAGGTGCTCATGGCCACACAACACAATAGTCGAATAGCCACTGGCCAAAGCAGCCGAAAAGTAGTGCCAGGAGGGCGGTGGGTGAAGGGCAGAGGGTGGGTGCTGGTTGGTGGTGGGGTGGGCAGGTTTTTGGAGCAAGCAGTGTGCGGGCACGGCTTTTCGATGGTAGTGAACAAAGCCGACCTCTTCATAGCCATCCAGAGATGCAAATTGCTCTTCATCAAAGTTTCACACTCGGCTTCCAGCGAACAAAATGGAAATGCTAGCTCCTTGGCTGGAACTGTCAGTAACACCCCCGTCCTCTGTCCTCTTTCACCGTTTGTAACTGGCAGTTCTTAGACAAAATGCAAGGTGAGCACACACATCCCCTCATATACTCACAACACATTTTCACACATACACTCTCACATACACCCCTCCAGGCCCAGCTTTCTTTCCACTGGCAGTTTTTTGATCCAGCATCCCACAGGGAAGCTTGCAATGAGCCCTGCTTCAAATTAAGCTGGGCAACAGCCATCAAAGACATCCCCGCCCGAGGGGTATTTAGACCTGATCAGCCCCATCCCGGGGGTCCCAACAGGTAAGACAGAAGGGTGTGTCTCTGTCTATGTGTGAGAAAAAAGAGACAAAGAAAGGAAGTGGTTGGGTGCCCAGGTGTGCACATACGTGCGTACAAGTGTTGCTTTTAATATTTCAGGTGCCGCTTCTTTTATTTTTTTCCCTTTCACTCCTCTCATCCTCTCGTTTCGCCGCCAGCTACAGAAAGGGAAAGATGGCCTGAATTCTCTGGCTCAGTGCGATAAGAGCCGAGCTTTAACCTTATACAAGACTGTCTTTCAATATTCAGGGGATGTCTGAATGCTTTTAAAACGTAGGCTGAGCAAACAGGTCAAATACACCACATTAGCATTTTTGGAACCTATCCCTGGGTGGCGATGATGTTTTCTAATTCCTCTGTGTGTGTTTGTGCAAGTACGTTTGTGTTCGGTACAGCTTGTGCCAGGCACTAAGGGGGGTTTGTTGAACCCGTTTGACCACCCAAAGCCCTAGCTGGCTGGTAAGCTGATCTAAGCTTTTACACTTGGATTCTTTCTGGGTGTGCAGAACGAGAGTGGGATAACATCCACCTTATAAAACAAATGACCACATTTGCCATTAGCTTAACTACCTAATTTTGCTAAAATCCTGCAGATGTGGTTGTTGAACATATGTTTCCACTGGATATCAGCACAAATTCCCCTCACAGTCTGAATCAGACAGCTTCTATTATGCTATTACCGCCACAATGACCATGATGCATTATGGAGCATAAGTCCGTCCAGCTACGTGAACAAGGGCGCTGAGAAGTGTGACAAACAGGAGGATGAAGATGATCATGGATGAACGGGAACACAAACAGTAGGAGAAATTAAGGACCTCCAGGAACTAAACCAAGGAAGTCACTAAAGGAGATCAAATTTCCAACAGTGCATTTGATTTTGTATTTCTGTTGTTCCACAAGAACTGCAAAGATTAGGCAAATTAGGCAGATAGCAAACAGCTTGGGTTTTGCACGTGATGAGACAACAACACAGTTAACAACAGGGAGGCTGGAGTCGTTCTGTGTCCTGTGTTATTACTTTCCATGCAACTGTTATGAGTTGCTGAAAAGTCTTACAGTAGAAAAGCACAGAGAAACAAAAGAGCTGTTGTTTCAGGTACCTGTGTTTAGTATTTCCTGGTCCCTTTTCTGCGTTATGTAACTACGCTGAAATGGGAGAGTTCAGTTTCAGACTTTCGCTGCTTCTGATTTCTCTTTTTCTGTCGTTATTGATCATCAACAAGTTACCCTTTTAATCCCTCCTTTCTTAATCTGTTTTAGTAATCTGTTGCATCGAAAATCATAGAAATAACAATAAGCAAAAAAATTCACCACTCGTCGTGATATTGAGAAATATACAGTGCTCTCATACAGTCTAATGAAGGGTAACAGACTTTTTGAGGTCCAGGAATCAAGAGTTCAATTTGGTTATTTTAGTCTGACTGTGGAAAAACTACTATAGTCCAAAATGTTGGTATGCATAATATAGACCAATGCTGCAGAATAACAAGTGGGGTCAACTAAGACACATTTATTTTCATGCAATTTGTTTAGACCCTAGGGGTTGTCTGAAATGGTCCCTTCACATCACGTAACACAAGAGGCTTCAACATAAGCAGTAGCTATAACACGCACCTCGTCTCCATTCCAGCAATGTCTGGCTCTCACTAGATAATAAGTAAGAGCAATATGGGACCAACCATTTATCATATGTCTCCTGTTATTTTCTGCTCCCCTTGACTGAATAGAGTCTGCATTAGGGAGGAGGTCTTGCTGATTAGTATTCTTTAGAGTCTGTACGAACAGACAGGCCCGCAATCAGAATGCAAGGAAGTCCTCTTTCAGGCGTTGAAGGAGTGAGGGTGAGGGGGACGAGACAGCAGAGGCCTGTCTACCATGTAAACAAAGCTTTAAAGATCGCATTTACAATGGCGCACAGTCTTAAACTAAGAGACAGCAGAGCAAAGAGAGTCCCTGCTTAATTTTCTTTAGCATGTGGTTAAGAGACTTTTGTAATGCTTTTGCAGAGTAAAAATGTGTTTATGGACTTCTTGATTTGTATGGAGTAAGCATGTGATTGAATAAGCAGTGTGAAATGTTGCATCTGAACATGTCAAATGGGAAAAAAAAATAGACGAGAGGAAACTGTTTTGACAGGAGGAACAAAGCATCTAAAGTCATGAAAAGTGAGGATTTTCGAAAGAGCAAAGAAAAGCAAACTCCATGGTCCTTGTACGCAGAAGCAGGAGATCAATGAAACCATTCTGCAAACAGATGATGGCATGTTTCAAAAGCACCAAGAGTCAAGGCTGACTTCTGCACCTTGCTTTTGTCTGACAACACTCCAAAAGCAGCAATTACTCACATTTGTAAAAGCCGTTAGGAGAGAATGTTTGGGATATTGGCTTGATGAATGAAAGAAACAATTAACTGATTTTCAAATTGTTTGTCTTTAAATAAATTAATCAGTTAAATTGAGTGTTTAATACTAAGGAACTTCATCTTCCTGTACATTCTGATCTCTAAGGCTAGTGTTTCAGAAAATCCAGCTTTATAATTACATACTTTATAATACTATTTATAACCTAAATACCATACATACAGATTTTCCTTTGAAAAGGTATGATCAGCGCTGACCCAGTTCTATCCAATTAAATTGAACTGTTATAAAATAACATCAAATAGAGTTAATGACATCTTGAAATAAGACCCACATTTTAGAAGTACACAATAAAAAAAAAAACAGAAATCAATTGAATGTCTTTGTTTAAATGTAAACATTTCTTAACTTCCATCCCTTGCTTAACACTCCTCCATCCTTAATTTGATTTAACACATAATAGCCCTGCGATATTCCCAACAGGATCTCTCAGCTCGCCCTCCCTTCCCCTCCCTCTCTCTTTGTATTTCTCTCCTTCTGTCCATCTTCTCTCGCTCTCCCTGCACACTAAACAACCTCTTTTTGTGGCCCGTGTCACTGATATTGCCTGGCTGGGGCCTCTCAGACCTGACGGATAAGGGGCCCATAGGAACCGACTGGGCCCTGATAAAGGTATGGCGGACAGGAGCGAGTGTGGGCTCCGGCCCCTTTAGCCCTCCAGAGGAATAATTTACAGCTCTGCCACAGTTGATTTCCCTCACTACAACCAAAGGCACTCAGAGACTGGCCGTATAGCACCATAGCTCAGTGGCAGAGAGCTGAGCGTAGCAACACACAATCACACACAAAGGAGCTGAGAGGCCGAGCAGAGGGAAGGCAATGGTTTGAATTATTGAACATTTATCATAAAAGGGGGAAAACAGTGAGTTAATGGG
Organism: Diplodus puntazzo; assembly: GCA_963678695.2. Classification (NCBI taxonomy): domain Eukaryota; kingdom Metazoa; phylum Chordata; class Actinopteri; order Spariformes; family Sparidae; genus Diplodus; species Diplodus puntazzo. The sequence continues at coordinate 25,099,189 of OZ023163.1, forward strand.
GGAGATGGGGGTTGCGGTAGTGGTTGAACCAAATGTAGGTGTGTGTTTGCATGTGTGTGTACTGCAACTTATGATTATTTTCACTGTCCTATAACCTCACAGTTACTTTAGAATAGGTTTCTTATGAATTGTTCGATTAAGCATTTAGTGTATACATACATTAGTGGAAATTCTCCATTGCAGGTTCCTAATATCTATTGCCTTTAAAAATAGCAAAGTCTAGCTTCAAGGTTTTTTTCTACCAGCAGATGGAATCAATTCAGTTGTGGAGATGGAGATGTTTCTGTTATTGTGAATCAACAGCAATGGCGTTTCAGTTACAGCATAGCATTGAAATATGTCCACCTATCGTCACACAAAATATATGCATAATAAAACAACTTTAATAATTCAACCTTGTAGCTTTATCTAAATAACCTGCAGTCCATACTGGAAAGGATGTCAATTCATGTTGATAAATCAGAGAAAAGTAGTTATGACGTGAAGTAGAGCAGGATCATGGGCATTGTTGTATTTGCTGTTAAAAACCACTGAACAGTTTTATTCAAGATAAGTCTAATCACTTCTCTTGAAAGTTTTTAATGAATCATTTGAGACAGGGTTTCTTCCAACAACATTTTATCAGGCAACAATATCTCTAATACATAAAAAAGGGAAAGACCCACTGGACGCAGCATCTTACAGACCAGTGAGTCTTTTAAATGTAGACACCAAAATTCTAGCTAAAATATTGGCGATTAGACTAGAAAATGTACTCCCAACAATAATTCACGAAGATCAAACAGGTTTTATTAAAAATAGGCAATTGTCCCATAATATCCGCAGATTATTCAATATTATATATACATCTAACTCCAACTCACTCTCTGAAATAGTATTATCACTGGACGCAGAGAAGGCCTTTGACAGGGTCGAGTGGAGTTATCTCTTCTCGGCCCTGTCAAGGTTTGGGTTTGGCCCGAAGTATATTTCTTGGGTCAAGCTCCTTTATGCATCTCCAATGGCTTCAGTACAGACAAATAAGATTAGATCAGAGTACTTCGGGTTAACTCGTTCCACTAGGCAGGGATGTCCACTATCTCCGCTGCTTTTTGCACTGGCAATAGAACCTCTGGCAGTCTCTTTGCGAGCCTCAAAAGAGTACAGTGGGATTCATCGAGGAGGCAAGGAGCACAAGGTCTCACTGTTCGCCGATGATTTATTAATATACATCTCGGACCCTTCTAAGTCAGTCCCTGCAATAATCTCAATTTTGAACAAATTTGGACAACTATCGGGATATAAAATAAATACTAGCAAAAGTATATTATTCCCAATAAAGACCATAAAAGACCAACAACTCTTTGACAAACTACCCTTCAGGATCTCAACTCAGTTTAAATATTTAGGTATTAACATTACCAAAACTTTTGCAGGTCTATACAAGGAGAACTTTCAAAAATTACTTGATATTACAACAGAAGACCTGCAGAGATGGTCCCACATCCCCATAACAGTAGCAGGTCGAATCAACATAATCAAAATGACCATCCTCCCCAAATTTCTTTTTTTATATCAGTGTATTCCCATGTATATCAAGAAGGGTTTTTTTCAGAGTATAGATAAAATAATCTCAGAATTTATTTGGAATAAGAAAAAACCCAGAGTAAGGATGATCTTTTTACAGAGACCAAAATCAGTAGGAGGTATGGGGTTGCCGAACTTTAAATTTTATTATTGGGCAAGTAACATTAAAATGATGACTTACTGGCTACAAAAAAAGCCTCCGCTGTGGTTAAGTATTGAAAACGCCTGCTGTCACCCTTCTTCTCTCCCAGCCATGTTGTTCTCAGCTCTGCCCACTGTAGACCCTGACTCGCTAGACAATCCAGTCGTCTCCCATTCACTCAAGATTTGGTCCCAAATTCGAAAATTTTATGGTTGGCAGTCTTGTTCTCTTCAAAGCCCTCTTATCGAAAACCACGCTTTCGCACCGTCTTTTACTAATACATTATTTAAGGATTGGTTCGAAAAAGGAATTCATACCTTCCTGGATATATTTATAGATCAAGTTTTTCCAACATTTGAACAGGTACACGAAAAATACAATATTCCAAGGTCACAGTTTTATAAATATTTACAGATAAGGAGTTTTGTTATTCAGAATAATCCGTCATATCCGAATTCTCCAAACCGATCCTCAATGGAATCGATACTTATGCAAGATCCCTCTAAAAAAGGAGGAATATCCAAGATATACGAAAGTCTGTCAAATCTGGCTGGCAAAGCTACTATGGATCATCTGAGGTTGGCGTGGCAGGATGACCTCGGCAGAGGGATCACAGAAGATCAATGGCAGAGAGCCCTAACACAAACTCATAGTTCTTCAATATGTGCAAGACATGGCCTCATGCAATTTAAAATAATACATCGTCTACACTGGTCAAAACAAAAGCTTCATAAAATATTTCCCTCAGTAGACCCTTCATGTGACAGATGTGGACTCGGACCAGCAACACTGGGTCATATGTTCTGGAGCTGCCCGAAGCTATTAAATTACTGGGACAATATCTTCCAGACTCTATCGAATATCTTACATAGACCTATAATCGTAGATCCACTGGTGGCGGTTCTAGGAATTATTGATGCAAGCATAATGAAAAGCAATATGGAACATAACATGGTTTCGTATGTCAGCCTACTTGCGCGAAGATTGATATTACTTAATTGGAAACAAAAGACAGCCCCAACTTATTCAAATCTTATGACAGATGTTATGAGGTATTTAGAGCTGGAGAAAATCAGATTCTTACTGAAAAATCAGGAAAGTAAGTTCTATAGAATTTGGCAACCGTTTATTGATTATTTTAACCACAACACATAGTCGGAGGGCAAGTTATAGAATTGCTTTTAATAGAAGGAAAGAGTTTTTTATTTATTTATTTTTTTTTTATATATATATATATTTTTAATCTTCATTTGGTTATATTTATTCAATTTTATTCCTGTTTTTTTTTTTTTTTTTTTACCTGTCTTCATCTGTCTATTTTTCATTCTGAGATACATAAGTTAATACAACTTAAATGATTTGATTTGATTTTTTTTATGTGAAAGTGTACGTGTATATGTGTATGATGTCTGTATTGTCTGATATGTTGTATAATCACTTCTGTTATCTTCCCTCACTCTCTGACATATTATATGATGTTTCCCTGGCAGTTATAGGGATAGGCGACCAAATGGAACGCAGCCTTACCTTGAAGAAAATTATGAATTCCTCCGGGGTTCAACATTGTTGAAAACATTTGGGATAATGAAAAAACTCGACAAAATATATATCAAAGGTTGTCAAGGTCATTTTTTTTTTTTAGACATTCAGTGGAGAAATGTGACATATATCTTTGAAGTATCTCTCATAATATGAGTTTCTGTTGGTTAGTTGACTAAACTAGATCTAATTGCAGTAATTTGGCAATGACTGTGTGCAGATGATACTCAGCTGTGAGGTTATTAGTTTTCTGCCTTTTTGCAAACAGCAGAGTGCTTTTAAGTGTAAATTTCAGTTCCTTAAAAGTGTGGCTGCAAAATACACAACTGCCCACCCCACTGACTTTCCATTTGTTCCACATAAAAAAAATCTCAGTCTCTCTGCAGAGTACACAAACCTCTGTGCCACGGACACAAACACACACACAAACACACACACACACACACACACACACACACACTCCCTCCACTTAGGCTAAAAGAAGAGATTGGCTTTGACATCTGCCTCAGTGTGTATTGTCCTGTTCTCATTTGTATGAGGCCTAATATCGCCCTAACCTTTACGCCGTGCACTGGTTCAATTGCATCAGCATAAAACTGCTTCAGTGAAAAGCCAATTATCTTCTCAATCGCACCACAACACTGCTTAGGCACTGCCCACGCCATTGCTGAACGCACAAAACAACCAACAATGCTGGCGAAGTGACAAATCTGGGGCAGAGCATGCAGGCGACCACAGAAGGGAGGAAAATCCAATTGCACCCCTAATCAAAACTCTTCCACCACATAGTGTGTTTGGCTACATTTTTAACACTTTTTTAAACAAGCGCTTGACTGCATTAAATTGTGAGCTATGAAGCAAATTACTTTACTTTTTTTCATTATGTTTTCCTGGGTATTCAATGGTAAGGGATCATGAGAACAAATATATATTGTAATGGAGACTAGTGTACTGTGGGTGAGACAGAGAGGTGGAGGATGCTGCATGTTAGGTAACATAAACACATCTATTTACTGCCACTTCCTGCTACCCTCTTTTATGTAGAACCAATGAACAAGTCAGGCTGAGGCTATTCAAAGTGCCTGGTTCTTTATTCATGTTTATATAGACCTTTAGATACAATGTTTATTCATACCAGATGCGCAGAGCTTGAATGCCAAAATGCATCAATTGACTTACGTCATTTCAGTAACCAATTTTTGTAAATAAACTGTTTGCAAAAATGACATTCAGCTTCAGGTGCAGTGCAGTAAAATTTGAATCATCCTAGTTTCTGTCTCTACATGCTCTACTACTCTACATCTTGACAAGCTCGGTATTCTGGCACTAGAGCTGAAAGTAATTAATGTTTTCTTTATCAATTAATCTACCGATTATTTTTACAACCAACCGAATAATTGTTTAGACTATAAATGTGTCAGATGTCAGAAATTTGTGAAAAATGCTCATTACAATTTAGATTCTTTTGCCCTAAAGACTCGTCATTCAAGCTGATAAATAACAAAGAAAAGCAGTCATTTAACAGGCTGGAACAAAATGTTTGCTTGAAAAAAAAAAAAAAAACTTAAACAACTATCAAAAAACAAATCTCAAAATAGTTGGAGATTAATTTACTTTCAGTCAACTCGGCTAATTGTTGCAGCTCTACCTTGCAATAGAGATGGTTAAAAGGCTTGCAAAACGTTGATTAATCTGTTGATTTTTTCATTAATTATTTATTTTGGTCTATAAATTGTTGGAAAATGGTGAAAAATGCTGATCAGTGTTTCCCAAAGTCCAAGATCACATCCTCATATGTCTTGTTTTGTCGACAATCCAAAGATATTCAGTTTACTGTCATGTAGGAGTAATGAAACCATAACATATTCATATTCAAGAAGCTTTGAACTTAGTTACTCAAACTGAATCAACTATCCTATCAAATCTTTCAAAATTCTGATTGATTTAACAGTTTCAAACTAATCAAAACGTTGCAGCTCTGTCCGGCACGTAGTTCTGCTATCTCAAACCCTTTGTCTTGAGCTGAGGGAATGCAGCTGATTGGGCTCTGTCGCTCTCCCGTTCAGTTTCATTCACCAACGCAGCACTTGTTTTTAAACTGCAGGGAACTGCTCAACTTTGTTCAAATACAACAGACAAACACAAGTGAAGCTGAAACATGTTAAAATTTTCATGCAGCTTTTTGCTTTACAAAAGTAACAATCTGCTGTGCCGGCAGCCACGATGGCTGTGAATTGGCTGGGAGGGAATAGCTGGAATGGATGAAGTTTTGAACAAAAAGTCATGTTGACACTATGGCAACACAACAGCATTTCAATGGGAGTGGAGGTGGCAGCGAGAGAAATGGCACTGCGAGTGTGTTAGAGGGGGTAGAATACAAGACCAACTCTTTCTTCATGTCTGTTTGAAATGGTTGACTAGAGGGGAGAGGACTGTTATTACCTTCCTTTGCTCCACCCCTCCATCAATCCATCTTCACACACACACACAAGAACACACACAGATTTTCCCAACTTCAGTGAAGCATGGAATAACCCCCCTTTCAGCCCCTTTATTCCTGGGAAAAGCTTATGGATCTTAATTGCATTACTGGGAGGCGTTGGGGGCCAGAGGGAGCGTCCAAACCTGGTGAAGGCGGAACAGAAATGGAATTTTGATTTAACAGAAGGGAGAATAATCCCTCGCTGACAGTCTGGAGGTTATCTCTCCCTCTCTCTCCCTCCTTTTATGGCTTTCACTCATTCAGTAGCTGTCTGTTCTTTCTCACAGGCAGCATTTCCATCACAGTACCAACATGCAAATGATACCAAATCAGAATGGTTAGTAGAAAACGGCTCATTTGATCAAATTGCCTCCACACTGACATGTTTATGCTCCCTTGAAGTGGAAAATCGATAACGAAATTATGTGATAAAAGGAAGTCGAAATGCACTTGTTGAATTATTAATGAGAGGCTTGACATGACCTGCCCAATGAATGGTTTAATTTCATTATGAGTAACAATTGAAAAGAGTCTTTTTACTCTCAAATCCTGTCTGCATCCGTCTATCACAACACCCCCAGGAAATGCTAACCCTGCAGTCAACCCATTGTATAATATACACTTCCATGTAATATTTAAGAGCATTCATTCAACCCAATGACCTTTGTTCCAAAGATCTTTTTGAGTGGGTGTAGAAACTAGAAAACTAGAAACTGATGAGATTTGTCAGATTCTTTTGTTACACTTGTTAGGAAATATGGTTACTCTCAGTTCCACTGGCTATTTCTGTGTCTTTGGGGCCTGGGATTAAAAATAAAATCTATTCAGAAAAGTGCTTTCTGTTTAATCACTATTTCACAGGACAGCATTGCAATGCCCCTGCCCATTTTGTCTGATTGATGCTGTCCAATAAGGAGTCATGTGCTCTCTTCTCTGGATTTGCTATTCAGTACACCTGTTAGGAGCCTAAAAATAGATGTCCTGTGCTGTGATACCTTTGTTTGCACTACAGGAAGTCCATATGGACGACAGGACATGAGTTCTTTGTTTATATTTTAATTAAGGGGTCCCACTTTTGCAAATACTTTCTACACACCTAGTTTCTTGTGTTTAAGGGACATTTCATGGATTTTTCTACAGCCAAACCTGTTTTTTCAATCACTTTTCACAAAGGAAACTCAGCTAGATCTTTTCATATAGGCTGCTGGGATACTCTAAAATTGGTAACTATGAGTTTGAGCTATCACGTTCATCGGTTTATCATAGTTTAAGCCATGTTGAATGTAGAGGTTTCAAATTGGAGGCATGTTGAGGCAGCGTATTCAAACATGAAATCTTAGCAACAAACACACAAACGGCTGCTCTTCTTACAGTAACTTTACTCCCACCGGCAGACTTAATACAACTCTAACTCTAGAAACATATTGGGTTCCTATTAAAAGAAGCACCGTGAAAGCTAACTTGTCCGCGTGTAGAGATGCTGTAAACAAGGAAAAAGGTGAATGTCGAAAGTCGAAAGTGGACACACGGTGAGAAAAGAATTCGAGCAATGGGAGACAAATGAAAGAAAATGATGCGGAGGGCTGAACTGTGAACTCCTCGCCTTTTTCCAAAACACAGGGCAGCCATTGTTCAGACTAAAGGCCTTTAAGTCAGTGTCACAGCCTCCCTCACCCCTTCCACCCCACCCACACACGGTGACAACTATAGGCTTGAACTCTTAAGATTAATGCTGTCCCCCTCTCTGTCCCTAACATGGGCCCTGGATTTTATAAAGGCCTCCTCCCCATCATTTAGACTCGGAATCCACACACACACACAAACACAAACACACACAAACACACACACACACACACACACACACACACACACACACAAACACAAACACAAACACACACACACACACACACACACACACACACACACACACACACACACACACACACACACACACACACACACACACACACACACAGCCCCCAACAACTCTTTGGCAGGCGAGCACAAACAAGGCATAAGGGATGTAGCTTCAAATGCTGGACAAGCCACGACTGGGCAGTAATGGTTGATGCTGAACAAAGGCCAGCAGCAGAAGTTACGAGTATAAAAAAAACCCCGGCGGCGCCTCGTGAAGGCATGTTTGGTCCTGAAATGGGCCTCTCTTAACGTCACTGCCACTTAAACTGTGGGTGTGAATCCCAAACAGAACAAATAACATGCAAAATATCAAAGCGATCACACTGCGTCCCTTAAAGTTTCAGTCCCAGGGTTAGTGGAGCGAAGGAAAGCTTTGGGATGTGAAAGTTTGTGGGGGCATAAAGCCTGGCGCAAAAGGAAGATTAGTTGGGGAGAAAGGTGCGACTTCAAGGTAGTGATGAGCACAGCAAAAAAATCAAAAGTTCTTTGTGAAAAGTTAGGAGGTCCCTTAGATAAGGAACTATCCAATTATCTTCAGATCAGATGTGAACAGCGACAGGGCAATTTGCACGGCGGGAGGAGAAGATAATGAGTGTCTCCATCCATGCAGGGGCTTTTCTCTTCTTTCTGCTGATCCTAACCACTGGACTAGAAGGTGGCGCTGACAAGAAAAGATGGAGGATGGGAGGATGAGAGTGAAAGAGGAAGAAAAACTTGATTGAGAGTGAGAGAGTTGGTGGAGTAGGTCAGACATTAACACAAAGTCAGATACCACTGGTGGGAGTGCCAATATTATTCTCCTGACAAGTCCTGAATAATATAAAACATTGAAGGCCTTCTCTTATAGAAGGTGAGGGAAAGACTTGAAGGAGAGACTGAGAGTGGACAGCCATTTGCTAAGACTTTGTATAGTTGTGAGACAGGTATTAATGATAGTGGGCTCTTCTTGATACAATATGCACCTCTAATGGCAAACACAGAGATAAGCTCTGTTCCTATCCAGTGCTGGGAGACAAATGGTCTCATTACTCCAGATTCAAACTGGGGAGAGAGTAGTTTATCCAGAGAAGCCAGCGAGAACTATCCTGTTGGGCACAGTAAGAAAAAAAAAACTCTCTCTCGCTCTCTGTTGACCTTTTGAATAAAATGGGAGAAAATGAATAGACTGCATTAGCCACAGTGCGTGAGAAGATTGAGCTGAAAGGGTAGAAACACTTGAGAAAGGCGACTCCAATTTAGTAAAACGAAGGCACAAAAACAGTCACACAATCACTGCAGACACACAGTTATTGCTTGTGTAGTTTCTGGATTATAAAGGTTTTAAATGTCTCATATCTCCCCGTGTTGCTCTTCAAATATACTCACAGCCTTTGTGTGCATGTGTATGTTAACATACAAGAGGCATTTTTGGAAGGGGGATACTGGCTGCTAGCTAAGCGCTGTTTGTTGTGTAGCTGCTTGAATTGCTTGCTTTGCTTTGCAAATATACTGCTGCAATTAAATCGATCTAGGAACAAACTGAGAGGCACAAATGTCTGCTGAGAAGTGTGAACGCGTGATGGCGTAGCAGAAATGTGGGCACAAACAGGACGCACAGCACACAAACGCTGCGAGACAAAGGCAAACATACTAAACCCTTTGCAAACACTCAAGAGACAAACACATACTTAGTGCTATGGATATACAGACATTCATGTGGAAAATTGATTCATAAAAGAGAGGGATGAAACACTTGTTTCTGCTATGTCAACATACTGTAGTTTTGTATATGTTGTCTTAACGTAGACCAATCAGATGTCAACAGAAAACATGAGCTAAAATGCACGGTCCATCCATCCTGCTTGAAACAAATGCCCTCATGCTGTCAGGCAGACATACTGTACGACGCTGACATTGTGACACATGCAACAAAGAGAGCAAGATTGGTTCCAACACAAACATGATAGTTTCAACATCAGTGGAACAATGCAAAGAGGATTGTTTCAATTCAAGCTGCCCTGAAAATTACTGAGTTAAACTCTCGTCAGACTCCTGTCAACGAAGCTACGATAGTGATGAGGAGGTTGCTGACACTGACACAGTGTCTCATCAGTCGGAGAGTTTTGGAGCAAGAGAGGTGGGAAAGAAGAAAGAGGCAGACAGATTGTGTGCTTCAAAAACATGCTTCGGTTTCAATAATTGTTAAAGAAAAGAAAATGATTTTATATTAAAACCAACCCACAACTTTTTAACAAATATTGAAAGCAAGAATGTATAACTTTTAAAAGAAACACAATGTTAGCATACATTGGGTTAATATTGTGTAACTGAGTTTTTGTACTGTTTTGCTGACTCTAATTTATCTGAATTAGTGCTGTAATACAAGACTACTTTTTGAAGGTTTGGATCTCTTCTCTGACTCAATCATATTTTTAACTTAACGTCTTGTCTCAGTCTCAGACAAAGATGACTGTTTTTCTTTCAGGACCGGTCAAGATCATAACTGACCTATTTGTTAACATCATTACTGGGATTGGGTGTGTTCCTGCTTCAAATTATAACATAATCCCCTAATTGTGACTTCAGGCCACAATTCAGCAAACCCTTCAGTTCAGTTCAGTTCAGACTGTTATAATCGGGTACTTTGTATGTACGTATGGTGTGTTTGATATCTGAAGTATGAAAACTTACACAGGGGTTAAAGTAGAAAGATGAGCCCTAACTTTTTTTTTTTTAAATTTTAAAAACAAGAACAAACTCGGACTGAAATAAGTATTGATTGCACTTCAGTTTAGAAGTTGCATCATTATCAGCCATCATTTGTACTGCAAGATGAAAGGCAGTTTCCAAATGTTTTGATGTCCACCATGATTTTTTCATAGTGGAGTTGGTATGCGAACCACTAGTCCAGGGATGAAAGCACCTTTTCTTTGGTATGTTAGATGTGAGCAATGCAGTATTACGGAATTATACCAAAGAAAATGAGGTTAATTCAGGCTTTGGTGTAATTCCCCATCACCCCCAGTGTAGCTATCTCCTGCAAAAGGTATTTATAATGCTAATGACAATTTCCAGCCTTGCTCTTTGAGTGCAAGTGAACGTATTACTGAATATTACCTCATCAGGAGCTTTGCCCAGGTGTCAGAAGTGATTTCAGTCAAACTGTCTGGCTATAAAATTACAGGAAAGAGGAGTATGAATAACAATAGGAATTCACCAGGGACTTGTTAAACATCTAAAGTGCTACTTTGCTGGTAAGATTTTGTTACCATGTAAACAGTTTATATCAGCTCTAAGCACTTGTAGTGTAAGCCCTCTTTTTGTTCTTTGTGTGGAAGGTTTGAATTTTTGATATCTAGCTCTTGTTATTATGATGTTTAAATGCAATATGCACTTAAGTTGCTTTTGGCAAAGGCATCACCCAAAGGAACGTTAAGTAATGTCACGTATCATCATCATTATCACTTCCAGAGAGCAAACAAGTGCGATTTATTCTGAGTGCATAAGTCATTTGAAACGTGACTTTCAAAAGCCGTGCTCTAATACTCGTGTAAACAAGCCTACGTCCAGCATCTGAACCTAAAGCTTGTTGGAGTCAAATGACACAGCTTACAGCAAATGGTACAGACATTTAGCCCCACCAAAACCTGTTTTTTCACTGCTAACCCTTTCAAAGCCAAATTCATATAAATCCCCTGAAAAAGCAAAAAGAATCAGTCTTTCCCAAAAGCTCCAAAGCCGCTGTTAATTACACAAAGACTGATCCACCATGGGTGATCATCCTCAGGCAAAAAGACTGGGAGCCCAGGGGAGTCTAACAGGTCAGGGGGAACAGCATGGCATAGCCTGGCATGGCACCACAGCCTGTTATTCTGCAGGAGCAACAGGAAGCGTCTGGCACCGCATTGGCAATGGCTGTGCCGACTGCAGCCAAGACAGTATGAATTCTGTCAAAATGCAAACACCTGAAGGGGTTGGACAGAGATGAACACAATTCTTTTTTATTTTTTACCTTTCAGCTATGCAAAATAGAAGAATAGATGCAGAATGAGCCCAAAATATGGCTTTCATTAGACATGTTTATCAAGCAAGACTTTACAGATGCCTCCTTCAATGCTTGTATTCATTCGAGGAATAACATGTTATTTTTTTACTGTTAAAGCGGACTGCATGGCCTTTATAGACCTTGGATTGTCAGAAAAGTGCCAAACTGTCTCCAAATGTTAGAGTCAATCTTTGATCAGGCCTTGGAAGTCATTCAATTCGCAGTCATCTGCCATCACTTTAAACCCTTCAAGGCTGACAGCTGGCCCTTTGATGTCAAAACATGCCCTTTGGCAAATATATGGGTATCTGGGGAGCACTGCTAAATTATCCAAAAAAAACATTTTTTTCATGCACTTTCATCCTCTTCAAAAAAGACAAGCAAGGTGAGGGTGATATGTTCAAAGATCTTTGCTGATGCTCTGATGTGATGTTCAATTGATTGAGATTTGGCTTCAAAAGAATTTCCACCCATACCAGAAAACAATGTTTTTTCACTGTTTCATGTGGGATCTTGGAACTTGGATCATTGGATCGTGGAACTTTTCAATACCAACTCACAAGTGAAAAAAATATCTTTAACATCACCCTGCACTCAATGACTGAAAATACAAGCAATAAAACCGAAGAAAAGTTGTTTGGCGTGAGTGTGGTGTGAAAACAATGCATAAATTGAAGAAATTGCTAGAAAACAGATTTCTTTGTTTCAAGGAAATCCCGAGATCTCATTCAACGTACTTTTTTTGAGAGAAAGACGAATCAATTACACAGTGCGGAAAAAATGGAGCTCAATATCATGCCAGCTACACTGCTAGATCAGCAGAAATCTCATGAACCCACAGCTCACAGAACATTTTCACAGGAGGGAGAGATACAGTCTGTCATGCCTTTATTCTACTTTCTGGCCCTTAAGGAGATCAAAGGCTCTCTTGTTGTAAAACTTAAGCAAACAAAGCTTTTCTTTTTCTTCACGCAAATCATGTCCTACTCCCGCTTAGCTAAAACCATCCTCTTTAACTGCTTAATATCCCCATCTCATTACAGTATACAGTATTTCCTGTATTGGCGGTGGGCAGCTTACGGAGCTCAGCCCTATCGATCCGTCTTAGTGATGGTTAGACATGCTTGCGCTGAGAAGAGGCGAAGGGGAAGAGCAGCGATGCATTCACTCAGAGTGAGATGTGGCTTTCTTTCTCGGCCCGGTAATGATAGCAGAGAAATCTCATTTCACGACTCACTGCTATGTTTGCAAAAACGCATCGATGAAGGCACATCCCGAACAAAGCTCCGAGGAGGCTCTGCTGCTAAGTTCAACCTGTCTAGGTCCAAGAGACATCTACAAAAGAGGTGAGAGAATTAACAAAATGAAAGCCTGACGGGCAGGGGTGAGGGTGAAGGGTCCAGGACAAACGTTGACAGCATCTGCTTCTTTGGTTGCTAATGGCTTATTGATTGAAGCGGCAATACATCCAGCTTTCCTCCGTGAAAATCGTCTCCGTCCACATGGGTGAAGCGGAGTGAGATCGGGTCACTAAACCTGAGAAGCGGTTGTTCTTTCCACTCAATCCCACCGGTAAAGGACCAATAACAGTTCCTGTAACCACTTTTTGTTTTACAGCCGCTTTGCACAAAACATTTTACAGTAGATCTACATTCGATGTGACCTTGAGAAAGGTAATGCAAAAACGCAGATGATGCTAAAACAGTAAGCTCTAATGGGTGTCAAAAAATAAAAAAAGGGACATACTTCTCCAGGCCACAAAACAATTAAGTATGTTCCATATGAGCAAATACGTCAATGTAAACTGTGCAGTTTTTGTTATATAAATGACATGGACAAGTTGTGGGAAGACCTTCAATAAAATGGTTGTTAGAATATAATGTGGCTGTGTTCATTCCCCCTGTCTACCCATCAAAATGGGTTTTAAATGCAGAATTGTATTTTCAAATGATGGGTAAAATTCTGTTCCAGTTGCTTCCTCAATTTCTGTACAATAAAATCAGAGGAATGGAGTCAATTGTTACATTTTTATATTGAGGAATGTTCTTTTCTTATGGACAATAAGGTACAATTTACATTACATTCTAAATTAGCAGACAGTTTCAGCTTCTCTTTTCAAAAGCAGGTCTATATTGGTTAAAAAGATCTCATTATCACTTAAATCCATGCTATAATGAGCACACAGCATGTGCCTTAACCTGCTCAGACGCCGGGACACTCCAGCGGCAGTTACAATGTACTCTGCCGTAATACCCTTCCTGGTGGTGATTTAATAGCCACTGTTAAGTGTCCCGTCCTTGGTTGTTCTGTGTGCTTTGTTCGCCCGCGGAGTGAGATTAGCGTGAGCTCACCAGTGGAGAAATCATTCCTGAGAAGTGCTTTGGCAGTCGAGTAAACTGTGCCGATATTCATGACTGAAAGAGGCTGGATCATATCTCACAGTGTGCCGTCACATTTATGTCACGTATTGCTGAGTGTTGGGCAGGAGGACATTTAAGCCACTTGATATCAAACTGTTCTTTAATTAAACAATGATCATTGCTTTTCTTGATGTTTCCCAACCAAATTCTGAACAATTGAATAATTTCCGCTCTGTTTTTTTTTTCGCAAACAGTATTTGCTACAGCAGCTCTGCATCATGTGAACACAGAGTTTGAGTGGGCAAGACGTACGAGGGGCAAACACCTCCATATGCTCAGAGTATGGAAATCTAATGGGGCAACAGGAAGTTAGCATCCCATGCCTTCCTCCTACACGATCCATATATTGCACATGGAGGCGCATCACACACACGCACTTGTGCGCACACAGACACATTTCGTGTCAAAGTAATTTCAGCCAGTTACAATGAGATTCCTGAAAGCCTCAATTTGCACAGTAAGTGAAGCCAGGAACCAGACTCAGGAGTCCAATCTGTATGTGAGCAGATTTACAGAGAAGAGAGGTTATCAGGGGGCATGACTGTATGAGCATGTGTATGTGTGTGTGTGTGTGTGTGTGTGTGTGTGTGTGTGCGCGTGTGCGTGTGTGTGATGCCTCCTGTTCTTGCCAGTAACAGGAAGGGGATGGATGGAAGCCCACCATAACAGCTTCTCCTCCCTCTGTACTATACTGTATGTGTGTGAGTGGGGGGTGTGCACTAGCCTCCACCTTCTCTTCACCCTCCCCTTCTCCAGTGCCATTTTACTCTCCATCTTTCACCGTTTAATAGGTGGCATTGTGCAGTCTAGTGATCTCCGTCTAGGCTAAAGAGATCATCGCTGATCTGAAAGGCAATTCCAAGCCCATTTACAGCTTTCATTACAATCCAACTGTCCACCGAAGACATTTGAACTTTTTGGACAGGAAAGGAAGGATACAAAACAGTACATGCCAAGGTGATAGTTCACTTCAATGTGATGTTTTTCTTCAGCACCCCCAAACTATAATCTAGAAACTAATCAATGGATGGATGGGATTGGCACTCATTAACAACAGACATTATTTAACATGCAGAACTGTCAGTCAAAATGTGGTAACTGTGCCTTTGAAAGAGAAGGAAATGGTTACAATTTTCCAGAATTACTGGGACTTATTGTCATCTGAATCTGACATCCCAGAGCAAATAGAAAATACATTTCATCTATATTGCACTAGGATTAAATACACCAAAGAGCTGTTTAAGGAATTGCCTTTCTATGCTCCATGCAATCAAGGTGTATATAAGGTTTTGCACTCTTTCAAAAAAGTTGTCCTTAGGTGCCTCTACCTGCTTTTGCCAACGGTACTGAGGGAGCAGAGAGGCAATTTTCAGATCAGTCAGAAGTAGAACACACTACTCCTATATACCTGGGTGCAATCAAATTTCATCAAAGTCTAGAGTACTTGAGAAATTCTCTTTCTGCAATATATGTGCAGTCTTTACAGAACAATGCCTATTCACCAAAAAAGTTCAATGAGAAAGTTAAACTCTCTGCCTTTTTATACATCAATAAGTCCAAAAACCTCAATTGTCTATTGTGCTTCCCTGTGATCACCACGAAAGAAGAACAATTTTTAATGATCCATAATGTTCAGATTTAATGTATAGGGCTTTCATTTACATTGTGTATTGAATTTTTTAAAAAATCAATCAATAAATAATAATGATAATATAAAAATCTACAATTCTAAAGCTTTCCCTGGAGTTTAAGGAAAGGTTTAAGGTCTCAATAGATTTCTGTAGTCAAAAACTAATCTCTCTGTCCATCCTTGTACCTTGTTAGAAGATTCCAAGTGTTCCTCTCAATCCCTCATTCACTTCCCATCCATGTCGACAGTCAACGGTAATCTCCCTACATCTCTGATGGGATGATCTCAAGGTGGAAGTCCAATTATTTCAGAGACAAAGAGATTAGTTGTATAATGCAAATCCCCCTTCCCATTCCTGTGACAAGGTACATTATGGGATAATTCCTCAATTATTTCCTTTAATGCGATATTTAGATGGTTCTTGAGCCTCACAGCACTCTGGATGTGACTGGAGGTCTTAGTTTGAGGGCATTTTTGAGTGAAACTAAAAGAACTGAATTTTTGAGCTGACAAGTAATACCATGCAAAAAGCACCGGCGCACACATTCAAAGAGATGTACACTGTTTTACATGTTATGCAAAAAGATAATAATAAAAGAGCTTCTACATCACATATAAATTCAAACCCTTTTTTCGTTTAAGTATATGGAATAAAAGGTGCTGTTACACACAGCAGCCAGCAGCAACCAGATTAAGGTCAGAACAACTGTGTGATATATTAGTGTAAGAGAAAGCCTCTTTTTTTGCACGAGTGTGCTTGGATACGCAAGCTTCTAAATGCGTGTGTGTGCGTAGGCAGCCGTTAGTAGGCCACTAGGTCCCTCAGGACTTGTTGCGAGTCATCATCATCCCTCTTCCAGTAAAAACATAACCTGGAATAGATTCAGATTGAAGAATTTAGAATAGAATGATTTCTACAGTGTGGCTAAATCAAGCCGTTTAAAGCTTAGTCATTAGCCTGGTTTCTGCCACAGGTCCTAACAGAGCTAGTCAGCATTTAATCACCAGCTCATCCAGCACTCCAATCCGATTATCAAAAACAATATGACAGATATAATATCTCTGCTGTTTTTAATTTGTACCAGAAAGTGACAGAAAAAGAGGAGATGGGGAGTGGAATGAGAGCCAGCGAAAGAGAGACAGACAGGCGGAGAAGCCTTTGAACTCTGCATGCCCAGGAGGCTGGCGGCAGGACAGAGAGCTGCCGTGACCTTGCCTTGGCATTGTGGTGCCCGTCAGCAGAGATCAATGTCAGCTGAAGAGTGTTTGCGTCTACTACAGTCACCACAAAAGCCTTCTCACTTGTGTTATATGCAGAAAGATACCTAGTGGCAATGGCAGAGCCTTCACCACATAGTGAAAAAAAAACTCTAAAGGCAACATTGAGGATGCACATGAAAATACTTCTCATATCACATTGGATGAAATGACTTGTATGATATGAAGGAGGTCACAATGGCAACTCCACAGACAATAATCCCGCCAGCTACTTTTCTGTTTTGATTCACTCTCAGCAATCATCATCATACAACACCAATCGTGTAAACTAGAGACGGGCACTGAGGATTTCAGATCGATCCTGAAGGCGTCCGCAATATACTTATCAGGCAATACATAGAGATGCCCTCTTACTTCTGTTTCCAAACTTCAAATAACCTCACTGAGTAGCAGATCTGCAACATGTGAACACACCAAAAAAGTGATGTAGCCAACTATGATAATTATGTAACTATATGCTGATAAGACAAATTACCTTCCAAATGACCCAATTATCTTCCTTGTGTGGCATATTGTAAATAATGCAATGTAAGTTGTAGCTAGCAGCATGGCAAAAGAGAGAAATTAATTGGCCAATGAATTTCTGAAAGTCTGACTATCCACCCTATAAGATGAGACAACAGGGCCATTTGCAATATTTACAGCAGCAAGGCAAAAAAAGCCAAAAAAACTGTGATTCACAATGTCTTAAATAGAACGTTGTACTGTTTTTGGCCAGCTCGCCCAACCCTTCTGAAAAGAAATGCAATAATTGGTGTTACAATACTGTAAGCTATATCCAAGGGATGCTTTTTAATGTTACTGACAGTATTACAAGATTAAATCAACTAGTAGATATAAGTGAGTAAATTTGAGGAACAAGCAAGGAAAATTACCTAAAAAGCATTTGGCAGGCAGCAGTGGAGGTGCACAAGTCCAAGTTAAACATGTCTGTCTGAGATGTTTTCTCACAGACAAAAATCTGATTAGAACTTTGGAAATGGATGCTATGTTTGTCATTTTACCTCTATAAATGTGTGCTAATGTTTTGTCAATTTTGCAAGCTGCTTGTTGCTCTATTGAAAATGTTTGCAGATGTGCTCCAGATATGCGTACAGTAAACACACAAAGCATTTGTCATTCTATCCCTCTTTTGCTTGGTTCTGGCTATTCATCCATCTTAATTCCTAGGCTACCTGTCTTTCTCACCTCATTAAGAACGATGATGTGGCACCGTTTCAAACATCAAGTATGCAGAAAAAGAAGCCAGCTCGTAATGCACACGTCTCTCTTGCAGGTAGAAATGAACAAAGACAACATTATCTGGCAGGGAAACGGATGACCCATCAGCGTGCTTTATTGGTGGGTGAAGAAATGAGTAGCGACAGCGATACATGCTCTCTGTTTATGGGTGTCTCAGAGGAGAAAGGACAAGAAGAGAAGCGGTCGGACTGCAGGAAAAAGAGGGAAAGGGATAAGGTGGGAGAGAGATGACAAGAGATACACTACAAAAGGCAGAGGAGGCATGGATGGGGGGGTGAGGGGGAAACAGCCGAGAAAGAGGTGGTATATTACAGGTATCTTTGCGAACCCAATTTGTATTGTATCAAGATCAGTGGTTGATAATGTCTCCTCATTTCCCCTCTGCCAGATTTTTACTGTACACCTCCATGTCTCCCTTCCTGCTCTACAAAGCAGAGAAGAGAACAAAAGATGAGAAGAGGGGCGACATGCAAACAAGGAGATGGCTCTCATCTCCTATCCTCCGATTCCTCTGGCAAGATTAAAGCAAATAACAGAAAGCATGTCAGGCTTGGCGAGACAAGAATAGCAGCACCAAGATCGGGAGTAAATACTACTGTAACAAAAATAAATAATCTAACTGTAAATATACCAGCATCCGTCAAGAACAAAGTCAGGTGTACAACTGCAAGCTTGCATGTAAGCTCACACATGAAAAATAATAGTAGGATGACTTGTGCACAGACAGAAACAAAAACACACATCTGTAATATCTCGCCAAAGAACACTGTTAAAATAAGATAAGCAAAAATTAATATTTTAATTTACTGTTTGGGAATTAGGTCACTGGGACAGCAAGTATTGAGAGGATCCAGCAAATAATACTAGAATCACCAGCTCCCCATTTTTATCACAGAGGACTGAGAGAGCATCTCCACACGGTGCGATGACAGTTACCTGAAGCTCATTTTAGCTAAATGTTTCATCACAAATTTGAAGAACTCCAACCAGGTGATCATGATATATCACATTCACAAGAATGTGAGTTTGACATTTGACCACCAAATTATGATTAGTATATTCTTGAATCCGAGTGGACGTTGTACCAAATTTGAAGAATTTCCCTCAAGGTATTTCTGAGATATAGCGTTCACATGGGATGGACAAATGTGAGGTCACAGTGACCTTTGAGCTTTGACCACCAACTTCTAATCACTTTAGGCATCTCCATTCTGTTTATGTCTGCCTCCCAAGGAGATCCCATGGGAGCCCAGCGTCAGTCTACAGAGATATGAAGTCAGAAGGCTGGCCACCTATAAAATGGAGAACGATGGAGCTGTGTTCACTGTTTATTTGAAATGTATTAATATTGAACATTTTGCATGTCCAAATTGGACCAAATTCGACACTGCACTCCCTTGGGTCCCGAGCCACTAACCCGCCAAGTGAGAAGTAGATTGCATTAATAGTTCTTGAGATATCTAAGGAATCTCTGTCTGTCTGTCTCTCCAGACAGAAGGACAGAGATTCCTTGCTTCATAGTTAGATGATGAATAGTCTCACACACACACACACACACACACACACACACACACACACACTCAATGACAGTGGCTGCACATCTAAGTAAGCATCCTCCTCTGCCTACGGGCACTTTACTTTACTCTAGTGGAAATGAAAGTGCATAAACACATTCCTCATTACAACACAGGGGGCGTCTGGCAAAAATATTCCAATGTTATGCAAGGCAGAGTGCTCAAGGCATGGCACAAGTCTTTCCTGTATGCTAATTCAACATCATTAAATATCATCAATAATGCATTTACCTGGAGTCGATATTACAATGAATTTCATAACTGCTGTGTATAGCTGAGATGAATAACGCATTGCACGGTGGCCTTTTATTGGTAAGGACATAAAATGACACTGAGTAGAAGGTAATCTTAAAGTTATTCCTTACAGTTTCATAAAACAAAACAAACTGTGCACTCGTTTTGTTCCACGTTTGTTTCCTAAAATGCTAATGTTTTCACAGCGTGACACATGTGTATGTATAATGACACAAATCTCTACGGAAATGGCCTCAATTCACCACTGTGATGATACATGGAAAATTGCATATGTAAATTGGGCTTCTGGGAGTGTGATTTTATGTGCAAGACAAAATCATTTACATTTACATATAGGCAGTTATTATTCAGGATGTCTTCATTAACAATCCATTCTGAATGTGTTCAAAAATGGTTTCTGACATAGTGCATGCACCAGTAATAGCAGGTTTACAATGTGTGTCGAGGTCTTCAATCATCCTGACAGCCTGCAAGTTGCTACTATGACAGCTAGATCTAGACTGCATCGCTGTACAATATTCCTTTTGCAACAAACATCAAGATATCTAATATTCATCAAAGTTAGTTGCCATTCCTGAAGGATATCCTGCATCCAGTCTTCATGGTAACTTTTAAATAAAAAAATGAATACAACATTAACAAGGAGCTGTAGAGATCTGGTACTGCATTCCAATGAGGCTGGAAAACATGCAAGACATATCTTGACACTGGTCTCCAGAATGGATCCAGCAAAAGAAAACTTGGATCTCGCGATTTAAATCCATACCCTTTACTAGACCACACCAGCCAAAAAAATGTATCATCCACAACTTTTCACATAGTCCTTCGTCTCTTTGACTGTTAAATCAACGTTTTTTCTTTTAGAATAACTGGAGTACTCCTTTATATAGACTGTAATCAATTTTAAAAAAATGCCTGCTCTCTCTTTGCATTAAGGACAAGCTCTACCTTTTTACCTAGTATCAGCGTTCACTGTATTAGGTTAGGTTTTAGCTTTAGGTGACCATTTAAATTCTCATTAAGGCTCCTTGGATCATCATAAAAGCTGAAAACCCTTTCACTTAGAGAAAATAGAAGTTAGGAATAGAAGGAGGCCCATTTACAGTCTGATTTCAAAATGGCCAAATCAATACCATGGAGTTTTTCTCTCATTCTGGAGGCTTGTCCCACAGAGTGGGGGATCACTTCCATATGTAACTGACTGTCAGTGCCATGCCTCTATATCATAGCTCTATGCTGTGGCAGAGATGCAGTAATCCTGTTTTTATTAAAGGGGAATATAAAAGGAAACCGTCTGAAACAGGTCTAAGCCCCTGTGACTGCAAAGGATTTCATTATTGCAGCTCACGGTGTGTGTGTGTGTGTGTGTGTGTGTGTGTGTGTGTGTGTGTGTGTGTGTGTGTGTGTGTGTGTGTGTGTGTGTGTGTGTGTGTGTGTGTGTGTGTGTGTGTGTCTGTGTGTGTGTGTGTGTGTGTGTGTGCGCGTGTAGTGTGTGTGTCTCTGCGCAAGTATGTATTGGAGTCAAAAAGACAGCAGTCACACATACTGTGGATTACTAATAATGCTTTAAGTTGACTCTAATGTGCAAAAGTCATTTTTAAGCAGCCAAACTCCAAAGTCAAAATACTATATTTTTCACCTGTGTGCTTCCTTCAGATCTGTCAGCTACTTTAGCTCAATCACTAAAAATAAGAAGTTGTTTCTAATCACTCTGCCAATTCCAAAGTCGAAGGTCACAGCAAGAGCTCTTCACAGCGAATTCCCTGGACCTTTGTTGTTAAATTGAGAATTAGATTTTTTATTCTGCATTTCTCAGAACCCGCATAGCACACTTTGATCTTTTCAGGAATCACACCACCACCCACGCTCATTCTCAACGTGTGCAAGTGGGAGTGAGATTAAAGCCAAAGTGTGGGACTGTGGCTTCTGGTGTACATGTGCAAGTTAATATATGAAAAGTGCATGAAAGTGTCAGATCATGGGTGTAATTAGCATTGTCACGCTGCATGTTGACGAACAATGAGCTTGGATATTCTGGATTTAGATTTGTTTGCTGCATATGATGTAGAAAAGCTTTTTGTGTTTCCTGCATCTGCATAACTAACCGAGTTATGCATGTGGTGATCTGGTCACCTTAAAGCTGTGGCTGGACAGAGGCATGTCCTTTTAAACACATAATATTGCTGCGACAGACACACATTCCCACAAACTCACAAGCTAAAATTGTGAGCAAAGGCCCATGCAAACATGCATGCTTTTAAAAGAGGACCACAGGTGTGCTTGGAGATGTAAGCATGTATTGTCTGGAAGTTGATCCTGTGTGCTACAGTGTGTGGTTTCGGCGGGGCAGGGAGGTCTTTGTGTTCCATTTGCTGCCATTCATCTCTTCATCCCTGGCGAACTGGTATTGGGGTCATTGCCTTCATAAGCCTTCATTCCCCGTTAAAAGGGAGGGAGGAGGAGGGGGAGGAGGAGGAGAGAGGAGCAAAAAGTAGAGAGAGACAGAATATAATGAGAACGCAAGAAAGACATTCAGGGCAGAGAGAAAGAAAGGAACCCTCCACCATCCTGTGTGCCAGAGTCATTGTGGTCTGCCCATTGACCAGCAGGACTGCCCACCACTTCAGCTGCTCTTGCACTGTTTACAGATCCTTGTCTTGTAAGGCCTGGGAAAAGCCACCAGCTAGGAAGAATTTCTAGTAGAAGGAGATGAAAGACTGTTTCTCAAAAAGTCGACTTGAGAAATAACACATTAAATAATAAGTTTTGCCCGTTGAGTGAGGGGCTTTTGACAGGTCACAGGGTCATGCAGCCTTTTTTTAAGCATCCATAGTGATGGAAATGCAGCATATGAACACGATGGGATGACAATGCCAAAATTCAGCTGGAAAGCCTGGAAGGTTCATATCTAGCTTGAAATAGTGCACCCAAAAAAGCTGTCACTGCTAAAACAGGGGTGAAGCAAGAAAGCCATGAGTCAACACTGTCACCAGAAAAGGGGATCAGGTTGAGGTGTATGTGGGTGGAAAAAGGGAATGATAATTTCATCAACTTCCACTCAAGCAGAAAAGACTCTGACAGCCAGAACTCTGCAAGGCTGAGATGTCAGGGGTAAACGAGGTGCCACGATGGCTTTTTAGCAGGGCTAATTTCCAGTGACTTCTGCTGCCTTGGTGTGGTGCATGATTCACCACATTTGCACACAAGGGAAGGCACTTCAGGGTTTTTGTTGTCAGAGATCACATGAACACAGAGTGCAGTAGGCCCCTCGGGGAATGAGAACACACTCACTAAGCATAAACCTGCAAGGATGGTGTAATGATTTTCGTCTTTACTTGACTGACATAATTACCTCTGTCAAGGAGGCTATAATTTCACCGTGTCTGTTTGTTTGTTTGTAAATGTGTCAGCGGGATAAGACAAAAACTACCAAACAGATTTCCCACTGACTTTTGGTGTGAGTCCAGATAAAAGGACGGATGCATGATTTGTTTTCTCTCTCTTTTTTTAACGTTACAAGATTTTCAACATTTCCGTTAATTTCTCAAAAGATAAAGCATGAATCTTGAAGAAAAGAAGTCAGGTGTATTTAAGTAGATCACATCTGGTGAGCTTAAATTATCAGTAAGCAATTATGGGTGGGTTAAAATTTAGAGTAATACAAGGCTATAAATTTGATATTGGATAAGACTTGGCTGAATTTAAGGGGACTCGTAGACCTTTGCCGCAGGTATGCGTTCTACTGAGTGCCATTCTAGTTTAGAGAAGAGATGAAGCATTTTGAAGGGTATGTGCAATCACTGACTGACCCTAGTTAATAAATAGTTAACCACATAATCCTCCCATGATACCTTGAAGAGTTGTTTTAACAGTTTGTGTCGGATCTCTACCCGTTTCCCACTGCTTCCAGCCTTTGAGCTAAGCCAACTGGCTGCTTATCTAACTCTGCAAAAAAAAAAAAAAAAAAAAATGAATAAGCATAATGCCAAAATCCTTTAACAACTCCAAAGTTTGAGAACTAGATGGCTCAACACGTGGCTGAAGATACACTGTCACTCGGAGCCATCATGAGACAGAAGTTTACAAGTTATGGATGGATTTCTCTCTCACCAATCAAAATGATTCCTATTTATTTATTCATGATTCATCTTCTACACCGACCATCTGTTTAGGGCTACAGGCATCTGGAGCCTCTCCTAGAATGCATAGGGTAAGGGACATGGTGCTCCCTGGACAGGAAGCCAGTAAACCACATGGGCTAACTTACAAACATGTTGTCAGTCATGCATGGAAGAAAATGGTGAGATAATGGGAGGACGTGCAAAATTCAAACAGTGAGGCAACAGCAGGTTTGAACCCCCGACCGTCTGGCTGTCAGGGGACACTGTGCAAACTATGATAATGGTGGATATGATAATCATGGGTGGGATTAGTGACAGGATGTTAGGGGATATAGTACCTCTGAATCAGCACTGAAAGAGTCATTCACCCTCCCTTAATAACTAGATATCAAAAGGAAGTGGGGAAAAAATGTCCTTCCAACTATAACCAACCGTCTGCTTATGCGTACACATAATTGCATAAAAGAATGTTAAAATGAAGAGAGAAATTATTTTAGTTGAGATTCTTATATATTTAGGATATTGCAATCAATGCATAGATTCTTAATATCTCAGAAAGAAACACATTTTACCCAGCAGCATCAATGTTTAATAAAGATTTAACAAATGTGGTTCACAAAACTTACATTGCATCTTGGATTAGAGAAAAACCAACAATTCGTCTAAAAATAAAGCACAAATACACCCAAGTTTCAAGACTTTAACGCATCAGAAGCAGCATGAGATGCATGGGATTTGTTGCTCAGTCCAGCAAACACTTTTAGGCACTGACCGTCACCGTGTCTGGACTATGACTAAAGGCTCTTCTTCATGGCCACACAGCAGGAGAAAAATATGCTAATATTTTAACGCAGCCGTTCAGCGAATAAATTAATCCATGCATGGATGAGTGAAGACTGACACCTTGAATATCATCACATCAGATAGCAAGGGTTAAGTGAGATCCCTCATGTTGAAATATCCAGACGCTGTTGGGTGCGTGCAATAATAGAGACCGAAAGGCCGGTTTAGGTGCATCGTTCATCATTATTACCGCAACATTGCGTCCAGCTCCATCTTGTCCACCTCCATCTCAGAGTGACAGCTCTCTTTAACGTGTTTCTAAAGAGCTATTCTTCCAAGGTGGTAATGTGCAGACACCCAATAAGAACTGCTGTTAAGCGGCCAGGAGCACTCTTGTCACATCTATAAACACTCTGATATTACTCCCCAAATCTTCACAGCCTGCCTGTGGGAAGGTAGACGCCAGCTTTACAAACACTGCAACTTTACAGCCATTGTTATAATGTGTCTGTAATATATTGCTCCTGATATAACAACTTTCAGTGCACTGAACAAATGCACTACTATACAGCCTTTAAACTTGCCTCTACAGCTGAAACCATTATGTATGTCATCTATACATGAAGTGCATCTTTAATTCAATCATTTTTCTCTCTCCGCATTCTGAAACCAGTTTTGTTGCAGACACAACTCGACAGCTGTGTGTGTTTGACAGGTGAGAGTAGAGTGTTAAAGGCTAGTTTAATGGGCATGTGGTGCTCAAATAACAGCCTAAACCACATAATATTGACCTGAAAATGACATCATACGTCTGGAATGTTTACTGTGTCTGGGGCTCTACCTAATAATAATAATACTACCACAAGCTGCAGATATGTGTTTACTGTTTTATATATGCGCTAAACAATCTAAAGTGCATGTTTTGTAAACCAACCATGATGTCACCCCACTGGTTTGTGGACTGCCAATTTGAAGATTGTTTGGCATCACAGTTGTTGCCAGAAGTGACACTATCTGGAATAAAAGCCAGAGCTGGGGAAGATATCTTGATTGGCTTGTCCTTGGATACTCAGTCAGATCCATAGTAGTGGCCTGTAAATCACCAGGTAGCCACTAAAGCATAAAAAATATCCCACAATGTAACTCAGCAACTGTGTGACATCACTGGAGGCAATTTATCAGATTACGTGCATCTTTCTCTGGAGCCACAGAGAGGCCATATACTACTTTTTCACATATGCAGAAGTACTGCCAAATACCTGTAAATACACTTTAATGTGTAGAACTAGTGGAGTCACCATCACAGAAAATTCAGTAGTACAAACTGGGGGTGTGCGCTTTTAGCGGCATAGAGCGTCCAAAGAAGACATGTAATCTTGTAAGATCAATCATTTCATGGAGCTTAACCAATACTGCGAACTAAATTTTAGAATCAACTTTGCATAAATTTTGAAAATGTTTTCTTGTCTTCAGTGTCACTGATGCTTAAAACTCTTACCAATTAAATTACTGAATAAATTAATCAAAAATATATTTTTTAACAAAGAAGAAAAGATATTTTAATAGAATGCTCTTTAGGGTTATTTTAATTCACGCAGAACAAACCAAACTAGACACTCAGTCACAACACTGTAAAAGGAAACTCTACCTCAATAGAAAGTTTAATTTCCCCGCAGAGCTTTTGGACAGTCATGACCATTAGAGGTATGTGTTCACTCTGGCTGCAGTGGGGCACCGAATAATTCAATTGATCCCTTTTCAAAATTAATTGCTGCTGAACAAAGGAGCACTTAGCCAACAAATGGCAGTAATCCACAGGAGACAAGGAGTTAAAGCATGGCCTGAAGGTATGTGAGCATGTGTCTGTGTGTGTGAGCTTTAAGAATATATGTCTTCAACGTAGTACTGATATGTTATTTACACACCAATGACTTCATTCACCAGAGTGGTGACCTGCTTTTGCTCAGCCAATTAAACACAGAAATATCATTTCTGTTGCTTCCATTTGGAAGACAAACGTTGAGCAAAGTCACTGACAGCGTCTTTGAACGTGGAATATTCCAGCATGGTTTTCAGAAGATGATACAAAGTAGGTAGAAAGGAGCGGAGGAAGATATAGGCAAGAAGGAGAAACAAGGCAAATCAGAGACAAAATGGCAAGGTGACGAGCAGTAGGGCAAGGTTGAGGATAAAAATATGAGATAGGAGTCGGGGTCTGGTGTGCACCCGAAGCCTAGAGGGCAAAAAGGGAAGACAGGATCACACGGGGGCAAATACAGGGCAGGGGGTTAGCTTTCACATTGGATCTGAGGAAGCACTGATGGCTGCTCCTGCGATTTAACTAATACCAAGTCTATGGATGTGTTACATTTCAAACGCAGACCTCAAGCAGCACATATAAACCCCCCACTGAGTCTACAGGCACATAGGATGAGGAAAGTAGGTGAGAGGCGGAATGGGTAACAAGCAACACAGCCGTGTTACGGACATCATTTATACCTCATCACCCTCTCATTCTCTCGCTCTCTCCCTGTCACTCCCCCCTGTTCTGCATACAACCTCCCTCTCTACAGACTTGGTGATAAGTCATTATGCTAGACCACACTTGGATAATTGGGGCAAGAAAAGGAGAGGAGTCTGCGAAAGGGGAGGGGTGGCCCTGTGACCTGCATTTCTCTTCATCTCTTGAAACCCATTAGCCACAGCAAGCAGCTGTATTTGCAGCATTTATATTTATACTTCATAAATGCAAATATTTCATAACATAATCACTGTTATCCTGCCAGCGTGACTTCTTGAGGGACTTGGATTCTCAGTCTGTGCATCAGAACAGACAGCATACAAATGTGTGCGGCAGGATGTCATGTTTTTACAATAGTTTCCTTTAGTATTTTGTTTCTGTGACACTGTTTATTTATGTACCTAAGATGCACAACTACAGCAGGTTGAATTTGAACCAGGAACTTTGTCTGTTTACAAGAGTTTGGGTGAGAGTGCAAAATACGTTCATCTGATATGCAGGATCAAATGTTGACTTTGTTATATGGGTCAGATATTGATCATGAGATGACTGATTCACATTAATAACCGCTTTTTGTCAATGTCACAGAAGAAAATAAATAATTAATAAAATGCATCTGCCATTTGTCATGACGTACCCCTAACTCAGATTTCCTTTACCATCCAATGTTCAGCTAATATCAATATGCTACCATTGTATGAACATCAGAACACAAACTACGGACGTGAATTACTTTTCCACATTCAGTGACAGCAATAAACGTCACCAATAGTGACACTATCCCTCCCTGTGCTTGTATAATGCGTGCAATAGCCAAGAGACACAATGATTGAAGTCTCCTCCTAGCAGCAGCTTTCTGGTCCCGTTATCTAGAACGCTGCTGCATCACCTCATCATATTCTGACAGGCATTAGGACAAGTAGTTCTGTTAAATCAGCCATTATTTAGACTAGATCTTGGTAATTCTACTGTGTTACTGTTAATCGAAAAATACACATTAGCCCCAAAGCAGTGAATTTAGATAGCAGCCTGATCATTTGAAAATCTTATAACAGAAACGTTTGAGATCAGAATCTGTATTTCTGTACTGGTCCTGCACCGCTAATCACTAAACTAAAATTGTTCTAGACAGGAAGACATACAGATTCTAAGTTGTGGGAAAAGGGAGGACTGGTATCAGATCGGTACCTGGTAACAGCAGGTACATCATATCGGGTGAGAAGAGGAAGAATATAAAGAAATACAACGGCAAAATATGTTTTTAGACATTCAAACATGCAATATGCATGCAATATAGTTTTGAAGTTGTATTTCTTTGTATGATGTGTTTGATAGGATAAACATGTCCGGACTAAATTGATATTGATTTTTTCATCTGACCACAGGTAAGATGGCAAGCAACATGTTGGAATGTTTCTGTTGATTATCCTGTATCCCAAGATTTCATTTGTATTGACTGTAATGATTGCGATTTCATTCAAAATAGCAAATTAATTAATTCAAAACCTGTTCATGTTTCTTTTCTAAGAAATACATGTTTCTTTTCTAAGAAATATTTCTAATGTCTTTTCTGATGCTGGATTCCCGAATCTCAGCAATTAATGCGCTCACTGTAATGCCGTTACCACCAAGAAAAGAAAAGATGGCTCACACTATGAAAAATAAGACGCAACACCTCAATACACGAATCAAGTCAACAGAAAGTGACAGGGAAAAGATTACAAGCAATGACATGGAGGAGAGCCATGAAAGAGGAATAGGTTGGGAGTAGACAGGCCCACAGCATCTGACAACTCTACGGCATCCCCTTATACACACATACTGTAACAGCGGCTAACAAAAGCTATCATGCATAAAGCCTTGCAAACCTCTCTGGCCCCCGGCTTTGGGGATTGTAGACGCTGTCATTTCTAAATCGCTCGGGGGAATCTTTGCCTCGAGATAAAATAAAGACACAGAGGGAAGCTTGAGGTTCAGCAGACCGGATGAAAATACACTACATCGACTCATGATGTTGTGAGATTAAGTCTTCTTCATGGTCCATTATGCTCTCATCTACTCCATTTCTCTCTATATTTTCTGTTACACTCCACTCTACATAATGTGACAGGAGTAAAGTGAAAACTGATCTATAATATAGACTGCGTTTTGAGCATCAGACTTCAGATCAGAACAGCCCTGAGGGGTAGTACATGGAATCTGTGCTTCTCATCTTTGGCTGTATTATTAAAAAAACAAAGATTAAGGTGGTCAAGGAAGACAGTTTGTGGGAAATATGCTTGTTTGCTGTCTTAAAAGATAGTTTTAATGTTGTGTTTATTTGTATTATTTGTGTCTGTTATGCTTAAGGCATCCAGTTTCATCCAGAGAACAAAGACGAAATTGATATTGATCTTCTCATTTGACCGCAGGTCAGAGGGCAAACATCTATATTATCCCAAATGTTGAATGTTTCTTTTAATTATTCTCTATCCCAACATGTGTTGACCTTTCAAACTGAATTGAATCAGACTGATGGCCATTTAATTGGACATATTTTGTCTATAACCTTGATTAATTACAAAACAAAAGGTCTGATGACTGTTTTCTTCTCTTTGGAGTGACACTAAGCATTCTCAGGATAGTTAATGCTATTTTCATAATGGCTTCACAACCAAAACACAACCAACTAATTTGTTTTAATCCCTCCTTAAATTCAATCCATTTTCAACTGTGTTAGTCAAGCAAAACCTTTCTGCCAAAAACAGCTGAATATTCAGCCTGTCCTTGATGCATATGTCTCGTAATACAAAAACATGCATTATGTTCTGAATCCACTCAGGACGTTGTGGTAGGTATGACAAGTAAAAGATGCCCTGAATCACTTGAGACATTTTCCACCTTCCTGATGCATACATCACATTTTCGCTGCCAAATTTGGGGTTCTAGTCTTTTTTCTCACTTCTAAATGAATGCAGATTTATGGCACATGCATGCATGGAGACTCTCACTCACATACAAACTCTTGGGGGAATAAAAATGCTTACAAACACAATGTCGCTTTCTCTCTAGTTCACCCCATCCCTTCCCCTCCCATCTCATCCCTTCCCTTCCCATCCCATCCCATTACACAAACACACGCACACACACACATACATGTAGTACATGCATATCTTCCCAGCTTAATTTAATCCATTAGTCATATTAGGCAGATGTGATAGTTTATGACTAGACATCTCTATCTACGAAGAGCAGATGTTGAGTTCTCCAACCACAACTGGAGCCTAAATACATATTATTACATTATTAAATATTATTTATCATTACGACTCCACTTACTGTAGAAAGCAGGAATATCTGCATAACATCTTATTAGAAATCCTCCCACGATGCAGCTCTGCATCATTCTGGGTGTGTGCGTAAGTATCGGAGTGTTTTTGTGTGAGTTTCAGCAGCCAGCTGAGTGGCTGCGGTGGGCATTGGGCCCGAGACAGCTGGTGTAATGACATTTTCACAGCAAGCGACAGAACAGCGTGTTATTTTCTTCCACGGATGGTGAGCCCACAGATTTAGAAATGCTCGAACAGGCATTCCCATTCAAATCAATATTCTCAACAGAGGTCATTTGGCTGGTGCGCCAGAAACGAGATGGAGGGGATGAGGGGATTATCAGTGTGTTCGAAATCAGCAAAGTGTTTGAGACTTGTGTTTAATGTGATACTGAGGAAAAGTTTCATTTCACTTCATTTCATTTCACTGACCCTGCCGGAGGACTCTGGCCTGAATTGTATTGGCTTTATCTTAACGCGTCCTCGTGCCCTGAATAAACAATGTTGATAATGTTGAAACACCTCATGTAGTAGATGCAAAGTCCCACCAGGAAGAGCAGTTACTACTGATTCTGAGCTGCATGACGGTGGCACATGCAGCTCATGTGGTGTTGTGCCATGGACAAGTGCCCTGAGATTTAGCATCTCACTGATTCCCTCCATCTCAGCAAGATCGCACCTGGGCCACATTTTAAATCTGCAAAGCCACTTAATTCAACTCATTGTCATGCAAGTGCAGGTATCATATTAACATAGTTAATTTAATATAAAAAACTACTGCTAGATATTGGTACTAAATAATGAGGAAGCTGCTTTCTTCATTTCTGTATATATTGATTCCATGCCAGGCTGAGACAAGCTGAGTCAAGAAAATATAATGACTATCAGGCTAAATTCATAACAGTGTATCTTATTAACAGTCACTGGATCAATGAGCTGGATGGATGTAGGTATGACGGAATTTGGATGGACTGAATTGGTGTCCTGCATGTGACCTTCCTATCTATTCATTCTGCAATCATCGCATGCATTATATAAACAAACAGATATAGATATATAAGTGGGAAGGGTCTTTTTGAATTAGAGTAGTTTCTTTGACAATAAGATCAATCAAAACTCATATAGTAGCCACATAAATTGTGGCTGCCAGATTGCCACAAAATATCTGCATTCAAGTGGCTCAGCAGTAGGAATATGGCTTATCACAGCTCTGCAGCAGTTACAGTGTTCACTGGAAGAAAATGTCAAATGCATGACTGATTAATCTCGCAATTAAAAAAAAAACAATGGTCCAAAGTGAGTCCACAGAGATTTTGTTGGCTTATTTTGATTGACCAGCAATGAAATACTGATTTATGAATGTGGGAAGCAACTTAATCTTCACATTAGAAAAAGCTGTGTTCAGAAAATGGTCAATAATTGTGCTGTCATGAAAACGGTCATTGACTTATTGTTCTCCTTCTAAAGGAATCAATCCTCTGCTAATCATTTAAGCTTATTTATGCTTATTTATTTACTGAAGCACCTTCTGCATTGGCAAAGTGTTGCAGTTTGTTTTTGCTTTTTCTTGGTTTTCACTGCTGCTCCTGTGAACGGAGCCGAGAGAAATCAATGTGGATATTTGTTGTCTTTGAACAGCAGGAGGGTAAAAATTGATCCCATTTACATAAAATAAATGTTTTACTGCCTTCTATCTGGCACTGCAAAAGCAATAATTTACTCCTTAGACAAATGCCTTTCTTATAAACTGTCAAAAAGAGTCCTGTTTTACAATAGACACACCATTGTGATAAAATAACCCTAAACCAGACTAAGCCGCCAATGAATAGCAATTGATGTATTGTAATTATTATTGTCTACCTGAATAGCACATAATATTCCAACAGGTGGACCAACATATAATGGATCTCTCATTGCTTTATATTTCTCATTGTCTGTAGTAAACAAGAATAAACTTTTGGACTGGAGATTGCTTATATGTCTACAACAACAACAACAAATCATTTTGACAAATTGCTTTGTGAGGGCAGATGTATCACACCCCCCTTATAGTGGATACCAGTTGTTACCATCAAGATGAATGCTGTTCCTGTGCCAGGAGATCCTTTCCATTGTAGCTCTGTTGACCAAATACTGATGAGATGAGGTACATGTCCCTTGCATTTTGTTGTACTTTTTTGTATTGTGCATGTCTTTGACTGTGACAGTCTTTTGACAGCCACCACAGACATCATTTCTGAAAAGAAAATAAATAAAAACTAACTTTCCTATTGTGGTCAACAGACACAAAAGTCAAGGAGAGGGCCTGAAGGTTTAAGACTTATCACAAAAACCATAACTTCTTCAGGCACAACTGAGTACAGCAAAGGGGGAAAAAATTCCAGTTGTTTTGATCAGTTATCCATAGGTCCTTACTGGATACGCTAACGATTAATCATTCAATCACGAAAACGAGATGCCACCATTTTGGTTATTTATCGTTTCAGTCAAACATTTGCTGTTTCCAGCTTTTTTAATTTAATGATTTGCTACTTTTCCTTGTCATTTTCTGATAGCAAATGAGGAGTCACCTCTTTGGAAAATAATTGTTAGTTGCACCCCTGGATCATACTCCAGGAAGAGGAATCACATGTAGAGTTTTCCTGTAAGGTTCAAAGTAACTTTAACAGAGAGCTGAAGTTTCTGTCTACTCTTGAAGCTGATCTGTGACTTGGCAGGAATTCTCAAAATGTGTTTCAGTTTTTGCTAGGTTTTGTGTCAAAGCTAAATTGGTACTGCTGTGCAGTGCTGTGTATTTGGTCAAAATAAAGACATTGAAAAATCTTTTTCTTATTAGCATACCATGACTTTCATTTATTGGTCACAGCTTTGTGGGAGTCCAGTCTAAAAACTACATGGCTCACGTCACTGACACTAACAGGACCAAGAAAATAGCAAATAAGCTACACAATGCTCACAATTGGTCAACAACAAAGAAACACTGACTACAATCAGCTCCACCACACAAGCTTCAACCATCATCAGGGGTTAAACATTTGGCCTAGCATTTCAGGATTTATAGGCTGGTTTTAATACCCAGAAAAGCCACTGCATATTTTAAAAGAAGCTGCTTTCTAGGCCAAAACAGTTATAAAATAACTTCCTCATCTCAGCAAACTTTGGAGGGAAAAAGGAACTTCATGTCAGCAACTGTTTACTTTCTTGGGAGAAACTTCCATGTTATGAAATCAAGATTTTCTTTTTTTTCATTTCACTTTCTCATTCTCTTTTTTTCTCCTCACTGCAGACCTTTGAAGTACTTTGACGCGTCGAGGCCGAGTCGCAGCAGCCTTGACCCCAGAAGCAGAGGAAGGAAGTGGAAGAATAAAGCGCTTATAAGAGAGACACTTCTTCTTTTTCGCTCTCTCTCTCTCAAGTTGTTCAACAGCGAGCTACACATGAGGAGGCTGACATTTTCACTTGACTCACAAAGACATCCTCTTTCTGTCTCTGTCACACAAATAAAATTGAAAGATTCCGACTCTCTCATTCCCTCTTGCTTTTGTCCTTAGGGAGAGCATCATCAACAAGTCCCTGAAGCATCTTTAGCAGCCTCTGGGGATAAACGCAGGACTGGCTTGCCTACGAGTGCCGCTGTGTGTTTCACCACCTGGATGTAATGGTGTGTGTCTGTCTGCAGTCTTTCTCCCAGTATCTCCAGCTGACACTATAGCAGCTGGTCTTTGTTTTCCCATTTATAAAGGAGAAAACCTCATAATTCATATTTTTCTCCAGGAATCTCAGAAAAAACAGACTGCTGTTGAGCTTAAACCAAGAGGGAATGTTTGTAAAAAAAAATATGACTTGGCCAAATGGTTTCAGTGAGAAGTTATAACTTTTTTAATTTAAAAGTCGAGTTCAAGTTCATATATCCACCAAGAGGACTTTGACAGCTTACTTTCTAATGAAAAACATTTGATTAAGCTGTTTACATGAGTTTAAATGCAATTTCCAAGTGCTAGCTTTGACATATTGTGATAAACAACTAAAATTTTATACGCAACCCATATTTCAAAGGTGTTCGTATTTCTCTTTTCAGTTATTAAATTACTGAATATGAATTCATGGTGGATCCACTGGCCCAACGTTCTCCGTCCATTCATCAAGGATAAAAGTAATTGGATTTTGGTCTGGCAAAGGACAAACATGGGCCAACCAGAGAGGGCCTGGGTGCTTAGCCATGCATAAGAGGTAGAGGGGCTAACATTCTGACCTTGACTGATCACGCCGCAGTCTGGTTCTGCAGGAGTCAGCACAGAACGTGCAGGTGCAAGACTTTAAATAACATTTCTTTGTAGCTGCTTATTCGGGAAACTTATTTTTTCCTCAAAAGTATTTCAAATTTAAGCAATGCTTAGCACAGCCTGTTCCTCACTGATCATGTTTTCTTCTGGAGGAAACCTGATTCAGAGGAGTCAGTGAGCCTTGAGTTTGGTATTTGCCTAAGCCATCTTGGTTTGTTTAAACCAGAGGAGACCGGATCTGTATGAGTATGAAGCTTGGGAGGATATCCTGATCAAATTCAACTTAACACCTGAGAACACACTGTGGTTGAGACTAATGGATCACAAGGTAGATAAGCCCCAAATCATACCAAATATTCTATTATTGGCTACATAGGGGCCATAATAAAAAAAAAAAAAAAAAGAACATCTTGCTGTGTTGAAGAAGTCTTGAAATAAGTAATTGAGACCAAAAATTAGATAGGAAACCTTTTACTGAGGTAAACAATCAAGTAAGAAGTCGAGTCATTTTCTCTTGGCTTACATACGATTGGACTTCTTTTTAAAACCAGTGGCGTCTCACCCTGCTGGCCAAGAGAAAGAATGCAGGTTTAAGACACTTCCGCATTGGCTTCAGTTTTTAGACTAGAACCTCTGTCCATATTAACACAGTCAATGCATAGGATCACAAAAACATCCATAATTAAAACTAGATACATTGCAAGGAAGTGGTAATAGGAAACACTGGGAGAATCTCTTTGAAATTGAGCTGTTCACCTCAATTAAGAAGCATATCAATAGACCGAGAGTCATCCGCATGCTTTTTCTGTTTGCCAATAACATACACACATACAATGTGCACAATTCCATCTCAAACCCACACTGCCATGGGACTGCAGAAACAAAGGACCACGGATGCGTATGCAACCTTTCTGCTGAGGCCTGCAGGGGTATCTACAATACAAAGCATCATAAATTGTAACTACTGTACTACAATGGAGCGGATACGAAGATGAGTGCACAGCAGTAAAAGGAGAGAGGAAAAGAAAAAAGAAAGAAGGAGGTGCCCACCCTCAGGTTAAAGGATAAAAAAGTTGCTGAGTGGTATGTCAGACGTTATAATAGAGGTCAGAATGTATTAACTGGCTGAGCGGATCATCAGCGGTGCAGTGAGGGGCGCAAAGAGCAACGAACCACACAGAACAATCTCACTTTTAATATTCTTACAGAAATCCTACACTGGAAAGAGAAAAAAATGCTTATTGGAAAAGAGGACAATCCTCCAACAAAAGATAAATGTCCCATTATGACGGCTACAACTAGCCGTTCTTTTCATCTAATCTGCTGTTCATTTTCCTGATAGTTATACATATTTAAACAATGAAAAAAAAAATGCTTTAAAAATCACTAACCACAATTTCCCAGAACCAAAAATGTATCCTTAAATTGTTTCAAATTTTCCAACCCACAGCCCAAAACTCCCTTCAAAAATGAAACGATTGATTATCAGAAGACATGGCACCTAATTTTGACTGAGCTCAGCTGACTAATTGTTGCAGCTCTACATCACCCTACTGCTATCAGCAGCGATATCAACTCTCTCCCCCACCATTTAACACATCATCCCTGTGTCTTTAATCAACTGTTCACAGGATTTATGATTATTACTGAACCCAAATCCACTGTCTCATTGACTGACTGACACCCCAGGATTACTAATTGTGAGAGATAGAGAGAGAAAGAACCGAACAGAAAACCACGTAGGCCATCTGACACCCCATGATTAGTGCGTGTGCGCGACCTAATCTCTTCAGACTGATACCCCGCGATTAGACATGGAGGGATCTAAAGTATGTTTGTGCCAGTGTATGGGTGTGTATGTGCAGTGGGGTGAAGATTAACAATCATCATTAACACAACACATGTCCATTAATCCTCTTCATAAAGCCTGCTATTATTGTACTGAAAAGTTCAGCTGTTTGTCAGTGCCCGTGCTGCACCACACTCCTGCCACACTGCGGGAAATGCGCTGTGCCATGCATATAAATCTTAATGGGCAGATTGATGCACATTTGATACGGTTCCAAAGCAAAATGACTCACACAGCCTCATTCAATTCACTGTCATTTGAGGGACTGCTTAAGACTGGAACTGAGACATTGCACACTGCAATGTTGAGTCACTTGATCCCTTCATGTACATTGCACAGAGTACAGAAAACAACAATATCATGCAATTTTTCTTTTGATGTCATTACTATGTGTTTGTGCTGCCATGTTACACATGATCAAGCTGAAAGAGCACTAAGACCTATTATGTATGATCAATGACTTGATGAATTGACTCAACTTGCTGGCCAGTATCCAGTGTACACACATA
The DNA here is from genome assembly GCA_963678695.2 of Diplodus puntazzo. NCBI lineage: Eukaryota > Metazoa > Chordata > Actinopteri > Spariformes > Sparidae > Diplodus > Diplodus puntazzo. Next base: position 25,136,632 of record OZ023163.1, read on the forward strand.
TTCCCTTGACTGAGTATGCTAAAACAAATTCAGGTAACGCACAGTACTGTCTAGTGCTGAAATGATTAGTCAATCCAAATAAGACGATGATGTCAAGCATGTAAAGCTTTTAAATCTTATATTCCAATTACTTGCTAGTTCAAGCCTCTGCATTGGGAGAGTTTGCTGTTTTTATATCATTGTAAACTAAACATCTTCGGGTTTGTAATTCTTTGTTGGGTATAAATTCTCCATTGTGTTTGGTTGTCTAGGATTTGGTGTTGGGTAGACTGGATCTGAGGTATCTGTATTTACTTTTTTTACACTGGAAACAGCTTCCTTCTGCAGCCAGAAACAATGCTGATGAGAGATGTGAGAGTGAAAAATCAAAAAAGCAAAACAAACCAAATGTGCTAAAATGCTCTATAGAACTGCATAGTCAGCCATTTAAACATGGTAAACTTATGGTTAATCACACTTAAGTTAATACTTATTTCACAACAAAGTATGAAAAACTTCATAAACCATTTATTAAGCAATTGTTTGTTGTAAAGTTGCACCTGATGTTTGGAAACCTTTATAATATACGATTGCTTAATAAAGTGTTAAAAAAGCATTTTATTTGTCAACAGTGAAATAATCATTAACTAAAGCTTGATCACCTATACATTTACCATTTACTAATGATTGCTATCAAAAAAGTTTTACCAAATATGTATAAGTGCATGCATCTTCAAAGGTTAAATGCATTTTCTTTTAAAAGTTAATAACAATAATCAGTATCACAGATGTGTATGGCTGTTGTCAAATTAAATCACCTTTTTTTCCAAAACATATCAAGTGTTTCCTTAGCCTCTGGCAGACACATAATTAAGATGCATTTGGTTTCCTACAAAGCACACTTCTGGCTCATCAAAGCTAGGACAAGTCAGAATGTGACTATGACTCAAAACACACTTTATCTTATGAACCCAGCAAAAGCAGTGCAAAAATCCAGCGGAGTGGTTAAGTGGGCCACATGTTTGATTTAAAGCACAGTTCTCCAACTCCAGTGGATCCATTACATAAGCTGATGTCCTGATATAACATCATGCACACAAGATTCAAAGATTTAATTTATTACCATGAAAAAACAAATTTTCAGTCCAAATATAGCTTAAATCATTCATATTCACAGAGAGTTGAGTGGTATATATTGGCTTTTCCTATGTGCACAAAGCCTGAATATAAAATCTGTAACCCAGTCGGTGCCCTTCACTCTGCCGCACTCACTTACTGTATTCTTCTTTCTAAATTTCAGCTCTACTTCTTTATCTTGTCCTCTCCCTCTCATATTCTCATACCGTCTACTTTCACATTTCTTCTGCCATACTGTCCTCATGTCCCTCTTCCTTCTCATCATCCATCCTAACATAACTCGCAGCAAGCAATCAAAGCATTCATGTGACCAACAGCTACACATTGTGAGCATTTGCTACCTGCTGAACCACAGAGAATACCTTTGTCGGAGACATAGCCTAACAGGATGCTGCCTTCAAGTACAGCACACGATCTCCTTAAAGTCCTTAAAGCTGCTGAAAATGTGGTTTTCAAAATGTTCTTTAAGTAAAGTATTAATTGTTGATGGGTGAAGCAATGCTGGGGCGGCTGTAGCTCGGTGGGTAGAGCTGGTGGACTAGTGATTGGAAGGTCACTGGTTCGAATCCCGGCTCCCCTGGGGTGGGACTGAGCTACATGTCGAATATCCTAGAGCAAGATACTGAACCCCAAATTTGCTCCTGTTGGCAAGTTGGCACCTTGTGTGGCAGCCACTGCCATCAGTAAGGGCGATGAGCTGGCGACTCATCCAGGGTGTACCCTGGCCCATCGAGTAAACTGGATTTGGCCCCAGTAAGCCCCGCAACCCCTCTCTTCTCTTAGGGGGAAAAATGTGGCAACGGATAAGCGGAACGGAACGGGTGAAGCAACAATCACATTTCTTCATCTATAAGAAGTGTCCTGCGTCACCAGTTTGATTAGATATGATTGACAGCAGCCCGGAGACAATCCCACACCTGTCAACAGATTTTGATTCAGACTTTGCTAAATCCTTATTACTGCTCATTGGTGTGTATAACTACTTTTAGGTGAATCCTGCATCAGTGAGAAGAAAAAAAAGGGTTCTCTGAAACTTCCTCTATTCTTCCTTTTTTAAACCTGGATGCTAGATAAACACAGTGTTGGGCGTAACGTGTTACACAACCAACAGTTTACACATTACTACAGTTATGTCACGCACATCTATTACTTTAAAATGAAGGTAATAAGTAATATGTAATAAATGCATTTTGAAAGTAACCTGCCCAACACTGCATAAACCACAAAGCAAATTAGCCACTGAGTGACACCGCTGGAGGCAATTCATCGATTTACATGCAGCTTTATCTGGAGCCACAAAAGGCTTTACAGTACTTCTGTCACATATGCAGTAGTACTCCCCAAGATCTGAAAAAAAATATGACAGTAAACATGATTTTTTGGTGGTGCTACTTTGTGTAACAGCAGCAGAGTGATGAGGAGAAGCTGCGCATCAGGGACTGAACTGCTTTAATTAGAGTTCAAACATGTTGTTTGCATGTAGAAATAGCATCTCTGCTCTTCATGCTGAACGTTTCCATTTCTGTCTTTCTCTTCATCAAATTAATTCTCTATTTTTCTACATCTATATCGTTTTTCCTATCGATGCACAGCATGTCACAGGGTGTGTGGCAAGCTGAAGATTGACCAACACAGCTCCAATCATCCACTTGGAAAGAAACAAACACAAACCCAAAGATTAGAGTCTAAATTACAGGGTATGTATGTATGACTGAGATAATACATAAAGTTTTACATTATTCCAGCAGACTTTACCAAATATACTGAACATAAGGATTACAACATGTTTTAGCAAATACGCTTCTATGCAATCTGCTCTTTAACACTGCAATTAAATACTGTCCAGAGCACCTCAAGGACACAGGAAGATGCCTTCAGGGTACAGCTTGGCATTTTCACTATTAGCCTGTTGAATGTGTGCCAAAAAGACTTTCCCACAATGAGAGAAATTCTGTTTTCTTGAGTTATCTAAAGTAATATCTTGTTAGCGATGCGAATGAAGCCAAACTACAACCTCACACACCCATTTCTCTTTAGGTCCAAGTACCTCATTGAGTTAGATTGCAGACAATGAGCCGAATTCCAATAGGCAGTATCTGGTGTTGAATTAGCATGGATAGAAGGGCAGCCTTCATTAAGGGCCCTGTGGTTTGTCTGTGCTGATAAGGGCCCAGCCGGGGAGGAGGCGAGCGACACATCAATCCTACACAATGAGCAATGTGTGACGCGCTCGAGCCCCGACATAGATTAAGACTTAATGAAAACCAAATCAGACGAGGAAGAGAGAGAAGCAGAGACCGAGCTACAGAGATAACTAGGTGAGCACAGGGAGGGCAGTCATGGAGGCAGTCCCATCTGAAGGAGACACAAAGTTAGACGGGATAAGCAGAACCTTGTCAGGATGGAGTGAGTGCGTGTGTTTGAAAGGGAAAAGGGGTTAATTGGGTGAAGAGGAGAGAACAAAATCATTGTCACAGAGAGTGTCAAAGATGAGTCAAGGAAATGGGCTGGAAAAGTTAAGCAAAGATGACACAGCATCCTTCAGACAGGTGTTCCCAAATAAGAGTGTAGTGAGCTTTAAAGGGATAGTTCAAAATGTTTGATAAATCTACTTACTTCTACTTCTTACTTCTTTATAAAAGTGAGTTAAATAAATTGATTGGAGCCTCATGTTGGTGCACTACAGAAATAGTTTGACACTTTGGGAAGTACCCTCATTTGCTTTCTTTCCAAGAGTTTAGAAGGGAAGATCAATTCCACTTTCATGTCTCTGCAGTAAATATGAAGCCAGAGCTTAGCCTAGCTTAGCATGTAAGGAGGGGCAAAGGGAAACAGTCCACCTGGCTCTTACCAAAGTTTCAAAATATCTTTGGCATATCTAAGCTAAAAAAACCTGTACCTTGTTAAACTATTCCGCACAGAAAGTGTCGGGGAATTGGAAGTGCTGAGCATAATGGACACTAAATTTAATGACCTACAGGACTGAACTGTGCCCACAGTCGCACCATCACAATACTTGCTGCCAAGGTGGACCATAACAAGCTGAGAGGTGTGGGAGAGGGAGACAGTTTGGTGGTGATGGTTGGCGGGTGAGTGTGAACTGCGAGAATGTGAAAGTGTGGAGGACGGGGGTGATTCAGTGGCGAGCCAGACTACCTTGTTAACATACACACAGGTCTGCATTTGTGTGTGCACCACCACGGCAGCATCATTTCCCCATCTACAATCCACAGCATGACTTGATTTTGATCTTTATCTTTTAAAATACCTTAATATGGGCACTTTCATTTCTAGTTTAATTTTAGTCGAGTTGTTTGACTACACATAGTTAGCAACCAGTTGTCAATTTACACATCAAGTAATTAGTCTAAGGCAACATTATGAATGGAAGTCCCAATATTCACTCTCTCTTTAGATATGATTTGATCTCAACGAACTCCTGAGGGATGTATCTGACTCTTTAGCTGTTACTACACTTACTACTGTAAGTGCCACTATGTTCAACAGCTCGTGACTAGAGTGGAGTGGATTTATTTGAGCCACTGACAAAAAGGTTGTTGAGGGCATTAAAGTTGAACTAAAACGCTCAAAACTCTCAATTTGAAGCTCAAAAAACAAAATCACCTTTCACATTAGAAGCAGATATTTGATCAATTGCAGATGTTTAAATCTTGTTAAGTGCTGCTTTAAATGACTGCACTTTTGTACAGAGGTGTTATGTAAGCACAGTATGGTATAGCTACAGATTTCAAAATTAAAAGAAAAAAATGCAGTTTTTGGCACCGATTCCAACTATTAACAAGAAACATTTTCCATCTTTATCATTATCCTTAGTATCATGACATTTCAAGTTCTCCAACAAGGATAGAAGCATAAAGCTTTGGAGAGGATGAGAGGAGCTGATTGGGATCACTTCTTGTTTAATGAGGTGACAACCACATAGTGAAGGATGAGTGTTTTCTCATCAGCAGTACAATTCAGATTTAGGCCTGTTTAGATGGAGGTCACTGGGCTTTTAATAACGGGCTGCATGGTCTGCTGGCTTTACTGTGTGTGTGTGTGTGTGTGTGTGTGTGTGTGTGTGTGTGTGTGTGTGTGTGTGTGTGTGTGTGTGTGTGTGTGTGTGTGTGTGTGTGTGTGTGTGTGTGTTGAGGGGCGAGACATGAGCTGTGTGTGTATGTGTGTAACATGGACACGGGGGTGAGGGGTTGCTTTGAATAGTTAATCTAGATATCTTTACTGATGAATATGTTTAGTGGCAGTGTACCCACTCACCCCTACTCACACACACATTTTCACTGTGAATATCCTTACTGAAAAACTGTATTTAGTGCGCCGACATCACACACACATGCACAGAAACACACATTAAGATGTATGGGCCATGTAAGACTGATTAGGAAGAAAAACTCCCAGCAGGCTCAGTGAAATCCAGTCCAATCTCAAACAAGAGCACACAATTACAGCCATAGCACAAGACCAAGCAGCTAAACAGACAATGAAAGAATTGGATGAAGAATATGTGCGTGTGTGTGTGTGTGTGTGTGTGTGTGTGTGTGTGTGTGTGTGTGTGTGTGTGTGTGTGTCAGCCTGTGGATAAAATCTGCTTATGTGTCCATGTTTAGTGTCCATGTCTTTGTAAGGAAAATACTGCTTAGGCGTGCAAACTGGAGTGTGTATAGTATATGTGTGTGTGTATGAGATGACAGTTGCTATGCCACTTTTTCTCAATTCAGACAAAGCTGGATCCTATGCCCTTGCATTGCTTCACCGCATATACACTCACACTCACGCAGGGGAATATCAGCCATTTCCCCTACCTCAGCATGACATTGTGTGTACGTGCATGCATCCCTATGTATGTAAATGGCGCCTCCTTTCCATGTGACAGATGGGCTCCCACAGTAGCAGTTCACATGGGGGTGGCAGAAAGTCACTTTTGGATGCAACAACCTTCACACCTCCCAAGAATTTTTTGGATGAGGGGAATTCCTGTTGAACTGGACAGACTCAAGATCTGCGCAAGTGCATTGGCAGGATGCGCAAGGGTGTTAGAACACCAAACTGTGCCAAATAAGGCCAAAGCGGGCCAAAGCAAACCAAGCGTCAGACCAAAAGCCTGTGCAGAGAATTAGTTTTAATTTTTATGTAAATTGCTTTGGTAAATATGGCTTCAGATGCAACTGCCAGACCAATAAAGCACAGAATTAACAACGAATGTAAATTCTAAATTGAATTGTAAATTGTGAAGTGAAGGAAGGGGAAACAGATGGCAGCCACAGAAGGTAAGGACAGGGCGAAAGGACACCCTCGTCTGTGCTGTCTCTGCTAGCGCTTCTGCTTCCAGGCAGTTGTCTTTGTCAGATTTTGAAACGCTGGTCAAAATTTGCCTCACTGTCTCAAACTCTGTCTGATGTACAGCCCATCACATTGCTGCCAGCCAGTACGAGGGCCACTGTCTTCAGTAAAACTTGTCACTTGCAAAGACAGAGAACTATTAATGAAATTTAATACAACAATGACAATACTTCTGATCATTGTGACCAGAAGCTGCGCAGTGTTTTAGTGTTGCAGAGAGGTTGAAAAGGTGTGTTTAACTATACTGTGGCTATCAATCATTTTTTCAAGGTTATCAAAGATCCAATTCATGACCTTCTGCATGTTCAAGACGGTTTACTCCATATTCATCCACTCCAGCATTTACACTATTAAGAGGTTGGTACATCATTGTTGCAGGTATGCACTGAAAATGTATTTGACCGACCAGGTGTCATGAACACAAGTGATGAAATGGAGGGAAATACTAATGACAGGTTTCGCAAAAATCGAATTAACATTTCTCAAAACCTGAGAAGAGACTGTATCCAATTACTTTTACGGCACTCTGTTATACAGATGGATACAATTGCAACATATATAATTAACAGCTATTACAGATTTTAGCTTCGAGTGCTGCTGTTACTGCCCATTTACACAAAACATAAGTAGCCCAGATGGACAATGTTAATTTAATGAACAATCAGTGTGGTATACTTTTCTATTTTTCGGCAGTTCTACTGTCAAAACAAGTTTATTCTTTAAAGGCCACTGTAAGGTTTGTCAAAGGACTATAAATATGCTGTATGTCTGATTTGGTATTGAAATACAATTATTTCACAGTCTTATGTCAGATCACCACCTGGAGCATGTGAGGCAGGAACCTCCCCTCTGAAACAGCAGGAGAGGAAGCACAGCAGATAGAGGCTGTGTATAATGACAATTAGCTTTACATAATGACTGTATGTTTGCTAAAGACCCACTCTCCGGGGTGATGTACCCCAGTCTCCATCAATTTATGATGGGATTCTCTGCTTTCTCATCCACTACTGCCTTTCGATTTTGGACTCTCTGTGTCATAAACCTTGGAGTTATTTCACCTTTCTTATGTCTCCATATCCCTTTATTGGTGCACTCTTTGTCTCAATCTCTTCACTGATGCATTCTTTGTGTGTTAGACATCTCAAGTGATGCTTTCATGCATAACTCTCAGGTGTAATACTCAAATTGTCCTTACAAGTTATAATGGGCTCCCATTCTTCCCCACTTGCTCTCTATTTCATTATTAGCTCAGATTCAACACACTCTCCCTCACTGTCCTCCCTCACCCATTCTCTTTATGCTTCCCTCTCTCTCTCTTTCATCTCTCCCTATTTCTGATGTTATGCCACTGTGCCAATGAGGAGGAGCAGAAGGAGAAAGGAGGAATGAATCTGGGTCACAGGAGGCCATGCATCTCAAGTCTCCACTCCGCCACAATAAAAAAGGAAATTGATCTGTGGCTCACCCACTTTCCCCATTCCCTTTAGCCTCAAGCCCAGATGGACACACACACACACACACACACACACACACACTCACAAACACACACGCGCACACAGCTGAGTCAGTCCATGGAAACAGTGTTCATCTGCCTCTTGGATCCATCATCCTTTTACCGAAGCAGCAGGTGCACCTACACTGACAGCACACAAATGCAGCATGATACTGACACACTGGATCTCTTCCCTGTGCACCATCACCAACAACCTGTGCGCATGAGTTCATGTTCGACTGTGTAATTCTGTTTCTCAATTCAAAACCCTGCCGTGGTATGAAAGCAATTTATGATAAACCACAATTGACATTTTAGATGGTGAACATCCTTTGAAATTCTGTTTGACTCTCTATCCTCTGTCTTTACTCTTCCTATTCATCCTCCTATGCTTCTGTAATCTGCATGTCTCCAAAAACTAATATAGTTTTAAGTAAAGAGTTAGGTTAACACATATGAACTCAAATCACTACCTATAGATGAACAAAACTGCAAAAAGTTTCAAATTCCCTGCATATGTTTAAAAAGTCTAAGGTGAGGTCCTCAAACTGGTTTATATCATTGTCAATTAGTTATGCACTGTTAGTTTGACAAAACAAGCAGAGTAAAGCTGAAAATCCTCACAGTTTAGAAGCTGGTTCCAGTTAAAGAGGGACATTTTGCCATGATTTTCATGATAACGTTGGTGAAATCTTATGATCCATCCTTAAATACATCTATTATACTTCTAAGAAAAGACCCAATAAAATAAGGTAGCGAAACAAACAGGAATAAAGATACGTATGCAGAATTTCAGGAAACCAAAGGAAGAGGTACATAAACTGTTTAACAAATCCACAGTGACTAGAGGCATTAGAGAGCAAGCGAGAGATAGTGAGAGGAGGAGGCAGAGAGATGGAGAGAGCTTCGGCAGCCAGGCAGCGAAAAAGAAAATCTAATCATTTCCTCATTACTATGCTTCCTCGGTTAGTTGGGCTGATTTGGAGAAAACAGATTATGTTCTTCGATCGTTCCCCACGAGTCCTGGTCAACTTTCATGCACCATCAGTTGGAATGTTTTAGATTACCCCTGGTGTTATACCTTCAGGTGAACGCTCTGCTTATTACAAGCTGAGGGACTTTATTTAATTTTCCCTGTAATAGCAAAGACACAGTGTTCTCACACACATCGAAGTACAACCATCATTCAAAGAGGAAGTTGACCAGTGATCGCTTTATGCAGTCTGGGGGTAATTAAGAACATTTGTCGATGTAACTATTTCAGCCAGGGTAATCACCTGGTCATCTGATAATCAATGTCCACTTCCCAGATTCCGCCATAACGGACAAACCAAACACTGGCTTAAGTGAGGGCTGTTCAGTTGGCTGCACATTGCAACCCCATGCTACATGCCACTAAATCCTACGCCACTCAAAGATACACACAAACACACCCACACTGGTGTCTTGTCGTCAAAACCCAAGGAACACTTCTTGGATTCTTGGGTTGTGTGTGTTTGTCTCTGTGTGTGTGTGTGTTTGTGTCTGTGTGTGTGTGTGTGTGTGTGTGTGTGTGTGTGTGTGTGTGTGTGTGTCTCATTTCTTTCCCCATGTGTCCCTCCCTCCCTCATCAATGGCTGCTTTAGTGCATTAGTACAAAGGTCTGGGGTCTGCCGGGTGAACGGGGAATGGTCGAGCTCTTCCATTTCTGACTGTGGGGTCACTGGCTTTACAGTCCGTCACAGCTAATGAGCATCTCTGGGAACACACTCGGTAATGTGCACACGCACATTCACACACTTGGAAAAGAGGATTGGAAACTCTTCATCATTGCGACACCTCAGAAGCATATGCAGACACACACACACACACACACACTCTCACTCACACACACACACACACACACACACACACACACACACACAGACTCATTAACCGACACACCAATCTATAGTCTCTTCATCATAGTGACACTAACTGTGCATGTAGGAGGCTGTCGCACACACACTCATACTAGAGTCACAGACAGAAAACGATAAGGGAGGTTGGATTCTTGCAACAAAGAGATTAAAAGTTTCACAAGGAATGCAACACATACACTTAGCACATAACTTTACAGCATTTTTTCACCTAAATTCAGCATTAGAATGATGACAACATGCTGAGTCTGTCGAGAGAATGCTCTGTACCTGCATAATTCATCTCATAGATGTTGGTCCATATCCTGGTGGTTTTTTTGGTGCAGAGTGTTGTGTGCAGGAGGTAACATGACATTTAATAAAGTAGACAGAGCTGTTAAACCTGCTTGTTTATAGCAGTGCAGTGGACAACCCTCACAACACAGAAAGTGACAGTTAGAGGCGGGGAAAGCATAAGGACAGACAAACAAAGGCATGCAAATAGCAGAACAAGAACATAATGAACGTATTTGCTTATCTATAAAAACTGCCAAAGTTCAGTTTTTTATCATTTCATTTCAAAACTACTGCTAATTTGGAAAGCTGGAAAAGAACATGTTGTGGTTTGACTGTGTTCCGAACAAACCAAGTTGTGAAACTGCTAACTAGATTCCTTGTTCATTCTTCCTCCTTTCATAGAACCATTGAAATTGGAATGAAACAGAGAAACCATATCCTAATGATGTCATCTACTGCCTGCAACAGTCACAGTGGTGATTGCATATGTTTCACAGACCAATTGTCCAGTCTAAGGAAAAACTAACATCTGCTAAGTAAATGTAGTTTAAAACAGACGTAGATCAATAAACAATAAAGCTCTCTAAATAAAATCCCATGCCTCTTTGAAATGCCTCACAGTCACTGCAGAGCTCATTCAAGTGACTTCCTTATGGTGAACATCAACATCTGCAGCAGATATAGAAATGAACAGAGATAAACAGAGGCCTCTCTCACACACCTACAGTTTATGTCATTATCGAGCGCGGCAAACAGCCCCATTTATCAGTTTGATCAATCAATGGATCTATTTCTATCGCTGCACAAAATGTTAGATTGATTTCAGGTGGCTGTGCGTAAGTGCTGCTGAATACAAGGGAAACCCACACACACCCAGGCACACATTTATAGTCGAACATATAAAAACAAATTTAAACATCTGTGCGTCTAGTTGTCTCCCCTTACCCCAAAAGGAACAACGTGTACACGACGCTTCCACACATGAACAGCTTTACCTCGTCTGCACAGTTCTTGCTGTTGATTAAAAAGCTTGCACCAGGGAGAGAGGGACAACAAAGAGAAGGATTTAAAATGAAGGAAAAGGAAAGAACGATAGAGGGGGGAATGATAAAACAACTTTTGGAGAAGCGTCTTCTGCCTCAGATTAAAGATGTAGGAAAAAAACAACTGTAGAACTAACTGCAGCCAGGAATTGTGCCTCATCCCCACACATGCATCAAAAAATATTTTGCCTTTTTGTAAATTATGTATAAAAAAATGGTGTATATTTGGTGGTGTACATGCACAAGTGAATATGATACACACAAACATTAAGAAACAGTGGAACTGAAAGTAGGGCAGGTCATGAAATCAGGAATTCTGTGTAATACTGACATACATACAAAACAGCAATATGCAGGAAAATGCACACACACATAATATTGGGTGGAAAAAAAGATCAATTTGTAAAAGCATGACCGAGGATCTCTGAAGGGATTTCTGTCGTAAATGAAATATGTATAATAAATGAACAATACAAATGTACATCACAAAAGAAGGCAGATAATGACACACATGAAAATATAGAGCATGGTAAAAAATATGTTGCTTGTTACCATATGTACAACAGCACACACAAAGTTATCCAAATGTACTATAAAGCAAATACAATCACATCTCTTATGGTACACACACGCGTAAACACACATACACACCGAGCCACACACACTCCGTGTTACTAAACCACAATGGCGTCATCTTTTTATGGATTTAGGGGGGCAATTAAATGAAACATGAGAGCAGGCACATGATTAAAGATTTATCTGCCCAAGGTCCCCCCAGCCCCTTTCCTTTTAGCCTACGCAAACACATGCACTCAACACACACGCACACAAACACACACCTTCTACTACCGTGACCATCTGGGGATGCAGGAAGGAAAGCATTGATCTCATTAAAAAACTCAGACTTTACAGATTGCCACTGCAGCCCCCCGCCCAACACATACATGCAGAGATAACAACACACACACACGCGCGCCCGCCAAACACCCCCAACTGCATGTGGGTGTGATTTACTAAGTGAAGTATAAATGTGCTATTCATTGAAATCAATTAGCCGGGGGTTGCTAACTTTGAACACATCTCCATAGACCCTCTGGAGACTTGGTGCTAATGTGATGAATTAAGGTCAACAGCACAAACTTACAAAGCACGCGCGCACACACACACACAAAAACACACCATGGGGTTTGCCGCTATTGCTTTATGCATTAGCAAATATAGATCTCACCCATTTTTGCATTATTTTTTACATCAAGTAAACATAGTATTACACAGGAAGTGCAACAACAAACAACTTGGAGCAGATAGATGACAAATAAAAGTAGCTGTTAGTATAGCAGCATGTTGTGATTTTGCCAAATGACCCAAGATCAGCTACGACTGTCACTGGCCAACAACAGCCTCTGCCAATTACCGCTCCTGAATGCTGCCAAATGCAGAGTTAGCTCTGCCAAATGTTGAATACACCTCACATGTAACATACAGCATGTGCATGTGTTCTTTATGATATAACAGACACCAGAAATAGTGCCGAAACCATTAATCCACTAGTCCATTAGTCATTTGGTTTTTTTAAATGATCACAATGGGTTCTGAGAAAGGATGGGCTTTCTCACTTTTTTAAACATAAAGTAAGAAGTGTTGTATTAGCTATCAGACACACGCTCTTTGATAGAGAAGTCCACATTCTTATCTTAAAGTTCACATCCCTCGAGAAGGTCCTCCTCCCACACTTACTCTTTCATCCCTTTATCAATTCCCCAAGCATATATGAAAGAAGACAGAATCTATTTTATCCTTCAATCACCTGCTCAATCACTCCAGCTTATTTTCCTTTGCTCGCTCCATTTCATCCTCTGTTATACTTGCCTCATCCAACTTAATTTCTACTCAACTCAACCTTTCAAGTTGGAGGCATGGAATAAACTGTCTTTTTCTTCCCTCTGGATTCTGTAACAGGTGCAAGAGTCTCCTGATTATAAATGGATCGATGTGTCTTGAGTGGGCTCAGAAGAAATTTCTCTTTTTTGAGTCTCTTTGAGGATCTGGGGAAACATACTTCTGATCACGCGCACACACACACACACACACACACACACACACACACACACACACACACACACACACACACACACACACACACACACACACACACACACACACACACACACACACACACACACACACACACACACACACACACACACACACACACACACACACACACACCCTCTCAGAGTTTTTTTATATTGCAAAAAAAACATCCTTATGAGTGGAATCAACATTTTATAGCATCTAACAAACTGGATTCTGTGTAAATGGGGTCTGGGCCTTTTGACAGGAGGGCATTGTGCTATTTCGATATTCATGACTTTCGGAAGTAGCTAGAAGTGAATAGAATTAATGAGGCAAACTGTGAGGGGTCTTAATTACAGAAGGCGACCTGTCTGTCCCTCCCTCAGCTCATCGCTGTCAGAACAAAGAGGCAAATGACAATAAAAATGACAATTATTCAGCACTTACAGAGGAGTGATATTTGAACTCATGCAGAGTTAAGTCAAAGGAGAGGGACAACACTTGATAGAAGGAAATTAGATGGTAGCAAGTGATTTGGAAAGATCATTTCAAATGGACTAATTTTGTTGGGCTTACTGTGGCAGAAAAGTATTTATGAACAAAACTTTTTTTTTTGCAGGATCTTCTTGTTAAAAGGCAAATGATAGAATCATTTGTTCGGTTTCTCTCCAGCATAGTGCCTGCACCACATTTCTAATACTGAGGAAACACTAGATTTATGAGCCACGCTGGAGGTGCAGGGAGAGGGCTCAGGCTGGTGGAAGTCCTGGGTTCGCATCCAGTTTGCGGTTAGGTTTAGGCATCAAAATCACTTATGTTAACATTAGGGAAATATTGTGAATAAAAATTGTGTTCATGGAGAAAAGTCAATTTTAGACTCATGCTGAGTTAACCAGTTTGTGCCAATGTGCACATATCCTAAAGATTAAATTCCATCACTATTTTAAAAACTCCAGTGATACTGGGTTGCATACTCATGTTCTGTCTGTACTGTTCAGTGTTAAAAAATGACACCAGTTCAAGTAGCCTCTCAAGGGAAACAAGCCCTTGAGCCTTGTGGAAAAGAGATGTGTTTGGAGAAAGTAAGTATGGCATGTGGGCCTCTTAGAAAACAATGGGGTGCCTGCCTTGATTGCGACTAAACTTCACTCACCTCTTTCTTTCAAAGTCAGTGGGATCAATACCTTCACTCAACGTAAAAGGACATTGTCTTTGCCCACAAAATAGCCTTTTTAGGAGACCAGGAGTGGATAACACATTCCTGTGCTCTGAGTCTGAATGAAGTCTTAGATGTACACCATGTAGTTTTACCTACTTAAAATACGGCTGGCTAATCAGCAGTGTCCATTATCCAAACAGCA